>CM033635.1:2706348-3041348 GCA_019453435.1 Rhinogobius similis | reverse complement strand
AGGAGGGAAGAGAGAGGAGAGGAGAGAGAAGAGAGAGGAGAAGAGAAGAGAGAGGAGGGAGGAGAGAGGAAAGAGGAGGGAAGAGAGAGGAGAGAGAGGAGGGAGAGAGAGAGGAGAGAAGAGAGGAGAGGGGAGAGAGAGGAGAGGAGAGAGAGGAGAGGAGAGAGAGGAGAGGGAGGAGGGAAGAGAGAGGAGAGAAGAGAGAGGAGAGAAGAGAGAGGAGAGGAGAGAGAGGAGAGGAGAGAGAGGAGAGGAGAGAGAGGAGAGGAGAGAGAGGAGAGGGAGGAGGGAAGAGAGAGGAGAGAAAAGAGAGGAGCGAGCTTGATGATAAATAAACACCAGACACAGGGACTTTTACTGAGATGACTGGTGTCACAGATGAGTAAACTACAACGCAAACAAGATGGCGGCGCGTACGGCAACTTCCGGAATAAGGTGAATACAGAAATGTACAGTTGGATTGACAGTAGTGCAAACTGGCAGTGCACCAGTGAGCCACCATCTTGTTTCCGTTGTAGTTCACATGAAGCAGACGAGCTCAACAGAAAATAAGTTCTACTCGACTAAAAAGACGTTTTCAGGAAATCGTTGCGTTGTGACTTGTTGTTGCTCGTGTTCATTAAACATTTTACACAAATCAACCTACTTTATGTAACATTTTAACGGTGAGACTTTTCCCTCGTTCATCATTAGCTTTAACGGAGTTCTCGTCAAACGGAAGTGCGTTTACAACAAAAGTGCAAAAAACTGCAAAAGTGGGCGGGGCACAATAAGGTGAATTGTGCACAAAAAATCCATTCATTCAGTCGAACCACAACAAACGTCCCTGTCATTCCAGCCATGGATGTATTAAATGAACTGGATAAGACACGCCCCCTCTGTCTGTGTCTCAGATTGATTAGTGGTCGTGTGAGGTACTGCAGCCTCTTGGAACCAGCCTTTTTCTATCATTGCACATTATAATCACAGACAGGACTGAATTATTATCGGTATTTAAATAAAATAGAAGGAAATGTTCTTTTCTGCCGTTTCTAAAATCACCGAAATTACCGTTTTTATCTGAAGTGACGTCACACAAACAAATGTGTGAGTCACGTGAACGAGCGTCGGACGATACAAACAGAAGCTCGTGGAAAAGGCTCGACTAGAGACACCTGTAAGTTGTATTTTATTTCATTTCAGACGCTTCACGTGTGTCTAACATGAAGAACACAATTACAATCACACAAGCTAACGCTAACACAAAAACTTTCAGCTGCTGGTCGTTCACGTCGCTCAAAGCATCATGGGGGATTGTCATCACGTGGTGCCCTAAAGAAAAGATGGCCGCTTCCGTATCAGGAAGTAAATGTGGAAGTAAGAAACTTTTTTGGGGTCATGCACCAATGAGCTCAGGCCACAGGGAGGAACAGGGCGCCATTTTGGATTCATCTTCCAGGTTTTATTATAGTTCTATGGCTCAGACAAACATTAGCACGCTAACCGCGCACTTCCTGCTTCTCACAGTAGAAAATACTCTTTAAAGGTTAATTTTGCAGAATGTCTTCTTTAATTAATAAGTTTAGCACAGTATAAGCCCTTTAAGTGTGAGTACTGTGCGTTTTAATTTGCGGGTGACTCAGGTCGAGCTGCTCCCGTCTCCAAACTCACTCATTTAGTCGTTATTTCTAATTAAAAGCGCTCGATAACGATCCGCTGCTCTGCTCTGGGTCCTGCTGTTTTCCCGGAGCTCATTGATCGCGGTCAGTCTCGGCGACAGCAGCGGCTCGGGTCGAAGCGGCGCAAACACAAACTACTAATGATCACCATCGAGTCTGTGTTTGTCTGTGTGGAGCGCCAACTCTGCACAACGGCGTTTCAGTTTGAGATACTTTCTACAAAACTAAACTTTCTACAAGACGGTTGAATGAACAGCTCAAAGCAATGTGTTTTGATCATAGAACTATAATAAAACCTGGAACATGAATCCAAAATGGCCGCCCTGTTTATCCCTATGGAGTGAGCTCATTGGCACATGACCCCAAAAAAGTTTCTTTCTTGGCGGCACTAAAGCAAAATCAAGTTTCCAAAGTTAATATTATTCCTACCAACAATTATTTCCGCATTTACTTCCTGATACGGAGGCTGCCATCTTTGTTTTACTTCCTGATACGGAGGCTGCCATCTTTGTTTTACTTCCTGATACGGAGGCGGCCATCTTTGTTTACTTCACAATCACAGGAGGCTGCCATCTTTGTTTTACTTCCTGATACGGAGGCTGCCATCTTTGTTTTACTTCCTGATACGGAGGCTGCCATCTTTGTTTTACTTCCTGATACGGAGGCTGCCATCTTTGCTTTAGGGCGCCTATTCAATTTTTTTAAAATTTAGTGTAATTTTTAAATTTGTGCTTTTTGGAGTAGTAACTGACTCTAATTCATCCCAGAATTTTTGATTTGATTTTTTTTAACACGTCCAGCAGCTGAGAGTTTTTGATAAATAAAAGTGTTCTCTCAAACAGGAAGTTAACTGTTACTTCGTGAATATTGACAAGGTATAAAACAAAATACAACTGTAGTTTTTAGCAATGGAAAAATACACTGTTGGTTCTTTACAATCGATATGTTTTTGTTCGCTGCGTCGTCAAAATGCAGCGCTTTTCTTTTCTTTTTGTGCTATTTTCACGACTAATTGTGGAAATATAAAATGCAACACTTTGTTATAAACATGTACTTTAAATAAATGTTTGACTGCACTGTTGTACAAACTTAAAGCAGAACTAAGTAACATTTAAACCTTGTTAAACGTCTTTGTAAGTCCGTGCGGTCGTTGCAAGTTTTTGGGGCGTTGGAAGCCGTCGACCCCTGCTGGAAGAGAGCAATAATGACAACTTAAAGGGCCTGTACCTGATTTTTACTGTTGTGAAACGGGAAAAACAACATTTTTGCATGTAATAAAGTGAAATCCATGTTGCTCCAGCACAGATAAATTGATCTATTCAGATGAAAATGAGACCACAACTTTTACTTTGCACCTTTTTATCCACACGCCGCTCGGACCTGTTTTTCCTCAAACGTGGGACTGAAACGAGCCTCAAACTGAAGCTGTTTCTGATCCTTTGGACACAAACTATTGTCTGACTCTTTGTGAAGCTCAGACTCTGGAGTTTTGTGTCTGATTTACTCTGATTCCACTGAAACAAGCTCCGCCCACAGGAACATCAGACTTTAAAGTCCAACTACATTTTCTTTGTTAAATCTATGAAGAAGTGAAGCTGTGTTTGTAGATTTTGTCTGATTGACACGACTTTTGGCTTTTGTTGGTTTTGACAATTCCTCTTTCAAAGCTGAAGCTAATTTAACAAAAAATGAGTTTTAGGGACTCTTACTAAAGTAAAAAAGTCCAGGCGGAATCCATATAAAAGTCCTATTCAATTTTTTTTTTAATTAAATTTTCTGCTTTTGGAGTAGGAACTGACTCTAATTCATCCCAGAATTATTATTTTTTTTAACTAAACGGTCTGCTTTGATCATGTTTTAGTAATAAGTGGTGTGCCGTGGTATCATTTAAAGTTGAAAAGTGTGCCGCAGCTCAAAAAAGGTTGAAAAACACTGGAATAGACTAAGACTCTATTCATCTTATTCTGCCCCGCCCATTTTTGCCGTTTTTTGCCACAGATACGCACTTTTGTTTTAAACCCACTCCCTAGAAGCTAATGACGAACGAGGGAAAAGTCTCACCGCTAAAATGTTACATAAAGTAAAATCTATGAAGAAGTGAAGCTGTGTCAGTAGATTTTGTAGATTAAGCTAATTTAACAAAAAAATGGTTTTAGGGACTTGTAATAAAGTAAAAAAGTCCAGGTGCATATCCATATAAAAGTCCTAATTTTTTTTTTTTTTTTTGTAATTTTTAAATTTGTGCATTTGGAGTAAAACTGACTCTAATTCATCCCAGAATGTTTGATTTGACTGAAAATAAATGGGTCACAGCTTTCTTTTCATATTGAACATGTGCAACAGCTGAGAGTTTCCTTTTATCAGATGTGGATAAAAAGGAATAAATTAATTTAAAAATCTAGCGTCCTGCTGGTGGGACGCCAGAATAGCAACTGGTTAACTGCTTTAAAACATAATTATTTTCTATTGCATTTATACATTTACCATTAAGTATTTTCTCATTTTCTTGGCGGCACTAAAGCAAAATCAAGTTTCCAAAGTTAATATTATTCCTACCAACTCCTCAAAGTTTGTGTCTCATCCGTGAAACATTCTGTGCCTCTGGATCCAAACCACAGAGCTGCACTTCCTGTCCTCACCACCGGGCAGCGCTCTCTCCACCGCATTGTTTTTCACATCATTCCTGCCGCCGCCGACCACAGAACGGACCCAAACCGGTTTCCATTGGAACGTTTGAGCCGAGCGTGGACCAGATCTGGAAACGGGCGAAGGCCGATGGCACAAAGTCTGGATTACGGCAAAAGGAGGAGTGTTTTGATGTGGCGCTCACCAAAAACACGCTCGCCAAAAACACGCTCGCCAAAAACACGCTCGCCAAAAACACGCTCGCCAAAAACACGCTCGCCAAAAACGACCGGAGGAACTTTACACTTGGAATCTGAATGAAAAATCTAACTGTTCTCCAGGGTTCATGGGAGTTTGCCTCAGTCACATGTGTTTGTGGATCTGGAGAAGGCGTTTGAGCGCGTCATGGAGCCCTGTGGGGGGCGCTCCTGGAGTGTGGGGTCCGGGGCCCTCTGCTCCTGGAGTGTGGGGTCCGGGGCCCTCTGCTCCTGGAGTGTGGGGTCCGGGGCCCTCTGCTCCTGGAGCGTGGGGTCCTGGGCCCTCTGCTCCTGGAGTGTGGGGTCCGGGGCCCTCTGCTCCTGGAGTGTGGAGTCCGGGGCCCTCTGCTCCTGGAGTGTGGGGTCGGGGCCTCTGCTCCTGGAGTGTGGGTCAGGCCTGCCTAGGGCGTGGGGTCGGGGCCCTCTGCTCCCGGAGCGTGGGGTCGAGGCCCTGCTCCTGGAGCGTGGGAGTCGAGGCCCTCTGCTCTTGGAAGCGTGGGGTCCCAGGCCTCTGCTCCTGGGCGTCCAGGGGTCGTGAGGCCCTCTGCTCTGGGCGCGTGGGGTTGAGGCACTCTCTGCTCTGGGCGTGGGGTTGAGGCCCTCTGCTCAGGCGTGGGGTCGAGCCCTCCATCCCTGGGCGTGGCTCGAGGCCTCTGCTCCCCTGGGCGTGGGGTCCGGGAGAACCCTCTGCTCCTGGAGTGTGGGGTCGAGGCCCTCTGCTCCTCAGCGTGGAGTCAGGCGCCTCCTGCTCAGGGCGTGGGGTCAGGGGCCCTCTGCTCCTGGAGCGTGGGGTCCGGGGCCCTCTGCTCCCCTGGGCAGTGGGGTCAGCGAGCCTCTGCTCCAGGCGTGGGGTCTGGAGCCTCTCTGCTCCTGGAGCGTGGGGTCCGGGGCCCTCTGCTCTTGGAGCGTGGGGTCCGGGGCCCTCTGCTCCTGGAGCGTGGGGTCCGGGGCCCTCTGCTCCTGGAGCGTGGGGTCCGGGGCCCTCTGCTCAGTCAGACCTGTTCATGTCGGGCTCCAGGGTGGCCCTTTGTGCTGCTTCTCTCCATTATTGTATGAACAGGACGTCCCGGGGCCGTCGGGGCCTGGAGGGGCCGGTTTGGGTGCCACAGGGTCGTCTCTGGGACGGTTTGACTCGAGGCTGAAGCGGCCGATGAAGCTCCTCCAAATCTGAGGCTCAGGTTCTGGACAGAAAAAGGCGTCTGTCCTGTCCAGGAGGAGGGGCCTGTCCAGGAGGAGGGGCCTCTGCAGGAGGAGGGGCCTGTCCAGGAGGAGGGGCCTCTGCAGGAGGAGGAGCCCAGTGTCTCGGGGCCTTGAAGGACGGAGTGTGACACTGACAGGTGCAGCACATGGTTGTGTTCTGGTGATATGTTTCCTTTAAGGTTTATCGATGTAAACCCTCATTCGTCCAGGTGTGGTCCATCGTAGAAAGGGGTTCAGAGGTTGTCATCCGGACGCCGTTTAAAGATCGAGACGTTTCGACTTTTATCCAAAAGTCATTGTCAATCAGAGAGCTGGTATGGGAACTGGTATGGGAACACCTTGGTCCACCTTGGTCCAGATCAATAGACCAGTCAAATGCTAATGAGGCAATCAGTAGTGAGGAGGGAGCAACAGCCAGCTATCAAGATAACAATAGACCTTTAGACACAGGTGAAACTAGGTGAGGCCAACCATTAATCAACAAGATAGACCAATTAATTAAATCCCAGGTGACAAACAAACAATCTTATAACAAAGACAGGAGTGCAGTGACTCCTCCCTGGGGGCTGGACTCCCACTACTTAGAGTAGCATATAAGGCCCAGGTTCCCATACCAGCTCTCTGATTGACAATGACTTTTGGATAAAAGTCGAAACGTCTCGATCTTTAAACGGCGTCCGGATGACAACCTCTGAACCCCTTTCTACCTTTAAGGTTTAGTAATAAATACAAACAAGTCCATTAGATTCATCATAATCCATGTCATGTTCAGAGAATCCCTCTCAAAGACTCATGTTCTCTGACTCTGTGTCTCTGTCTCTGTGCCTCTCTCTGTCTCTGTCTCTCTGCCTCTCTCTCTGCCTCTCTCTGCCTCTGTCTCTCTGCCTCTTTGTGCCTCTGTCTCTGTGCCTCTCTCTGCCTCTCTCTGTCTCTGTGCCTCTCTATGCCTCTGTCTCTATGCCTCTCTCTGTCTCTGTCTCTCTGCCTCTCTGTGCCTCTGCCTCTGTCTCTGTATCTCTGTGCCTCTCTATGCCTCTCTCTGCCTCTCTCCGCCTCTGTCTCTCTGCCTCTGTCTCTATCTCTCTCTCTGTCTCTGTCTCTCTGCCTCTGCCTCTCTGTTACTCTGTGCCTCTGCCTCTGTGTTCTCCTGGTGACCTGCTGCTCTGACAGGCTGCATTTACCTCGTCTCTGTTACTCTGTGCCTCTCTGTGCCTCTCTCTGCCTCTCTGTGCCTCTCTCTGCCTCTCTCTGCCTCTCTGTGTCTCTGTCTCTGTGCCTCTGCCTCTCTCTGCCTCTCTGTGTCTCTGTCTCTGTGCCTCTGCCTCTCTGTGCCTCTGTGCCTCTCTCTGCCTCTGTCTCTCTGTCTCTGTACCTCTGTGTCTCTCTGTTACTCTCTGCCTCTCTGTGCCTCTCTGTTACTCTGTGCCTCTCTCTGCCTCTCTCTGTCTCTGCCTCTCTCTGTCTCTGCCTCTGTCTCTGTGCCTCTGTCTCTCTGCCTCTCTGTGCCTCTCTGTGCCTCTCTCTGCCTCTGTCTCTCTGCCTCTCTGTGCTTCTGCCTCTGTGTTCTCCTGGTGACCTGCTGCTCTGACAGGCTGCATTTACCTCGTCTCTGTACCTCTCTGTACCTCTCTCTGCCTCTCTCTGCCTCTCTGTGCCTCTCTATGCCTCTCTCTGCCTCTGTCTCTGTGCCTCTCTCAGTCTCTGCCTCTGTCTCTGTACCTCTCTCTGCCTCTCTGTTACTCTGTGTCTCTGTGTTCTCCTGGTGACCTGCTGCTCTGACAGGCTGCACTTACCTCGTCTCTGTTACTCTGTGCCTCTCTGTGCCTCTCTGTGCCTCTCTTTGCCTCTCTCTGTCTCTGTACCTCTCTTTGCCTCTCTGTGCCTCTCTGTCTCTGTGCCTCTCTGTCTCTGTGCCTCTCTGTGCCTCTCTGTGCCTCTCTGTGCCTCTCTGTTACTCTCTGCCTCTCTGTGCCTCTCTGTGCCTCTCTGTTACTCTGTGCCTCTCTCTGCCTCTCTGTTACTCTGTGCCTCTCTGTGCCTCTCTGTTACTCTGTGCCTCTCTCTGTCTCTGCCTCTCTCTGTCTCTGCCTCTGTGCCTCTCTGTCTCTGTGCCTCTCTGTTACTCTGTGCCTCTCTGTGCCTCTCTGTTACTCTGTGCCTCTCTCTGCCTCTCTCTGTCTCTGCCTCTCTCTGTCTCTGCCTCTGTCTCTCTGCCTCTCTGTGCCTCTCTCTGCCTCTCTCTGTCTCTGCCTCTCTCTGTCTCTGTCTCTCTGCCTCTCTGTGCCTCTCTCTGCCTCTCTCTGTCTCTGCCTCTCTCTGTCTCTGCCTCTCTCTGTCTCTGTCTCTCTGCCTCTCTTTGCCTCTCTCTGCCTCTCTATGCCTCTCTCTACCTCTGCCTCTGTGTTCTCCTGGTGACCTGCTGCTCTGACAGGCTGCATTTACCTCCTCTCTCTGCCTCTGTCTCTGTGCCTCTCTATGCCTCTCTCTGCCTCTGTCTCTGTGCCTCTCTCTGCCTCTCTCTGTCTCTGCCTCTCTCTGTCTCTGCCTCTGTCTCTCTGCCTCTCTGTGCCTCTCTCTGCCTCTCTATGCCTCTCTCTACCTCTGCCTCTGTGTTCTCCTGGTGACCTGCTGCTCTGACAGGCTGCATTTACCTCCTCTCTCTGCCTCTGTCTCTGTGCCTCTCTATGCCTCTCTCTGCCTCTGTCTCTGTGCCTCTCTCTGCCTCTCTCTGTCTCTGCCTCTCTCTGTCTCTGCCTCTGTCTCTCTGCCTCTCTGTGCCTCTCTCTGCCTCTCTATGCCTCTCTCTACCTCTGCCTCTGTGTTCTCCTGGTGACCTGCTGCTCTGACAGGCTGCATTTACCTCCTCTCTCTGCCTCTGTCTCTGTGCCTCTCTATGCCTCTCTCTGCCTCTGTCTCTGTGCCTCTGTCTCTCTGTCTCTGTACCTCTGTGTCTCTCTGTTACTCTCTGCCTCTCTGTTACTCTGTGTCTCTGTGTTCTCCTGGTGACCTGCTGCTCTGACAGGCTGCACTTACCTCGTCTCTGTTACTCTGTGCCTCTCTATGCCTCTCTCTGCCTCTGTCTCTGTGCCTCTCTCAGTCTCTGCCTCTGTCTCTGTACCTCTCTCTGCCTCTCTGTTACTCTGTGTCTCTGTGTTCTCCTGGTGACCTGCTGCTCTGACAGGCTGCACTTACCTCGTCTCTGTTACTCTGTGCCTCTCTGTGCCTCTCTGTGCCTCTCTTTGCCTCTCTCTGTCTCTGTACCTCTCTTTGCCTCTCTGTGCCTCTCTGTGCCTCTCTTTGCCTCTCTCTGTCTCTGTACCTCTCTTTGCCTCTCTGTGCCTCTCTGTCTCTGTGCCTCTCTGTTACTCTCTGCCTCTCTGTGCCTCTCTGTGCCTCTCTGTTACTCTGTGCCTCTCTATGCCTCTCTCTGCCTCTGTCTCTGTGCCTCTCTCTGCCTCTCTCAGTCTCTGCCTCTGTCTCTGTACCTCTCTCTGCCTCTCTGTTGCTCTGTGCCTCTGTCTCTGTGTTCTCCTGGTGACCTGCTGCTCTGACAGGCTGCATTTACCTCGTCTCCTTCACGTCCAGTTTGGGTCAAACTTATGAGAATCCTGTTTGTGGGGTTTGGGTTTGGCCCGAGATGAAATGGAGAATCTAAAATAGCGACGCTGATGTTTATTCAGACGGACTTTACGAGAGGAAAAACTTTGTCAGGAACAATTTGGTTTTCAGCGGAGAGTAACACAAAAAGACAAGTGCGAAAAAGAAAGACACTGGTTTACATTTGTCATTATTCTGTTTGTTGATGCCTTTTTAAATCACGGTTGGAGTTGTTGCCCCAAAGCCTGAAAGTCTTGGGTTTGATTCCCAGACTGGAGTGGGCTTTTGTAGTTTGCATGTTCTCCCTGTGTCTGTGTCTCCTTTTGGTGCAATGGCTTTTATTAAAGTGAATGTCCGTAATTTCCTCTAATTTCACTAAAAATTACAGTTTTTAAAGAATTCATAATCTTGACCACCCGGCCCTGTTCTTTACTGTGACGTAAGTGATCAGCAAATATAACACATTACATATTCACTGAAAAAATGAAGTTCTATCTGAGTTAAAACGTCTTGATTTGAGGATATTAATCTGAATTTCAGACGTTTTGACTCGTTAAGATCAGTGGAGACGATTTATTTGATGGAACTAGATTATTTCATTTGTTTCAATCCATTTGTGACTTGTTTCAATACATTATTTCTTACTTCAATCCAAATTATCTCCTGCAGCAAAACATCAGATAAATGCCACTTTTTCGAACCTTTCACGATTTATTTGTGGCTCCGCTTGGTCTCTATTTCAATACGTGGCCCTCGATAGAAAAAATTTGGACACCCCTGCTTCAAACTTAAAATTAGTTGAGGTTTAATTATCAGACAAATGTGAAATGTCTCTAAAATGAACCAGAAAAGTGCAGAAATCTCACTTTAAACTCTTATTTGAAAGTTTACAACATCACTTTTGTACATTTCTGTATATAGTCTTAGTCTATCCATCTTAGTCTATTTTATTCTTAATCTTATTCATGCCTCTTTTATATATTTTTTATATTTTATTCATTGTTTTATGTTGCACCTTACGCCGAAGCAAGTTCCTATGTTTGTGAATTTTGACACTGACAACGACAATAAACCGTTTCTGATTCTGATTTTATTTCCAATCAGCGCGTTTTGAAGCATTTTTACTGTAAACGATGATCTTCAAAACAATTTTAGCCACATTTTGATATATTTGCCGCTTCTAAACGGCTCATTACTTTACATTTTGTTCACAATAAACCACATTATTGATCTGAAACAACTTGACAATAGAAACATTGCTGTTCTGTTCAATTCTGCAGAGCCTCGACTTTTTGTGACTCTGAAACTGTTAAACGCCGCTCTTTTGTTTCGGTTTCACGCTGAACGCCCAAAAGAAGCATAATGTGTCATCTTTAAGCTCAAATGTTGGATGAAAATAGCGCGCAGACCCGGTTTATGGTCGCGGCGGCGGTCTGTTCGGCTCAGAGTTTCTCATTTGAGGCTCCGTCGGTGAACTGTAACCTCGTGTTTGACGGAGTCTGACACCGCCGACTGAATTCTGATGAGACGCACAGCTGAGCCAGAGGAGGAAGGGCTAAATATTTAAAGAGAGAGAGGGACGAGAGGGCGAAAAACGACAGAGGGAGGGGAAACGAGAAATGGGAAAGAGAGACGGAGAGATAACAAAGAAGAGAGACGGAAACATTGAACTGTGTTATTGCTATTAAGGCCAGACTCTAAAAGCAAAACCTGTTTTTTGGTCAATTTGTTCTCTCACATGTCGACTTTCAGTGTGGAAACAACAAACGAAAGATGTTTTATTCTTCCATTGAATCCACTTCATCCATAGATTTCTCTGGGACATTGTAACTTCAAAGGCCGTTTTCTTAAAATACATTTTTCTCCCTCGAGACATAAAGATCAGCCTTAAAGTAGATCTAAAGTGAACTAAAATTGACAGAAATGATTCTGCAAGCAACAAAAATGTGACTATAAGTAACAAAAAGACAACTAAAAGCAACAAAAAGTGACAAAAACGCAAATATAAGTGACAAAAATTCATCTAAAAGCGTCAAAAATGCGACTAACTTCAAAGGTCGTTTTCTTAAAATGCATTTTTGTCCCTCGAGACATAAAGATCAGCCTCAAAGTAGATCCTACACCAAACTGTACAATCTGGACTCAACAAGATTCTGACACAACGGACACAAGGATTTGACAAAAAGCAACAAAAGCGCGTTTAAAAGTGAGAAACACGCTTCGAAATATGACAAAAAGTGGCAAAAAGCAACAAAAAAGTGACAATAAGTGAGAAAAACGCAACTAAAATTGACAGAAATTATTCTGCAAGCAACAAAAATGTGACTATAAGTAACAAAAAGACAACTAAAAGCAACAAAAAGTGACAAAAACGCAAATATAAGTGACAAAAATTCATCTAAAAGCGTCAAAAATGCGACTAACTCCAAAGGCTGTTTTCTCCAAATACATTTTTGTCCCTCGAGACATAAAGATCAGCCTTAAAGTAGATCCTACACCAAACTGTACAATCTGAACTGGATTTGTTGATTTCTAATTCTAAAACTGATTTATTGACATTTTAAGTAAAAATATATATATATTAAAAAAAGAAGCGAAATTTTAATTTTTAGGACAATTTTCAGTCCAATCTAGTTTACTTAAAAACTAAATAAGAAATCCAAAATCCTCTCTGTACATTTTTTTTAATAACTAATATGTTACAAAATGAACAAAAAAATTTAAACCTGGTTCTGTCTATTTTTTTAATTGTTTTATGTTGCACCTCACACTGAAGCAAGTTCCTTTGGGAATTTTGATCACTGACAACAACAATAAACCGATTCTGATTCTGATATAAAACCATTTATTATTATTTTGATCATCACAGTTTATACTTATTTAGCGATATTTCCTTAAGATATTTTACTGTTTGCTATCGAGGTATTCATGAGGTCACCAAACTCTTGCTCCACTGTGGCTAAAAGAACGTTTCACTGAGGATTTTTTGCTTAACTTGAGATGAAGAGTTTTTGCTTGTGTTTTGCTCCTTGTGAATCATCCAGGGGTTAGTTTATGTTGTAGATGCATTTTTATTCCCTTTTGTTTTAGTTTAAAGAAGTCTTGTACATTTGCGTTTTATTTTGGTAAAGCGGAAGTAGCGTTGTTTCTCACTTCCTGTTTTGCGCTGGACCAGAGCAGAAGTCACGTTATTATTATTTCCAACTGTGCACTTAGAACTAAGCATTTAAATGTTGATACATAACCAGTTGTGAAAGAAATGTCGCTAATTTATGTGTTTTAGCCATGTTAGCGCGTATGCTAATTAGTTAGTTAGTAATTAGTTAGCTCATATTTACATTTCTTCTGCATCTGTTTCAAATGACTTCTGTTATTTCATAGCACTTTTATGCATCTAGAAACGTTGTACACATGTAAACTCAACACACTATTTTGTGTTTCTGTGTTTTCATGAATAAACTTCATGGAGGAACAGCCGGTGGGGTTATTGGATTGGTTCTCTGCCGGCCTAGACGCACACGGGGAAGCACCGAGGGCACAACAGCTTGATGAGCCTGTCCTTCCGTGGGAGCAGGATCTCTTCTTCATGTGGATCTCCTCAAGGTTTCTACTTTTTCCACAGGGGTTTTGTTGTTCTTCTTTGCAGAGAAGGAGGGTCAAGGACAGGGGGCGCTCTGGGACAGTTATCCATTTGATGAATTGACTTGAACTCTATTCACTTTATTCCTGAAGTTGCCGTATGCACCGCCGTCTTGTTTCCGTTGTAGTTCACACGGGGCAGTCGAGCTCAACAGAAAATAAGTTCTACTTGACTAAAAAGACGTTTTCAGGAAATCGTTGTGTTGTGACTTGTTGTTGCTCGTGTTCATTAAACATTTTACACAAATCAATCGACTTTATGTAACATTTTAGCGTCAGACTTTTCCCTCGTTCGTCATTAGCTTTAACAGAGTTCTGGTCAAACGGAAGTGCGTTTACAACAAAAGTGCAAAAAACGGCAAAAGTGGGGGGGCAGAATAAAATTGACCTTATTCTGCCCGCCCACTTTTGCCTCTTTTGCCTCAGATACGCACTTTATTGGAAGTAAAAACAAAAACGATCTAGAAGAGAACATAAAGGGTAAGTTGCTTTTTTTCTGGTGACAAAATGGCGATTATCTTTGTTGGCGTTTATTACACAAAACGCAGCACAAACGATTATTGTCTTCCCTTTTTATCACGATAAACTATATTATTGTTTATTGTCCCATCCCTAGCTCGCAGTTAAGCAGCCAAAACATGTCAACAAGGTAAATACATCTTACTCACAAAGTTGTCAGAAGAAAAAAAAAATCTATACACATTATAAAATGAAGACAAGATGAACGTTACCAAAAGAAAAAAGTCTTGAACTCTATTTATTATCCATTGACGAAACATTTGTTGTGATTTTGGGCGCTACAAAAATAAACTGAACTGAATTGATTTGTTTAACTGTACAATATACAACTCGAGAAGCAAGAAGAGCGTCTCGAAAGTCTCCGAGAAGTAAAGTTTGTTGAGTGAATGTGTCCCGGAGTGTTGTGTTTGGGAGTTTCCTCGGCAGCAGCGAAACCTGTCATTTCATTCACCAGAAATTACACGCTTGAACATGACGACATCAGAACACTCCCAAAACACGACCGTCACTCTCCCTCTGACCACAGCAGGTCCAAGTAACTACTGACGCTACGACTCCAGGAAAAGGAAACACCGGCTCAACTTAAAGGTCCCATATTCTGCTCTTTTCCCCTTCACACAGTCTATTCTAAGGGCTTTGTTGATACATTTTCTCGTTGTGTAATATCCATAACATAACAGTTTACAAAAAACACCCATTTCTTGGACTGGCCCCCCTCCTGCAAAAGCAAACGGCTCACTCTGAGATCTGACCCCCCCGAACAGAGAGCAGGCTGCCTCCCCCGCCCAACCCGTGCGCCTCCCCCGCCCAACTCGTGCTGAAACCTAGAGTGGAGATGGTGCATGCGCCGTGTGCTCCGGTAAACAGCGATACACAAACACTGAATAAACATTTTCTGGTCCTGACGGTGCGTCGTGCTGAGTCCTACGTCCTGGATCTGACCTGGAGTTTGACGTGCTCCAGGGCCTCAACGACGGACGTGCCGTTTGGTAAATAACAAGCTAACTCTTCTATCTGTCGTATCCATCGTGTAATTACTGTGTAGCATTAGCATTAGCTGTTTTTATTCTTCCTGGAGGCGTGGCTTAAACACCGCGTCATCTTAGTGAGGAGCCCCCGTCTGCTGCTCAGCCGAGGGGGACGGAAAAGACAGTTCTCTAGTGAAAACATGAGGGAATCAATCAAAAAACCACTTTGGGCACAACATACGAGGCCCAAATAGCACTGTAGGAAGGTTAAAACCTCTGAAAAGTCCATTTTGCATGATATGGGACCTTTAAATAACGTAAAAAGTGTAAATACCGATAAAAAAGCCCAGTTAAAAAAAGCCTCTGAGCAGATGACTTTATTTACACCTCTTAAGTGCAATAATTCAACTCAATGCACCAAAACGCAACTAAAGGCGACAAAAATGCGTCTAAAAACTACAAAGATGTGACTAAAAGTGACAAAGACTCACTTAATTACAACAAACACAACTGAATGTGACAAAAATATGACTAAAATTATGCTTAAAATGTGAATCTGAATAGAAAATCTAATCACAATCGCAAAACTGGTCAGAAAAATCACAATTACATATTTTGTTCTAAATGGTGCAGCTCTATTAAAGGCAACAGAAAAAATAAAGTGAACACAAATCATGATCAAATAGAAATCACTCTCTGGCCCCAAGAAAATCATTCAGCTCTAAAGCATCTACAGGGTTATCATTATATGAATTTTGACAAAAAATAAGGCCTTAAAATGCATTAAAAGCATTCAATTCTATCCCCACAGGCATTAAATCTAAAAAACAGTCAGAACCATAACCAAAAACATCATAAAATAAAAGCAAATCATCATCGAATCCCAGATGCACTGGATTTGGTTAAAAGCTTTGATCAAATCACCTAAAAAGTAAATCTAAACATTCATGTACACGCTTTAACCTTTATGTAAATTAGCTTTTTAAATATGATAAAGTCGTTTATTATATTCTCATCATTCTGCTGCTCAGTGGAATGGGCAGAAGCTTGTGGTTTTGACATGATAAAAGCGTAAATGGTCTTGTTTTGATGTTGATTTTGTCATTAAAAATGTAGAAATGTGACTAGGTCTGGGTGATACGGGGATAAAAATCGAATCATGAGCTGGTCTCTGCTGTTTTTATGAAATCGTCGTGTCGTGATTGACTGTTTGTGTCTTTAACGCAGCTGTCTGTTCAAACACACTTTTTCTCCTGTTGTTTAGCCTCTGAAGCCTCTGAGCAGATGACTTTATTTACCTCTTACACCTCTTAAGTGCAATAATTCAACTCAATGCACCAAAACGCAACTAAAAGCGACAAAAATGCGTTTAAAAACTACAAAGACGTGACTGAAAGTGACAAAGACTCACTTAATCACAACAAACACAACTGAATGTGACAGAAATGTGACTAAAATTATGCTTAAAATGTGAATCTGAACAGAAAATCTCATCACAATCGCTGGTCAGAAACATCACAATTACATATTTTGTCCTAAATGGTGCAGCTCTATTAAAGGCAACAGAAAAAACAAAGGGAACACAAATCATGACAAAATCAAAATCATGATCTGGCCCCAAGAAAATCGTGATTATAATTTCTTCCTGTATCGCCCAGCCCTACATAAAACCATCCAAAATGAAAAACAATTTAAAAATGCATTTATAAAGTTACGTCCTGTGCCTTTCAGGACTTTAACCATCACCTGAAGAATGGATTTAATGTAATTGTCGTTTAATAATCCGCACACAAACAACTGTAATTTAAATTTCTTTGATTTATCACCGACTGAGTGTTAAAAATCCCACACATAAAGCACAATTCTGTTTAAATTATTACGCTGATGTCATGAAATACTTTACGTTAAGGCGCGGTTGTAATTGTAAACCACATTCAACGGGAGGAATTCACAGGAACAGCGTTTTTCCGCGGCACAAAACCTCATTTGGTGTTTATGAGGGACATTATGACTGTATGTTGTAATCCGTGGTTCAGCGGTTCACGGCTGGGGTTGTTTTCACGTTGGTTCCAGAAATCCAGGTGAGAGTCGAAGAAACGACAAAACGCAATCATTTATTACACGAAATTCTTCTGAAAAATGTGATAAATACGTGGACAAATCGCTGGACACGCTGGATTTCTTGACTTGTTTTCGTTTTTTTAGTATCTTCACTGTGTTTAAGGCAAGACTCTGCAGGCAAAACTCTTTTTTTTTTTTTTCAATTTTTTATATAGACTTTCATGTGGAAACAACAAACTTGTCCAATCTGCTCCTGAAGATGTTTTATTCTTCCATTGAATCCACTTCATCCATAGATTTCTCTGGGACATTGTAACTTCAAAGGATGTTTTCTTAAAATGTATTTTTGTCCCTCGAGACATAAAGATCAGCCTTAAAGTAGATCCTACACCAAACTGTACAATCTGGACTCAACAAGATTTAGACCAAACACACAAGGATTTGACTAAAAGCAACAAAAATGTGTTTAAAAGTGACAAAAACGCAACTATAAGTGATAAAAACAGGACAAAATACATCAAAAAATGAATAAAAGCTTAAAAAAAAGTGACAAAAATGTGACTATAAGTGACAAAAACACAACTAAAAACAACTAACTTCAAGGGTCTTTTCTTCAAATGCATTTTTTTGTCCCACAAAGACATAAAGATCAGCCTTAAAGTAGATCCTACACCAAACTGTACAATCTGGACTCAACACGATTCTGACAAAACGTACAGAAGGATTTGTTGATATCTAATTCTAAAATGGATTTATTTACGTTTTAAGTCAAAAAAAATGAGGAGAAATTTGAATTTTTAGTAAAATTTTCAGTCAAATCTAGTTTACTCAAAAACTAAATAATAAATCCAAATCCTCTCTGTACATTTTCTTTATAACTAATATGTTACAAAATGAACCAAGAAATTTAAACCTGGTTCTGTCCATTTTTCAGATTTAAACGTCACAAATATGTGGATTTTTGGCCTTTTTTTTCACATAAAATGCCTTATTTCTACATGAAAACATGACATGATGAAAAACTTGTAATACATTTTTTTCTTACATTTATGTGACTAAACTACAGGAGAAGTTTAACATTGATATCTTTAAATTTAACATTTTTTCCTATTCACCAGCAGCGTCTCATCTTAATTGTTTATGAAATGTTTTCAAGCTAATTCTGTTGAGTTTTTCTGTTCCAAAAACCCCAGTTGACTCTGTTTATACAGTAGTTCCAAACCGCTTATTTGACGGAAGTTACTCTGATCTATAAATATTTTAAGTTCCTGTTTTTGTGGAATCAATTTTTCCATTAATCTTCACACGACTTCTTCTTTCTAATCATGTCAGTGCTCACATTCTTTCTTCTGCACGCGACTGTTTCGATACTATGGCAGCTATTGTTGTTAGCCTCATTTCAACTGCACTTTTCAGCGTACTGGCGGTTGTGGTTCTTGCGATCCTGCTGTTTTCCAAATGAACACGTTAACGAGGCTCATGCACCTGATTTATTTCTTGTAATAAAGTTCATTTAGTTTAGCCTTGAGTCACAAACACAAACACAGCTCTTGGGGTCAAAATGTTGTTGTTACCATGACGACAAAACTCTGCTCTGGCCTCAGAAAGTTGTGAAAAATGCTTAAAAACTCATCACAGTGAATAATTAGACACCATTAGGAAGGAAAGTGAGGAATAAGTTTGGACACTTTTTTAAATGAACTTGTTCTGTTTGTCCACATTTTTAAGACGATAAAAATCAGCGTCTTTAAAGATAAATGTGTCCTAAAGTCCTAAAGAGGGAGCTACAGCTATCAATAGAACAATAGATCTAAGACAATAATAGACCTTAGCCACAGGTGAAACTGGGCAGGGCCAACTATTAAACTAACAAAGACAGGCCAATTATCAAGTTTCAGGTGACACTAGACAAACAATTTTCCAAACGTAGACAGGTGGTCAGTGACTCCTCCCTGGGGGCAGGACTCTCACGACTTAGAGGAGCATATAAGCCCGAGTTCCCAGACCAGTTCTCTGATTGACAATGACTTTTGGATAAAAGTCGATCGTCTCGATCTTCAAACGGCGACCGGATGACAACCCCTGAAACCCTTTCTACGATGAACCACACCTGGACGAATGAGGGATTATATCGACGAATCCTAAGAGAATTGTCACCACAGGAGGGGCCCTGCATGGTGTGATCACAATAGCAGTTGTGTATTCTGAGTAAGAGGACCTTTGTTGGCTGGTCTGGAAGGGAGTGGAGACACAATGGATATGTATGAATATTATCACCTTGGGCTGCAGAACGGGATGTTTCAGAGTCTGCTCTTACATACCACATGGGACAGTTTTAAGTTAACTTTTATCAGCTTATAATGAGTCTGCAATATCAAAGATTGCGATAACACAGCAGAAAACTTTTTAAAATGAACTCCTGCTGTTTGTCCACGTTTTTAAGACGATAAAAATCAGCATCTTTAAAGATAAATGTGTCCTAAAGGTGTTTAAAGGAGACGTATTGTGCCTTTTTTCAGGTACCTAGTAATAAACTATAACAAAAGTAGATTATTCATTTACATTTTGTTCATTTTAAACTGTAACATTGATCTAAAAAGACCTGAAATCGAAAGCAGTTCATTGACTTCCTGTTCGAAACTGCGGATTTGATAAGCCCCGCCTCTTCAGAGTGACATTTAAAAATATTGTCATTAACAGTTTTTTTTGTTTTTTGTTTTCATTTTTGAAAAGTGGCAATACACGACATTTCAGAACTCTATACATGTCAGATTCTTAATTGATCAAATAATCACAATTAAATAAAGGGATGTGGGCGGGGATAGGGGGTAGGTGGAAACAGGCATTTTCAGTCCAGGCTTAAATGCAGGACAATACAGGATTAACTCAAACATGCAGGAATCAATCAAAATACAGCTTATATACATGTTTTTTTAAACTTTTTTTTTAACACACATACCCTTTAAACATGATTACAATAAATTTAAAAATGTCACTCCTGAGTCGATCGAAATGACTAAAGATTCTGACACACTTAGCTTTGTTTTCCTCGTCGTTTCGTCATAAATCTGATCAAACCCGACCCACGTTCAGACTTCTGCCCCCACGTCTCGGCTCTTTCCGTAAACGCTCCAGTCGCTGCCAAAAAAAACCCACGTCAACACAAACATTGCACCATTTTGGATTATAAAGAAATCCCGGAATAATTAGAATGTTTCAAAATGTCTAACTCACCCTGACAGTAACAAGACGAATGCTTCTGTGGAAATTCAGACACAAGATTAAACCTGTCCATGGAGCTGAGACGTGCACTTTTCAGACGTTTAAAGTACGTTTATTGGGCAAGAAATTAAGAAAAAGTTGTGAATTTGTCCCAAATTTACATAAAAAAAAACAAGTTCCTGCTACAATTTCAAGCCTAATGGTCTTTTTTTCCTGCAGAGTCAAGGTTTTTCTAGATGTAGACTCTGATGGACCTGGTCTGGACTCTGAAAGACCTCTAGGGACTTGGTCTGGACTCTGGACTCTGGACCTGGTCTGGACTCTGGAGGACCCATTGGGACCTGGTCTGGACTCTGTTGGACCTCTAGGGACTTGGTCTGGACTCTAGAACTGTTCTGGACTCTGACAGACCTGCTGGGACTTGGTCTGGACTCTAGACCTGCTGGGACTTGGTCTGGACTCTGGACTCTGGACCTGGTCTTGACTCTGGACCTGCTGGGACTTGGTCTGGACTCTAGACCTGCTGGGACCTGGTTTGGACTCTAGACCTGCTGGGACTTAGTCTGGACTCTAGACCTGCTGGGACTTAGTCTGGAGTCTAGACCTGCTGGGACTTAGTCTGGACTCTAGACCTTCTGGGACTTAGTCTGGACTCTAGACCTGCTGGGACCTGGTCTGGACTTTAGACCTACGGAGACTTGGTCTGGACTCTGGACTCTGGACCTGGTCTTGACTCTGGACCTGCTGGGACTTGGTCTGGACTCTAGACCTTCTGGGACTTAGTCTGGACTCTGGACCTGCTGGGACTTGGTCTGGACTCTGATGGACCTGCTGGGACCTGGTCTGGACTCTGATGGACCTGCTGGGACCTGGTCTGGACTCTGGACCTGCTGGGACCTGGTCTGGACTCTAGACCTGCTAGGACCTGGTCTGGACTCTAGACCTGCTGGGATTTGGTCTGGACTCTAAACCTGCTGGGACCTGGTCTGGACTCTGGACCTGCTGGGACCTGGTCTGGATTCTGGACCTGCTGGGACCTGGTCTGGACTCTGGACCTGCTGGGACCTGGTCTGGACTCTGGACCTGCTGGGACCTGGTCTGGACTCTGAACCTGCTGGGACCTGGTCTGGACTCTGAACCTGCTGGGACCTGGTCTGGACTCTGATGGACCTGCTGGGGCCTGGTCTGGACTCTAGACCTGCTGGGACCTGGTCTGGACTCTAGACCTGCTGGGACCTGGTCTGGACTCTAGACCTGCTGGGACCTGGTCTGGACTCTGGACCTGCTGGGACTTAGTCTGGACTCTAAACCTGCTGGGACCTGGTCTGGACTCTGGACCTGCTGGGACCTGGTCTGGATTCTGGACCTGCTGGGACTTAGTCTGGACTCTGGACCTGCTGGGACCTGGTCTGGACTCTGGACCTGCTGGGACCTGGTCTGGACTCTGAACCTGCTGGGACTTGGTCTGGACTCTGGACCTGCTGGGACCTGGTCTGGATTCTGGACCTGCTGGGACCTGGTCTGGACTCTAGACCTGCTGGGACTTAGTCTGGACTCTGGACCTGCTGGGACTTAGTCTGGACTCTGGACCTGCTGGGACCTGGTCTGGACTCTGAACCTGCTGGGACCTGGTCTGGACTCTGAACCTGCTGGGACCTGGTCTGGACTCTGATGGACCTGCTGGGACCTGGTCTGGACTCTAGACCTGCTGGGACCTGGTCTGGACTCTGAACTTGCTGGGACCTGGTCTGGACTCTGATGGACCTGCTGGGGCCTGGTCTGGACTCTAGACCTGCTGGGACCTGGTCTGGACTCTAGACCTGCTGGGACCTGGTCTGGACTCTAGACCTGCTGGGACCTGGTCTGGACTCTGGACCTGCTGGGACTTAGTCTGGACTCTAAACCTGCTGGGACCTGGTCTGGATTCTGGACCTGCTGGGACTTAGTCTGGACTCTGGACCTGCTGGGACCTGGTCTGGACTCTGGACCTGCTGGGACCTGGTCTGGACTCTGAACCTGCTGGAACTTGGTCTGGACTCTGGACCTGCTGGGACCTGGTCTGGACTCTAGACCTGCTGGGACCTGGTCTGGACTCTAGACCTGCTGGGACCTGGTCTGGACTCTAGACCTGCTGGGACCTGGTCTGGACTCTAGACCTGCTGGGACTTGGTCTGGACTCTAGACCTGCTGGGACTTGGTCTGGACTCTAGACCTGCTGGGATTTGGTCTGGACTCTGATGGACCTGCTGGGACTTAGTCTGGACTCTAGACCTGCTGGGACCTGGTCTGGACTCTAGACCTGCTGGGACTTGGTCTGGACTCTAGACCTGCTGGGACTTGGTCTGGACTCTAGACCTGCTGGGATTTGGTCTGGACTCTGATGGACCTGCTGGGACTTGTTCTTGACTCTAGACTCTGGACCTGGTCTGGGTTCTAGACCTGCTGGGACTTAGTCTGGACTCTAGACCTGCTGGGACCTGGTCTGGACTCTAGACCTGCTGGGACTTAGTCTGGACTCTAGACCTGCTGGGACCTGGTCTGGACTCTAGACCTGCTGGGACCTGGTCTGGACTCTAGACCTGCTGGGACTTAGTCTGGACTCTGGACCTGCTGGGACCTGGTCTGGACTCTAGACCTGCTGGGACTTAGTCTGGACTCTGATGGACCTGCTGGGACCTGGTCTGGACTCTAGACCTGCTGGGATTTGGTCTGGACTCTAAACCTGCTGGGACCTGGTCTGGACTCTAGACCTGCTGGGACCTGGTCTGGACTCTAGACCTGCTGGGACTTGGTCTGGACTCTGATGGACCTGCTGGGACTTAGACTGGACTCTAGACCTGCTGGGACTTGGTCTGGACTCTGATGGACCTGCTGGGACTTAGTCTGGACTCTAGACCTGCTGGGACTTGGTCTGGACTCTAGACCTGCTGGGACCTGGTCTGGACTCTAGACCTGCTGGGACTTGGTCTGGACTCTAGACCTGCTGGGACCTGGTTTGGACTCTAGACCTTCTGGGACTTAGTCTGGACTCTAGACCTGCTGGGACTTAGTCTGGACTCTAGACCGTCTGGGACTTAGTCTAGACTCTAGACCTGCTGGGACTTAGTCTGGACTCTAGACCTGCTGGGACTTAGTCTGGACTCTAGACCTGCTGGGACTTGGTCTGGACTCTAGACCTGCTGGGACCTGGTCTGGACTCTTGACCTGCTGGGATTTGGTCTGGACTCTAGACCTGCTGGGACTTGGTCTGGACTCTAGACCTTCTGGGACTTAGTCTGGACTCTAGACCTTCTGGGACTTAGTCTGGACACTAGACCTTCTGGGACCTGGTCTGGACTTTAGACCTACGGCGAATTGGTCTGGACTCTGATGGACCTGCTGGGACCTGGTCTGGACTCTGATGGACCTGCTGGGACTTGGTCTGGACTGTGGACCTGCTGGGACCTGGTTTGGACTCTAGACCTGCTGGGACCTGGTCTGAACTCTGGACCTGCTGGGACCTGGTCTGGACTCTAGACCTGCTGGGACTTGGTCTGGACTCTAGACCTACTGAGACTTGGTCTGGACTCTAGACCTGCTGGGACCTGGTCTGGACTCTGATGGACCTGCTAGGACTTGGTCTGGACTCTAGACCTTCTGGGACTTAGTCTGGACTCTAGACCTGCTGGGACCTGGTCTGAACTCTGGACCTGCTGGGACCTGGTTTGGACTCTAGACCTGCTGGGACCTGGTCTGGACTCTAGACCTGCTGGGACCTGGTCTGGACTCTAGACCTGCTGGGACCTGGTCCGGACTTTGTGGTTTCGACAGAAGAACCAGAACGTGCGGCGAACTTGTGGAAACTTTTGATGTTCCTCTGCGTCTTCCACATTCCTCTGGCCCCAGTCCTGGACCAGACCTGGACCAGGACCAGACTCCGGGGTCCAGACTGGAGATGGGACTCAGGGGGGGACTAAATCAGGTCTAAAGCGGGACTAAAGCAGGACTGATGGGAGTTTCAGATGTGCCGGAGATGTAAAAATAGCTGAGAACGAGGCGTGAGTAAAACAGCACTGCCGTCGCCGCGTTTCCACTGGTTCCTTTTGGAGAGGCGATGAAGTATTTTCTGTTTTTACCACTTCTGCGCCATTAAATCCAATATTATTAATTAACGTAATCACTTTTTACTTCATCCAGTGGCAGATAAAAACAAACTAACCATGAAAAATTATAAAACAAACATAAAATACGAAAAATTAAACAAAAAACTACAGTGAAAGATGTCAAATGATCTGGTCCTTCAAAATAAAGCTACCAGTTAAACTTTTTTTTTTTTTTTTTAATTATAAGCTTAAAGTGTGTATGACATTTTTCTTTCTTTCTAGTTTTGACTTTATTTGACAAGATAAAACCTGTTGTAAATATAAATGATAAATGTGTCAGTTTGTGATGAAAACTTGAAAAATTGTGATGAAAATTTGAAAAATTCAGGAAGTAGAGCAGAGTTCAAAAACACGACGACGCCACACTTTTTTCTGACCGTTTAAACATTAATTAAACAAAATAAAGTCGTTCTCATCCATTTTTCGTTGTCAAATTATAATTTCTGTGACATTAACCTGTTAAGCCCATGGTATTTTAAAGGGTGCATAAGCCTTAACAACCTATCCAAAATAAATTCAGACTTACTCCAAAATTTATGAACTTCATATAGATAATCTTGGTCTCAATAGATAGCCAGGGTCTGAATCAACACATTTCCATTCTCAGTTACATGGGGACTCTTAATATTTTTGAACACAAGATGAAAAACCCAGGAGAAAAACTGTATTTTCTTTATCCTCGCCTATTATTTTCTTTTTCTAACTGTGATAACCATAATATTGGCTGTCAATAAATGCCCAACATACTATTACAAGCATTCAGTAACTACTTGACTACATGTGTGCAAAAAATTATGCAAATAGAACAAAGAATACACTTTTTATGAAGGTTGTTATAAGAAAAATACAAGGCGGACACAGTTTGGCACACTTTGGCACCAACTGTGCCAAAAGACTTAAAATCAAAATAGTTGTAAACAAAGACTTTTGGTGGATTTGATAGCACAGTTATGAAAATATAATTAAAAAAAAAAAAAAAAAAAAAGTCACAAACGCTGATTCTGATGTTTTTGCGCGAAAGTGCTGCTCACGCGAAAGGTGAGGCTGCTCCGCTGACTTTTACGCACAAAGATACGCAATCGGCGTAAGAGCCTACACGTGTGTCCAAGATGCCGGAAGAATCCTTACGCGATGTAGAATGTAAACACACTTTCCTTTTTGACCGGGGTGCCAATTAATTTTGACCCGGTGGCGGATAACGCTGTATGAGCGAGGCGCATGGACAGCGCGTCACTGCCCGGGACTAGCTTACCTGCCTCGGAGCTAAAGGATAGCATTTGTGGAGGCGAGAATAAGCGGATTATGAGGATGGTAAGGTAAGAAAGCAAAGGTTTTTACGTTCGTTGTGAAAAGTTTTGTATTTGCTGACGTAACTGTAGCGAACACGCAATGACACGCGCAGGCGAGTGAAATGTAAACATTGGCGCGGTGATTGTTTTGGGACTTATTTATTCGGAGGGATAGCAGACTCAGCTGTGTTATATATTTTTGGAAAGCTGTGTTTTTGTAGTTTTGTTTGACACGTATTTTGTCGGCGTGGTGAAAAAACACCGCGTGTGGTGTTGTGTTGAGGTTTGCGTGTTGCCGATATCAATGTCACTCATTAACTTCATAACAATATACTTGTATATCTTAAAAACAGACACGTTTGTGATTTCAGGCAAATACAATGCAGTTTTATCAACGTTGTTATGTATTGGATTAAGGGCAATTAAAAGAAAATCTCTTGGCTACGTTTTATGACTTGTTTACATTCAAAAACGCTGCCGCACTCAGAACCCATACCGATATCGGTATGGGCGGGCTTAACAGGTTAAAGGACTTTTGGCCCAGTACACGACATCGTTGCTAGGTAACAGTAACACAACTTCCCAGTGTGATGTAATTATTTACAAACAGGAAGTGACATTTTAAAACCTTAAAACGTGCTAAACTGGAATCAACGTTGTAAATCCTCCAGCAAAATGTTAAATATGATTATCTTAACTGTGTTTTAGTCAAATGAGTGTTTCAACGCGTCATAGGTACTTTAAATCTATTTACACAATTATTATTATTATTTAAAGTCTGTAAATAAACCTTGCAAACATGACCATAATTAAGATTTTACTAAACATTTTGCCCATTTGTCCCCAGTTTTACAGTTTAATGTTTATAATGTCACTTCCTGGTTGAACGTGAGACACAGTTAAAGGTAATTCCACAACTGTTACCATAGCAACCAGACTGTAAACAATAAACAAGGGCCAAAATGCACATAAATGAAACAATAATTATTATCGACACATGATAATACGACTGTTTAAACCGTCAAAATAATGTGTCAATTGCGTATTCACCTTATCCCGCCCACTTTTGCCTCTTTTTATGTCTATGATTCACACTAAACCATAGAACTATAATAAAACCTGGAAGATGAATCCAAAATGGCCGCCCTGTTTATCCCTGTGGCCTGAGCTCATTGGTGCATGACCCCAAAAAAGTTTCTTACTTCTGCATTTACTTCCTGATACGGAGGCGGCCATCTTTGCTTTAAGGCACCACGTGACGACAATCCCCCATGATGCTTTGAGCGACGTGAACGACCAGCAGCTGCAAGTCTGTGATTATAATGTGCAATTATAGAAAAAGGCTGGTTCCAAGAGGCTGCAGTACCTCACACGACCACTAATCAATCTGGGACACAGACAGAGGGGGCGTGTCTTATCCAGTTCATTTAATACATCCATATATTAAAGGGACTTCCAGTTTGATGCTAACGGTGTTCACGCAAATGGAACGAGGGAAAAGTCTGACGCTAAAATGTTACATAAAGTAGATTGATTTGTGTAAAATGTTTAATGAACACGAGCAACAACAAGTCACAACGCAACGATTTCCTGAAAACGTCTTTTTAGTCGAGTAGAACTTATTTTCTGTTGAGCTTGTCTGCCCCGTGTGAACTACAACGGAAACAAGACGGCGGCGCGTACGACAACTTCAGGAATAAAGTGAATAGAAGCTTTCTGTATTTTCACTGGTGCGTCGCCGTTTGATGACATCACAGAGGGATTCTGTTTTAGAACTCAGCACCACTTTCTGTCATTTTAAACTTTTTATTGTTCAAAATTTCTTCGCAAAACCTTAATAAATATTTAACACAGGTGCCCTCCCACCAAACTAAGACAGAATTAGAAAATCTTGTGGACTTTAACTCTTTTCTGTTGCTGTTATTTTAGGATTTTTGTATTTATTTCATGCTTTATTGTCTCTTCTTTGATTTATTTAGAATCTTCAACTTTTTTTATTCTTGTTTTGTTTTTAATTTGTATTTTTGTTGATAGATTTGAATCATTTTGTCTGTAATTGTGTTCATTTACCGTCTATTCCCCTTGATGTCTGTTTCGTTATTGAACATTTTATTATTTTATTAAACTTTTCGTGCGTTTCAGTGTCACGTTTAAATCAAACTGCAACCGAAACAACTGCGAAGAGAAGTACAATGTCATCAAAAGGTCAGTAAAGTAAATATTGTGACGTTTTCTAATCAAAACCCGACATCTGAAACCCTCTTTGTGTGCGCCGTGTGTGTCCTGATCGTTCTGCCGCTGCTCCTCGATAAAGACTCCCGTCCCGTCTCTTTTCTTTTGAGCCGAACACCTGCGCGCACAAAAGCCGCCCTCCCCGTGCACCGCGCTTTGTCCCGGGATGAAACGCCGCCGTAATCTGACTCCGAGGTTTACGCCGATTCATAAAAGAAGAAAAATCACGGCGCAGTTTAAAATCAGATGTTTCGGTGTGTCTTAAAGGGCCCATGACAGGTCGAAGTGCTCATTTAACAAAACACAGTTAAGATAATTATATTCAAGATTCTGCTAAAAAGAAAGCACTTTTTATCCCAGTTTGGTAGTTTTTTAGGTTTAAATTTTTACTTCCTGGTTGTAAATCGTGACATCACTTTAGGGAATTCTGTAACTGTTGCCTAGAAACCATGTCGTACACTGGGTGAAAACTCCTCTAATGTCACGGAAATTATTATTTGAAAAATAAAAACATACAGAAACGCCTTTATTTTGGTTAATTAATGGTTAAAGGATCAGAAAAATGTGTTTGTTGGTTGTAAATTGTCCCTGGTGAGTCTCCGTAGTGTGATGTCATCATGTTTTGGAACTCTGCTCTACTTCCTGTAAAGTTCAACAGATTTTTCAACTTTTCTTCACAAACTGACTCTTGATTGGTGTAAAAACTATGATTTATATTCACAACAGGTTTTATTCCACCAAATAAAGTCAAAACTAGACAATAATAAAAACCTGTCACACGCACTTTAAATTTAAAGGGCGTATGACAGGTGTTTACCATTTTCTGATTTTGACTTTATTTCGTGTATTAATTCCTGTTGTAAGTATAAATCATAGTTTTACACCAATCAGGCCGCTGTTTGGGGAGAAAAATGGAAAAAAAACCTAAAGAGAGTTACAGGAAGTAAAGAAACTGATGACATCACACTGGGGAGACGAGGTTTATGGATAATTTACACAAAATAAACTACTTTTTTGACCCTTTAAATATGAATTAATCGAAATAAAGATGTCACGTGTATGTTTACGTGTGAAATAAAATAATCTAGATGAGTTTTTGTCAGATGTACAGGATGGTTGCTATGGTAATTTCCCAGTTTAGATTTGAAAACCTAAAAAATTCCTAAACTGGGATAAAATGTGTAAATGTGTTGTTTCTTGGTCTTTAAGTCTCAAAACAACTGCACTATTTCCTTTTACGGCGGCGCTCTGGTTTTATAGTCGTGCGATTAATCCACTTTAATCCCGTTCAGAGTTAATGGTTTGCAGATTGCGGCTCCACTCTGTGGTTTGGAGCAGAGTTCGGAGGTGGAGGAGGGTCGGGGGTTAAAATCATGGATGTATTAAATGAACTGGATAAGACACGCCCCCTCTGTCTGTGGTCCCAGATTGATTAGTGGTCGTGCGAGGTACTGCAGCCTCTTGGGACCAGCCTTTTTCTATAATTGCACATTATAATCACAGACAGGACTGAATTATTATCAGTATTTAAATAAAATAGAAGGAAATGTTCTTTTCTACCGTTTCTAAAATCACCGAAATTACCGTTTTTATATGAAGTGGGGGATTGTGGTCACATGGTGCCCTAAAGCAAAGATGGCCGCCTCCGTATCAGGAAGTAAATGCAGAAGTAAGACATTTTTTTTGGGGTCATGCACCAATAAGCTCAGGCCACAGGGAGGAACAGGGCGGCCATTTTGGATTCATCTTCCAGGTTTTATTATAGTTCTATGGTTAAAGGGCGTTTGGGAGTTTGTGTCTGAGACGAGGCTAAAGCTCCAGGAAACAGGAAACACTCCGGGTTTGTCCAAAACTATTTCTTTATTTCCTTCTTTCCTCATTTCCTTCTTTCATCCTTCCTCCTGTCTTTCTTTCCTTCCCTCATACTTTCTTTCTTTCTTTTTTTCTTTCCTTCCTTCCTTCCTTCCGTTCTTCTCTCCTCCTTTCCTTCTGTCCTTGTCTTCAGCTCTTTCATTCCTTCGTTCTTTCTCTTTCTATCTTTCTCTCCTTCTTTCCTCCTTTCCTTACTTTGTTCCTCCTTTCTTTCTTTCTTTCTTTGCTTTTTATGTTCTTTCTTTCCTTATTTTCCTTCTTTCCTCCTTTCCCTCCTTCCTTTGTTCCGTCTTTCTTTCTTTCCTTTCCTTCGTTTGTTGTTTCCTTCTTTCTTTCTTTCTTTCTTTCTTTCTTCATGTAATACGTGCGTCGATAAGCAGGAAACAGCTGATGCTAACTTACTTGCTAGCATTAGTTGCATTTTTGCCGCTTTGAGTCACTTTACTGTCACTTTTATGCATATTTCTGATGCTTTTATTCCAGTTTTGTCGCTTTTATTCGCATTTCTTATGCTTTTATTCTAGTTTTGTCACTTTTATTCGCATTTCTAATGCTTTTATTCTAGTTTTGTCACTTTTAGTTGCGTTTTTGCCGATTTAAATCACTTTACTGTCACTTTTATACACATTTCTAACGCTTTTATTCTAGTTTTGTCACTTTTAGTTGCATTTCTAACGCTTTTATTCTAGTTTTGTCACTTTTATTCGCATTTCTGACGCTTTTATTCTAGTTTTGTCACTTTTAGTTGCATTTTCTCCACTTTAAGTCACTGTACTGTCACTTTTATACACATTTCTGACGCTTTTATTATAGTTTTGTAACTTTTAGTTGCATTTTTGCCGCTTTAAGTCACTGTACTGTCACTTTAATGCGCATTACTGACGCTTTTAGTCTAATTTAGTCAGTTTTAGTTGCATTTTTGCTGCTTTACAGTCACTTTTATTCACATTTCTGATGCTTTTATTCTAGTTTTGTCACTTTTATTCACATTTCTAACACTTATATTCTAGTTTTGTCACTTTTTGTTGCATTTTTGCCGCTTTAAGTCACTTTACTGTCACTTTTATACACATTTCTGACGCTTTTATTCTAGTTTTGTCACTTTTTATTAAGCTTTTAGTCTCTTGATGAACAGGAAACATGCTTTGCTAGCTTTCTTTCCCTAAAGGCTCAACATATAAACGTGGAAATCAGTTTAAATACACCGTTTCATCACAAGATCAAGACTTTTTCTGTTTCGTGCGTCCTGTTTGGGCCTCAGTCTGCGTTCTCTCGGGTTCAATACGACCACTTTCCTGTGATTGACGACTTTTGTTGAGTCGCTGTGATATTCATTAACGCCGTGAGTAAACGCGCCTCTGTTTTCCCGACCCTCAGGCTGTGAGTTCTGCAGGAGTCGTCGTCGTCGTAGTATTTGGGGCGAGCAGCAGCTTGTCGCGGCGCGTGGGCGAGTTTGAGCTCATCGCTGAACTCTCACACTTTTGTCTCGCTCTGTTCTTTCTCTTTCTCTTCACAAACTTCTGCTCGTAAAGATGTTTTATTCTTTCATTTAATCCACTTCATCCATAGATTTCTCTGGGACATTGTAACTTTCTTAAAATGCATTTTTGTCCCACGAAAACATAAAGATCCCACACCAAACTGTACAATCTGGACTCAACAAGATTCTGACGAAAAGTACAGAAGGATTTGTTGATATGTAATTCTAAACCTGATTTATTAAAGTTTTAAGTTTAAAAAATGAGCCGAAATTACAATTTTCAGACTAATTTTCAGTCATTTTTTGTAATTAATGTGTGTACAAAATGAACCTAGAAAGTTAAAGCTGGTTCTTTCTAATTTTCAGGTTTTTGTGACTAAAAGCGACCAACCCCAACAAAAACAATACTAATTGCAAAAACGAAGTCACATAGTTGCGTTTTTGCCACAATTAGTGTTGCTTTTTGTTGCACGTTGGCCGTTTTTAGTTGCATTTTGTCGTTTTTTGCTGCATTTTGCTCGTATTTAATGTTTTTGTCACTTTTACCTGCATTTTGCTCGTATTTAATCATGTTATTGTCGCTTTTTGCTGCATTTTTCTCGTATTTAATCATGTTTTTGTCGCTTTTTGCTGTGTTTTGTTCGTATTTAATCATGTTTTTGTCGCTTTTTGCTGTGTTTTGTTCGTATTTAATCATGTTTTTTCGCTTTTTGCTGCATTTTGCTCATATTTAATCATGTTTTTTGTCACTTTTAGCTGCATTTTGCTCATATTTAATCATGTTTTTGTCACTTTTAGCTGCATTTTGCTCGTATTTAATCATGTTTTTGTCTGTTTTAGCTGCATTTTGCTCGTATTTAATCATGTTTTTGTCACTTTTAGCTGCATTTTGCTCTTATTTAATCATGTTTTTGTCACTTTTAGTTGCATTTTGCTCTTATTTAATCATGTTTTTGTCACTTTCAGTTGTGTTTTGTCACTTAATCTAAGTTTTGACACAGTCCCCAGCCCTCCGTCACAAATCATGACACAATCAAACATCGTGACAAACTGTTTCATAAAGTTCTCGGCTGCTCAGAGTCACGGCAGTATTCGCTGGAGTGCCCACTTTTCCTTTTTGTTAATGAGTACATTTTGTGTTTTTCACCAAAGAGTATCTTGTAAAAGCAGCACTTTGTAACTAAAACATGACCGCTCCTCGCTGTCTGCATTTAATATCCTTATTCAATTTTATTCCTCATCAACCTGGAAGTACGAGCCAAAAGCAGCGCTCTGATTGGCTGTGCTTGGGTGGTCCGCCCCAGTTTCACTGCACCGTCTGAAAAAGCTGTTTTAAAGCTGTGCACAGGACCAAACATGAATGCTTGCTTGAATATTAGATACTTAACATAAAATATTTAATAATAACGGGAACATATTCTTCCACAGTGACTTTTTCTCTCTTTTAATCCTGTTCAAACAATGTTCCGTCATCAAAAATACACCTGGAGCCGCATTTAGCTTCATTCATGAATCCTGGTTAGAAAATCCTCTCAGACACGGTCAAACACACTTCCTGCTGAACTCCCTCGATCGCTGATGTTTTTTCGGATTTCATACGTCGTTTATCCGAGAATCTTCTACTGTTTTAAGTCCTTAAGGCGAGACACTGCTTTTTTTTTTTTCAAATTTTTTTTTTTTTGTGGTCAGTTTGCTCTTTCAACGCATTTTTCTCTTCTAGGGACATAAAGATCACCACTTAAGGTAGCTCCTACACACATCAAACTTTACAATCTTGGACTCAACAAGATTTTGATGAAACGCACAGAAGAATTTTTTGATATCTAATTCTAAAATGGATTTATTAAAGTTTTAAGTCAAAAAAATGAGGTGAAATTTTAATTTTTTGGACCATTTTCAGTCCAATCTAGATTACTTAAAACTAAAAAAAGAAATCCAAAACCCCCTCTGTAATTTTTTTTAAATAACTAATATGTTACAAAATTAACCAAGAAATTTAAACCTGGTTCTGTCCATTTTTCAGATTTAAATGTCCCAGATATGTGCATTTTTGGCCATTTTTACACATAAAATGCCTTATTTCTACATGAAAACATGACATGATGAAAAACTTGTGATATATTTGTTTCTTACATTTATGTGAGTAAACTACGGGAGAAGTTTCAAATTAATATCTTCAAATTTAAGATTTTTTCCTGTTCACCTGCAGCGTCTCACCTTAAACCATCACAGACTCGTTCTGAGCCTTTCTGCCTCTAAACACATCACTAAAGGCTTATCTCAGGCCTTTTCTCACCACAGTAACTGCTTCTCAAATTACAACTGCTCCAATAACTCTGAACACTGCGTCTGATCCGTGTGCAGTCGGACTTCACATGAGTCACTCCGGTCGCTTCAGTCCGAGGTGAACGCGCTGCAGGTTTGAACAGAAGAGACGGCGTCGTGTTTCAGCTCAACTCAAAACCTCCCAGATCAAACGCCGAAGCAGAAAAGGCCGCGGGTCGCCACGAAAACAAGAAGAAGAAGAAGAGTCTGAGTCACAAAGACGGGTCCAGGATCAGTGTCAGATCAGATCGCACCAAAAAGCCCCTCCGTCCAACGACAAAACAAAAAGACAAGAAGAGCTGACTGAAAAATACGGGAAACAACATCGACTTTAACTCAACGACAACCAAGAGCTTTTGTACTTCAGTCTGTGGAATAAGACGGAACAGTTTACCGTAAAAAAGTAACATTTTTGAGCATTAACCCTGATCTGACAATGTTCCGTCATCAAAAACACGCGTGGAGTAGCATTCGGCTGCATTCACGCTGTTTTGAGGAATGTTTATCAGAAAATCCTCTCCCTCTGAGCGTCAAACACACTTCCTGCTGAACTTCCGGGATTTCTGACTTATTTTCAGATCATCTACGTCTGAAAATGTTCCTATTTGAGCGAACATTCCCGCCCCCACAGGCTTTAGGCCACTATGACCAAATGTGTTGCCACTGCTAATGTGTTAATGCCGTTTATATTAATTTTTACTTATGTGCCTGGCTGATTGTATAAATTGTATTATTCCTGTGCCTCTGTGAAGCACTTTGTGACCTGTGTCTGTGAAAGGTTCTATACAAATAATATATATATTAGGGACTAAAGCAAACCAGAGCTCCAGGTCTAAACCAGGACCAAACCAGATTCAAAGCAGGTCTAAAATAGTCCTGGGTCCAGTGTCGGATCAGGTAACGCCAAAACTGCTGCGCCTGAGGAGAAGAGCAGGGGTCAGAGGTCACCGGCTCCAGACTGAGACTCTGGACTCTGTACGTGGTCTGGACTCGGTCTGGACTGGATCTGAGGACTCAGTCTGGACTCGGTCTGGATTGGATCTAAGGACTACGTGGTCTGGACTCGGTCTGGACTCAGTCTGGACTCGGTCTGGACTCGGTCTGGACTCGGTCTGGACTCGGTCTGGACTGGATCTGAGGACTATGTCTGGACTCGGTCTGGACTCAGTCTGGACTCGGCCTGGACTGGATCTGAGGACTACGTGGTCTGGACTCGGTCTGGACTGGATCTGAGGACTACGTGGTCTGGACTCGGTCTGGACTCGGTCTGGACTGGATCTGAGGACTACGTGGTCTGGACTCGGTCTGGACTCGGTCTGGACTGGATCTGAGGACTACGTGGTCTGGACTCGGTCTGGACTCGGTCTGGACTGGATCTGAGGACTACGTGGTCTGGACTCGGTCTGGACTCGGTCTGGACTGGATCTGAGGACTACGTGGTCTGGACTTGGCTCTTTCACTGTACAGATGCATTTATTCAGATTAAAGAGAGAGTTCAGTGACTGAGAGGAGTCTGTGATGCAGTTTGGGGCTTTAATTGTGACTAATTCTAGACTTTTAATCACAAATACAGCTGCATTATTAAACCAAAATGTCAAAAAAATATAAACTAGTTCAGATTTAGATCAAAAATACACTTTACTCATAAATATTCTTTATCTGGAAGCCTTCAGTCGCCATATTTCAACTGTTATTTGATTGATAATGCATTTAAAAAGTCTTAACGTACATACAATTTTTTTTTCTTTCTTTTTTTTTATTAATATAAGAATACACAATCAAAACAATACAATCACATAACAAAAACAGACACACAGACAGAATAACAGGACAGAATCCCCATCTGACAGACAACAGAAAGAAAATTAAAAACAAAACGAACGTTAAGAAAATTACAATTAATAACAAATAATTACAAAAAGCAACACCAGTCTTCCAAGCGTATGACCTGGCTGTGTTAATAAATCATACTTAAAAAATAGAGAAAGAAATAATTAAGAAATAATTGTTTGACTCGTCGACTAATTGAAAAATAACTGGTGACTGTCGACTCATAAAATACGTGTTAGTTTCAGCCCCAATGAGCGGCTTTGGTTCGTGTTTCAGGACGTTCCTTTTGTGAAAACCGTGTGCGGTCATTTGGAGCCATCTGCTGGTTTTTCTGGGAACTGCACACGTCACACAGAAATGAAACACGGGCTTTAAAAACAAAAAGTCAATCAATAATGACGTAATAACTAAAGATTTTAAACATCAGCCACAACAAGGAAATGTGCCCTCTGCATTTGACCCATCTGCAGTGTCTGGGTCTAACCTACAGGACCAGGGACTAAGGACTAAGGCAGTGTTTCTCAAAGTGGGGGTCGCGAGGGATGAGCTGGAGGTCACGAGATGATTTCAAGATCTAATTTTAATTATTTTTTATATTAAAAACAGTATATTTTTGTGAAATAAGGCCCAATAAGACTACAAACTATTCAAATAACCAACATTAAACCTGATTTAACACGCTTGGACACTTAAAATTATTATTATATTCATTTTCATTTCGCTTTGGGGTCCCGAGTTGGTTGCGTGGCTGTTATGGCCAGAAAAGTTTGGGAACCACTGGATTAAGGAACCAAGGACCACACAGCAAAAAATGTAAATCTATAGGAGTTTAAAATGACTTGAATTTATCATTTTGATCTGGATTTGAGAAGTTTTGACTCGATGAGATTTAATTGTTGATGTGAAGCAGAATATTTCACTGGTTTCAAGGTATTTCTGATGATCCTGTGATAATTTTGCTTAAAATAAGAAAATACATTTGTCAGTGGAGTCAGTAAAATAGTCTTAACCACTGACAGATAATTTGGATTGAAATAAGAAATAATGTGTTGAAACAAGTCAGAAACAGATTGAAACAAGTAAAATAATCTAGTTCCATCAAATAAATCGTCTCCACTGATCTTAACGAGTCAAAACGACTGAAATTCACATTAATATCCTCAAATCAAGACATTTAACTCAGATTGAATTAATTATTTGCAGTGCAGGTAGAAAGGACCAGGGACCAGGGACCAGTTTAATCTAAAATTGTAGGATTAGTACAAATTATAGAACCCATGTTTGCACACAATTCTTCATTTTGCCGTCAACATTTTGTGTCTCACGTTACAGTACATGTTTTTTTCTCATATATATTTTCACATAACTTTTCAAACGATGTGTTTTTATTGGAGCAGATGGAACTGTCGTGGTGCCTTTAAGAACACGAGGCTCATGTGAAGGATCTGGACGTAACGTGTCATTCAGGTCCACTTTACATTTGATGAAAAAGACAGTGTTATTTATTCATGACGTGATCAGGAGATTTAGGGGTGATTTGACCGAATGAATCAGCACCAAGGAGAGCTCCAGTCTCCTCCCACTACAAAAGACCAGGCCACACCCCCAGGGACAGGAGGGACCACAGGCCACACCCCCAGGGACAGGAGGGACCACAGGCCACACCCCCAGGGACAGGAGGGACCACAGGCCACACCCCCAGGGACAGGAGGGACCACAGACCACACCCCCAGGGACAGGAGGGACCACAGGCCACACCCCCAGGGACAGGAGGGACCACAGACCACACCCCCAGGGACAGGACGGACCACAGGCCACACCCCCAGGGACAGGAGGGACCACAGACCACACCCCCAGGGACAGGAGGGACCACAGGCCACACCCCCAGGGACAGGAGGGACCACAGACCACACCCCCAGGGACAGGACGGACCACAGGCCACACCCCCAGGGACAGGAGGGACCACAGACCACACCCCCAGGGACAGGAGGGACCACAGGCCACACCCCCAGGGACAGGAGGGACCACAGGCCACACCCCCAGGGACATGAGGGACCACAGGCCACACCCCCAGGGACAGGAGGGACCACAGGCCACACCCCCAGGGACAGGAGGGACCACAGACCACACCCCCAGGGACAGGACGGACCACAGGCAACACCCCCAGGGACAGGAGGGACCACAGACCACACCCCCAGTGACATGAGGGACCACAGGCCACACCCCCAGGGACAGGAGGGACCACAGGCCACACCCCCAGGGACAGGAGGGACCACAGGCCACACCCCCAGGAGACACGAGGGACAAGAGGAACCACAGGCCACACCCCCAGGAGACACGAGGGACAAGAGGGACCACAGACCACACCCCCAGGAGACATGAGGGACCACAGGCCACACCCCCAGGAGACATGAGGGACCACAGACCACACCCCCAGGGACAGGAGGGACCACAGCCCACACCCCCAGGAGACAGGACGGACCACAGTCCACACCCCCAGGGACAGGAGGGACCACAGGCCACACCCCCAGGAGACATGAGGGACCACAGGCCACACCCCCAGGAGACATGAGGGACCACAGGCCACACCCCCAGGAGACATGAGGGACCACAGGCCACACCCCCAGGGACAGGAGGGACCACAGGCCACACCCCCAGGGACAGGAGGGACCACAGACCACACCCCCGGGGACAGGACGGACCACCGGCCACACCCCAGGGACAGGAGGGACCACAGACCACACCCCCAGGGACAGGAGGGACCACAGACCACACCCCCAGGGACAGGACGGACCACAGGCCACACCCCCAGGGACAGGAGGGACCACAGACCACACCCCCATGGACAGGAGGGACCACAGGCCACACCCCCAGGGACAGGAGGGACCACAGGCCACACCCCCAGGGACATGAGGGACCACAGGCCACACCCCCAGGGACATGAGGGACCACAGGCCACACCCCCAGGGACAGGAGGGACCACAGGCCACACCCCCAGGGACAGGACGGACCACAGGCCACACCCCCAGGAGACACGAGGGACAAGAGGAACCACAGGCCACACCCCCAGGAGACACGAGGGACAAGAGGAACCACAGGCCACACCCCCAGGAGACACGAGGGACAAGAGGGACCACAGACCACACCCCCAGGAGACAGGAGAGACCACAGACCACACCCCCAGGAGACAGGAGAGACCACAGGCCACACCCCCAGGAGACAGGAGAGACCACAGACCACACCCCCAGGAGACAGGAGAGACCACAGACCACACCCCCAGGGACAGGAGGGACCACAGGCCACACCCCCAGGAGACACGAGGGACAAGAGGAACCACAGGCCACACCCCCAGGAGACACGAGGGACAAGAGGGACCACAGACCACACCCCCAGGAGACATGAGGGACCACAGACCACACCCCCAGGAGACATGAGGGACCACAGACCACACCCCCAGGGACAGGAGGAACCACAGGCCACACACCCAGGAGACACAAGGGACCACAGGCCACACCCCCAGGAGACACAAGGGACCACAGGCCACACCCCCAGGAGACATGAGGGACCACAGACCACACCCCCAGGGACAGGAGGGACCACAGGCCACACCCCCAGGGACAGGAGGGACCACAGGCCACACCCCCAGGGACAGGAGGGACCACAGACCACACCCCCAGGGACAGGAGGGACCATAGGCCACACCCACAGGAGACACGGGGGACAAGAGGGACCACAGACCACACCCACAGGAGACACGGGGGACAAGAGGGACCACAGACCACACCCACAGGAGACACGAGGGACCACAGACCACACCCACAGGAGACACGGGGGACAAGAGGGACAGGAGGGACACGAGAGGCATGAGGGAAAGGAGGGATACTAGGGAGAGGAGGGACCACAGACCACCCCCTCAGGAGACACGGAGGACACCAGGGAGAGGAGGGACAACAGGGAGAGAGGAAGGACAAGAGGGAGAGGAGGGACATGAAGGACAGGAGGGATACGAAGGACACCAGGAAGAGGAAGGACATTAGGGGCACAAAGGACAGAAGGGACAAGAGGGACAGGAGGGAGAAGAAGAAAGGATAGGAAGGACAACATGAGGTACAGGAAGGACAAGAGGGACAGGAGGGACATAAGAGACATGAGGTACAGGAGGGACATAAGGGAAAGGAAAGACAGGAAGGACAAGAGGGACACATTCAACTGGAATCGTCGTGTCTCATATTTGTGTTTGTTTATTTTCCTGAAACGCATCATTGAACCCGCGAAGATGAATTAACCAAATGACACGCGCTGTCTGTCACTGACGACAAGGTCCTTCGTGGACGACAATGTGACTTTTGTTCCAGGCTCAGAATCCAGCTCCAGAAAACACTGAACCGGAGGAAAACAACTAAATATCCTCGGATTTTTAAACGTGGAATGCGCCTCATTCAACACGACATTCTTATTTTCGTCTCTGTTTTTGTCACTTGTAGGCTGTGATACTTCTCCCCCTCCTCCTCCCTCGTAATGGGACCAGCAGCAGAGCATCACGGTCTGAGCGCGTGGTGTTCGTGGCTGACGCGTGCGCACGTTTCCAGGACGCCGCGGCCCGAAGCGTTACGTAAACGTCAGTGCGCAGACTCGCCGCTGTTCCCTTTTGTCTCCTCCATTCATAACCGCGCCCTCCCTCCCCCCGTTTCCCCCCCTCCCCTCTCTACAAAACGGGCTGCGGTCCCTTTAACGGCGTTACGTATCCGCCGCGCGCCTGTAGGACGAGCCCGGGACCGACCGCCGCCGCCGCCGCCGTGCCATGCTCCGTGCCGTCCGTGCGTCATGGCCTCCGCCGCCGCTGCGCCTCGTCCCGCAGCGGAGACGGACGTGAAGCCGCAGCGCAGGCACCGGTAGAGGCGCGGGAGACCGGAGAGGGCGCGCCGGAGCGGGAGGAGGAGAGAGGCCGCCGGGCGCATGCCGTGGTCGGTGACAGCGGCGGCCCGGGAGACATGACAGCGAGCCGGGACTATGCGCTGAACCTGTCCGTGCAGCAGGTGCTCAGCCTCTGGGTCCACGGCTCCACGCTGCAGCACTTCACAGGTACGGGGCCGGTATGAGGCTTGTACGGGGCAGGGGCTAGTACGGGGCCGGTGTGAGGCTTGTACGGGGCAGGGGCTAGTACGGGGCCGGTGTGAGGGTTGTACGGGGCAGGGGCTTGTACGGGGCAGGGGTTTGTACGGGGTCGGTACCGGGCTTGTACGGGGCCGGTATGAGGCTTGTACGGGGCCGGTGCGGGGGCTTGTACGGGGCTTGTACCGGGCCGGTGCGGGGCCGGTATGAGGCTTTTAGGGGGCCGGTGTGAGGCTTGTACGGGACTTGAACGGGGCTTGTAGGCTGACAAACGACAATCTGTGCATTTAGACTTTTGAAATACAATTTCAACCAAATAAAGGCTGAAATGAGATTTAATTGGAGAATATTTACCAATAATTGCAGCATATTATTAATGAAAATCAAAAATAGTTAGTATTTTTGGACATTTTGATTTAAAAACACCACTGTATTTGTGGGAAAAAAAGGTCTTTTTGTGTGTTTTAGAGTCTGTTTAGTCAGAAACACAACCATTATCTGAAATCAGAATCGGTTTATTGCCATTGTCAGTGATCAACATTCACAAACATAGAAAATATGACACACAATTATCACAATAAGTCGATACTATAGATATTGTTGATCCTTAAGTGTTAGTTTTAAAAATTAGCAAACGATCTGTACATTGAGACTTTTAAAATACATTTTCAACTAAATAAAGGCTGAAATAAGAATTCTACAGAATATTTACAAATAAGTGTCGCATATTATTAATGAAAATCAGAAATAGTTTATTATTTTGGACATTTTGATTTAAAAACACCACTGTATTTGTTATAAAAGGTCTTTTTGTGTGTTTTAGAGTGTTTAGTTCAGAGAAACACAATCATTATCAAAATATGACACACAATTACTATCACAATAAGTCGACAGCCGATACCATAAACCAGGGGTGTCCAAACTTTTTCCATCGAGGGCCACATATTGAAATATAGATCAAGCGGAGGGCCACAAAACCATCGTGAAACGTTAAAAAAGCTGCATTTATCTGATGTTTTAAGCTCCACCACATCTACATTCAGTCTCAGTGTCTTAATATCAGGTCTGTGCTGCACCAAAATGTTAGTTATTTAGGTTAGAATTGTAGAAAATCTGAAATGTGCTGTAAATAGTACTTATCAGGACAATGTGGGCCAGTTCACCAGGAAGACTAAGGACCAAGAAAAATTGGTCTGAGGGCCGCATTTGGCCCCTGGGCCTTAGTTTGGACATGCCTGCCATAGACTATAGATATTGTTGATCCTTAAGTGTTGTTATTTTAAAAAAAAACTGGCAAACAATCTTTGCATTGAGACATTTAAGATACATTTTCAACCAAATAAAGGCTGAAATAAGAATTCTAGAGATTATTTACAAATAAGTGCAGCATATTATCAATGGAAATTAGGAATAGTTTGTTATTTTTAGACATTTTGAATTACAATCACTAGGGTTGTAGTTGTTTAGTCGGTCAATGGTGTCTTAGTCGACCAAGATTTTTATTATTCGACTAATCATTTTATTCATATTTAAGGTGAGACGCTGCAGGTGAACAGGAAAAATCTTGTGCCGTGGAACACTAGTGCGCCTTTAGGTTTTACCAGGTGTGCCTTGAAAAGACGTCCAATTTGAGTTCACAGATCCACAAATGCAGATGTCATTTACAAATGTACCTTTTTTGGAGTGTCCTGTGCCACTTCTGCACCAAAAAAAGAGTGCAAAACCATCTCTATTGCGACATTTAAAGCAGTGTTTTTTGACCTTTTTTGAGTTGTGGCACATGTTTTGGGTCTAAAAGCCACCACGGCACGTCATCTACCACTAAAACATCACCAAATCAGACCATTTAGTTAAAAATATTGTATATAATGAGGCAAATAATGTCTGTGCCACTGTCTACTTCTTTAAATGTGGTAATAGTGATGGTTTTGTGTTCTTTTTTGGTGCAAATGTCGCTCAGGACACTCCAAAAAGGCAAATTTGTTCATTAAATCTGCATTTGTGAATCTGTTAACTCAAACTGGACGTTTTTCAAGGCACAGCTGAAAACCTCAAGGTGCACTAGTGTTCCCCGGCGCTCTGGAGGAAAATAAAGGATTTAAAGAACCAGACGGCGGCACAACTATTATACGGCTAATTAGATGCCACATTCTTTTCTGTCTGTTTTGGTAAATTTGTAGTAGGCGGTGTGCTGTGGTAGCTTTTAAACCCAGAAAGTGTGCCGCAACTCAAAAAAAGGTTGAAAAACATTGCTGTAGCGTGCAGAGAGTCTGTCCACTCAGAGAACCAGGGTTACAACTTAACCATTGCTTCTATATCATTTCAGACGATTTCCTTTAAAGGCTTTAAAGTCTAAATGACGGGTTAGACACACGTTTGATTGTATTTAACATTTTACTGAACATTTTGCCCATTTGTCCCCAGCTTGACAGTTTTTATCATTTCAAACACAAATGTGACACAGTTAGAGGTAATTCCACAGCTGTTACCATAGCAACCGTTTTGAAAACAAGGGCCAAAACCCATGTAAATCACATAATAGTTATGATTTGACAAATAACAATCCCTGGCAACACCTTTGTTCTGTTGAATGAGCGTTTAAACTGTCAGAGAAATGTGTCTGCTGAGCGCTAACCGTCTGTTTATTTTCAAGTTTATGTCACTTTTTCAAATCAAATCAATTTATTTTTATAATGCCCAAAATCACAACAACAGTTGCCTCGATGGGCCACAGGTAAAAGCAGTTCAGATAACTGTCCCAGAATGCCCCTGTCCTTTGACCCTCCTTCAGGAAAAACTACAAAAAACCCCATGGGAAAAAGTAGAAACCTCTGGGAGAACCACAGTGAAGGAGAGATCCTACTCCCACGGACGGACAGGCTTGATGACATCACAGAGGGATTCCATTTTAGAAGAGTAAATTTAAAGTTATTTATCAAAAATTCTTCTGGAAATGCAACTTCAAAAATGTAAAACGAGGCTAAATATATAGCTCTTTGTATCAAATCTTACATCTGTGCTATTTTTGATACCAGACAGACAAATAACAGAATACAAACAAATAAACAAAAAATAATACAGATTACTTAATAAACTTAATAAATTAAAATAAATTTTAATCAATTTAAATTAAAATGACCATAAAAAATAAACAACTCAATTATAATAGCAAAAAACAAACAAACATACAAGTATGAAAATAATAATGAATAAAATAAAAAATGGACAAAACACTCAACAAGACAAACATAAAATAAGACAAGACAAAGTTGGACAAAACGAACCAATTCAACAAAGACAAGACAAGTTTGACAAACAACACAAGACGACACAAGACGACACAAGACGACACAAGACGACACAAGACGACACAAGACGACACAAGACGACACAAGACGACACAAGACGACACAAGACGACACAAGACGACACAAGACGACACAAGACGACACAAGACAGACGTGCCTCCCACCAAAGTAAGTCATAATTTGAATATAATGAGATATAGACTTTAACTGGACGTAATTAGACTCTTTACCTGCGGGTGTTGAGTCAGAACATGTAACGTTTATTCATGCACAGCTGTTCAGTTACACGCAGGATAAACAACATTTACGTAACACAATTCGACTCATTTTGCAGTAACTTAAAGTGCATATGACAGGCTTTTATGATTTTCTAATTGTTACTTTATTCATAATCTTTCTTGTAAATATAAATTACACTTTTGCACCGATCAGGTCGCTGTTTGTGGAGAAAAAGTTGAAAAATGTGTTGAAAATGACAGGAAGTAAACAAACTGATGACGTCACACTGTGGGAGACAAAGGTTATGCATAATTTACACAAAACAAACCACTTTTTTGACCCTTTAAATGACAATTCAACAAAATAAAAGTGTCCACATGTACTTTTCTTTGTCAAATGAAAAAATCTGTGACCTCAGAGGAGTTTTGGTGCAGTGTACGGGACGTTTCTTGGTCATTTCCCAGTGTGGTGTCATCATTGACGTCTGAAAAGTCAGAGATATCCCAAAATCCACATCAAAATAATACAGTAATAATGTTTGTGAATTGTATATTGTCCTAAACGGGTGAAGGCTGAACTTGTATTTATTAAAAAACACTGAACAAACCACAAAAACATGATTTATTAAAGTCTGACAACGATCAATGGCACCGTTTCTGAAGCTATTGTGAAAAAAATCATCACTTTTATTCGTTTGTCCTGACTTTGTGCCAGTTTTTTCTTTTATTGTGGATCGGCCCAGTAATTACAGAGATATTTATGATAAACCAGGACAAACTCTTGCATTTTCATAATAGAATTCTGTCCTCCAGCTGCAGCTTTTACTCATTTTTTGCTGCGTGTGTGAGTTTGTACGTTGTAAAACACTTGAACATATCCTGCAGAATAAGTAACACGTAAAGACACAAATAGAAAGTGCTGACAGATTCGAGCTGAGAGGAAATGATAAATGGTGAAGTGTTTACGTTCAGGAAATGACTTTGAGTTTGTGGGGAAGGAAAAAAGACACTATAGTCCACTCGAGTTCTTTTACTGAACTGAGTTTAACTTTATGCGTCAACAGTAAACGTTTTTTTCTTCCAGTTTAGTCGGCGTCTGTGTCCAGAACTGAAAACATCAACCCGTTTATCTAAAGTGCTCCTTTGTGTTGTTAAAAGTTGATAATTCTTCACCAAAGTCCACTTTCAGCAAAGGTTTTTAGCCCGATTCGAACTGCGTCTGTCCTCAGTGCACCAGCAGAGGGAGTCGGTGAGACCTCGTGTGGCGCTACAGGGTTTAATAGACCCTTTAAAAGTTTGAGAACTAAAACATTGAAAATTGAGAACGGAGGCAAAAGTGAAGCGGAACATGATGTGATTTCACTGGGATTTCCCTCAGAATATCACAAAATCTGACAAATGTAGATGATTTAGTGTCAGTAAAAGCCTCAGACACATGTGAGTGACATCAGAGCTGCTTTAAACACAACAAAAATAATACATAAGAATCAGAAAAGGGTTTATTGCCATTGTCATTGTAAGAATTAGCTAAAATATAATTGACTTAGAATATATACACAAAATGTACAATATATTGTTCTATTTCTATTTTGTAACTTTATTACATGAATTAAAGCCCCTGTACTTGATTTTTACTGTTATGAAACAAAAAAAATAGAACTATTCGATGTTAAACTCTTTACATCAGTCACATGTATCGCCCACTTTCCTAATTCTGTCCCAGCATCATAAATATTCACCTCCATGAGTTCAGAAGCACTTTTCACCCGTCACTTTGCTCACACGGGTAAAGCTAACAAACATTAGCACGCTAACGACACACTTCCTGCTTCTCGTACATAGAACGATAATTAAAACTGGAAGATGAACCAAAATGGCAACCTGTTCCTCCCTGTGGCCTGAGCTCATTGACCCCAAAAAAATGTCTTCCTTCCGCATTTACTTCCTGATACGGAGGCGGCCATCTTTGCTCTAGGGCGCCACATGACCACAATCCCCCATGATGCTTTGAGGGAGCGATCACACAGCTGCAAGTTTTTGTGTTAGCGTTAGCTTGTGTGATTGTAATTGTGTTCTTCATGTTAGACACACGTGAAGCGTCTGAAATGAAATAAAATACAACTTACAGGTGTCTCTAGTCGAGCCTTTTCCACGAGCTTCTGTTTGTATCGTCCGACGCTCGTTCATGTGACTCACACATGTTTGTGTGACGTCACTTCAGATAAAAACGGTAATTTCTGTGATTTTAGAAACGTTAGAAAAGAACATTTCCTTCTATTTTATTTAAATACCGATAATAATTCAATCCTGTCTGCAATTATAATGTGCAATTTTAGAAAAAGGCTGGTTCCAAGAGGCTGCAGTACCTCGCACAACCACTAATCAATCTGAGACCACAGACAGAGGGGGCGTGTCTTATCCAGTTCATTTAATACATCTATGGCCTCGTAGGGAACAAAACGCTCAATAAACAGAAGCAGAGGAAGCGCTGTGGTCTCATTTTCACCCGAACAGACACAGATTTTACTCTATTACGTGCACAAAAACACACGGACTAGTTCTGGTTTCAAGTTTCCAAACAGTCCAGCTCCTTTGACTCGGCGCTGGTCTGCGGCTGAACCCTGTGGTGACGCGCTCTCGGCTGAACCTCTGTTACACCTGTGTGACCGTTTTGCTGCAGCTGCGAGTGCAAACCACAAACAGGAAAGACATTTGTTTAAGCCGAGCCCAGAGCCACAAACAGAAAAAGAAATGACACAAATGATACTTTACAGGAGCGGTTTTAAAAGCATAAATACTGCATAACATACATAAAAAAAACACAGCTTAACCTTTTCAAGCAGCTGTACTTTAAACTTTTTACAGTTTTCGAGACAACATTTATCAATTTCATTCAATTCTCAAGCAAAAATGTGATTGTTTTTGCTGAATATTGGTTAAAGGAAAGAGGAAGAGCGGGAGCTGAACTTTGCCCTGGTTGTGAAACACACTTTATCAAAACAGAACAAGCAGAAGCATTTTAAATAGATTTCTATAAAGGAAGTAAAGTTTAAGAGTCAACACTTGTGAATGAGAGCGTGCTGCTGTGAGGCGGATGTTTGTCAACACTTTTTGTCCAAATACTGCACCCTGCATATTTCAATTATAGCTGCACAATTTATCGAAAATGAATAATAATATAATATAATAATTGTAATTTGAATGGAAAATGCAAAGGCTGCAATTTTTGAAGTGCAAGCATTTCCTCCAAAACAACAAAATGTTCTGTTTCATTCTGCATAAAATCGCTAAGTCTGTAGTTTAGATTTGTTAAACATGTTTTGAAAAAAGCAACAAAAATGTGACTAAAAGTGACAAAAAATTTACTAAAAGCAACAAAAACACAACTAAAAGCATCAAGAATGCAAATAACGCTACTAAAAGTGTCTTAAAGAGTCAAATACGTGACTACAAGTGACCAAAAACTTCACTAAAAGCAACACAAATGCGACTAAAAGTGAGAAAAATTCGACAACGCTAAAAAATACAACAAAACACAACTTGAAAGCAACAAAAACGTGACTTCAAGTAACAGAAAGTGTCTAAAAGTGACAAAAACATGACTAAAAGTATCAAAAATGCGACTTCAAGCATCAAAAACAGGACTAAAAGTGACAAAAACTAGACTAGAAGCGACACAGATGCGACTAAAAGCGACAAAAACTTTTGACAAAAAAAATTGCCACTGCTAAACTGCGAAGGCACAAACACTGCACTGTTTCAAAACATTCCAGTGAAATGCATTGTGGGGATTATATACGTCTGCAAAGAAGTGTAAGGTGAAGTTCAGACCTAAACGTTCTGTGGAACTGAGACACTTCAGCTCCTCGTTTTGTTATAAACTTTTCTATCTATCGTTCATTTGATCGATTTGGTGGCGCCTCCTGCTGGTTTCTTTGGAGATTTCTACATTTTTTGCATTTTGTGGAATATTCCAGGCAAAACAACAAAAAACAAGACAAAAAAGTGACCTAAAAGCAACAAAAAACGTGACTAAAAGTGACAAAAATTTTTACTTAACGCAACAAAAATGTGACTAAAAACAACAAAAACGTGAGTAAAAGTGACAAAAAATTGGACTAAAAGCAACACAAATGCGTCTAAAAGTGACAAAAGCATGACTTAACATGAACAAACGTGACAACAAGCGACACAAATGCTACTAAAAGCCACAAAAACACGACTGAAAGCGACAAAAATGTTACAAAAACACAGCAAAAACACGTGTAGAAGTGATAAAAACGACTTAAAGTGAAAAAATGTGACGACAAGCAACACAAATGCAACTAAAAGCTACAAAAACACAACTGAAAGCGACAAAATCAACCAAAAAGTGGCGGCTCCTGCTAGTTTCTTTGGAGATTTCTACGTTTTTTGCATTTTGTGGCACATTCTAGGTAAAATAACAAAAAACAAAGAAACAAATGACAAAAATGTGACTTAAAGCAACAAAAACGTGACTAAAAGTGACACAAAATGTGACTAAAAGAGACAAAAAAAGTTACTTAACACAACAAAAACGTGACTAAAAGTGAAAAAAAATGTGACTAAAAGCAACAAAAACGTGACAAAAAACGTGACTAAGCAACAAAAATGTGACTAGGTGACAAAAATGTGACACAAAATGTGACTAAAAACATCAAAAACATGACTTAAAGTGAAAAAACATGACGACAAGCGACACAAATACAACTAAAAGCCACAAAAACACGACAGAAATCGACAAAAACACAGCAAAAACACGTCTAAAAGTGACAAAAACACGACTAAACCCTCAAACATCTCCAGAAGGCTCCCCGTTTCTCTGAACTCTCGTGTTTGTTTGTTTTCAGAGATGTGGTACTGGGTGTTCCTGTGGACGCTCTTCTCCTCGCTCTTCGTCCACGGCGCCGTGGGGCTCCTCATGTTCGTCATGCTGCAGAGACACAAGCGAGGACGCCTCATCACGCTCGTCCTCGTCAGCGTGGGCTTCGTGGCTTCTCTGTGCGGCGCCGTCATCACCAGTGAGAAACAACCCTCAGCGACGATACACCGATACACTGATTAGGGCTGCAACGAGCTCATTTATTAATCGCAACAATAGATTAGATAAATAGTTGTCTAGTCTACTGTCCTGCCCTGAGGCCCCCCACACGCACCTTTCCTAAGCCGGGGCACCCCTGTGTTTTATGTTACGTTTCATTTGAAATAAACCTCCCCTTTCGAGGTTTACCGTAATAAAATACATATTTTAAAGCAGTTACCGTGAAATGCGGGTTATAAGCCGCTACTTTTTTCTCACGGTTCCAACCCTGCGGCTCATACAGCGATGCAGCTTATTTATGTATTTTTCCGCGAACAGCCTCGAGGGTAGAGTTTAGATCGGGCTCAAAAATTCAAGTCCGACCCGCCTAAGCCCGTACTGTCCGAACACGACCTGGGCACGATTCAACCCGAACTTGACCTGCGCAGGTACTGTCCGAACCCGACTCAGAGTCATTTGCTGCATGATTCGACCGGCCGCACACGTGTAGAACCGGAGTTACGTAAACTAAGTTCGGAGCAGAGGTTTATAGGCAGAATAAGTAAGTACTACATGTTTAGTGTTCTACCTGCACCAACGGAACGTCTCCTGTACCAGACGGGCCTGTTCCTCCTCTGACGCTGGCCCACATGAGCTCTCTCCTTCGCTCCTTTCTTCTCTTTCTCCTTCGTAGCGCTCTTTTTTTCTCTCTCCTGCTCCGTGTAGCAGCCGCGGGCTTTCATTAAGGGTTTTCCCCACGCAACATATTTTCACCACTTTATTCGAGGTTGAGGAGGAAAACAACACAGCACTGGCTCCACCGCACTCTTTCCCGTGGAGCGCATGTTACAAACACGTGCACGCCTCTGTCACGTGCTCTTCCCGAACCGGCACGGCAACGTAAATGTCTCAATGTGGACACCCACGGTGTTACTAAAATACACTTATTCATTGAGATTTTGGCACAGCCTTTGTACCTCTGGCGCTGTCCTCTTCTTCTTCGCCGTCTTCTTTTTCTTCTGACCTTCTCGTCTTCTTCTTCTGACCTTCTCGTCGTCTTCTTCTGACCTTCTCGTCTTCTTCTTCTGACCTTCTCGTCTTCTTCTGACCTTCTCGTCTTCTTCTGACCTTCTCGTCTTCTTCTGACCTTCTCGTCTTCTTCTTCTGACCTTCTCGTCTTCTTCTGACCTTCTCGTCTTCTTCTTCTGACCTTCTCGTCTTCTTCTTCTGACCTTCTCGTCTTCTTCTTCTTCTTCTGACCTTCTCGTCTTCTTCTTCTTCTTCTGACCTTCTCGTCGTCTTCTTTTGACCTTCTCGTCTCTCTCCAGGCGCCGCTGTCGCTGGGGTTTACCGTGTGGCCGGGAAAGACATGGCGCCGCTGGAGGCTCTGGTGTTCGGCGCGGGCCAAACCACTCTGTCCATCATCATCTCCTTCTCCCGCGTCCTGGCCACGCTCTGAAGGATGGCGCACTCTGAACAATGCCACGCTCTGAAGGATGCTACGATCTGAAGGACAGCACACTCTGAATGACGCCACACCGCGCTCTGAAGGACGCCGTGCCACGCTCTGAAGGACGCCATGCTCTGAACGACGGCACGCTCTGAAGGACGGCGCGCTCTGAAGGACGGCGCGCTCTGAAGGACGGCGCGCTCTGAAGGACGGCGCGCTCTGAAGGACGGCGCGCTCTGAAGGACGCCGCGCTCTGAAGGACGCCGCGCTCTGAAGGACGCCACACCGTGCTCTGAAGGACGCTGTGCTGCGCTCTGAAGGACACCGCACTCTGAAGGACGCCGCGCTCTGAAGGACGCCGCGCTCTGAAGGACGGCGTGCTCTGAAGGATGCCGCGCTCTGAACGACGGCACGCTCTGAAGGACACCGCACTCTGAAGGATGCCGCGCTCTGAACGACGGCACGCTCTGAACGATGGCACGCTCTGAAGGACGCCACACCGTGCTCTGAAGGATGGCGCGCTCTGAAGGATGGCGCGCTCTGAAGGACGCCGCGCTCTGAAGGACGCCGCGCTCTGAAGGACGCCGCGCTCTGAAGGACGCCACACCGTGCTCTGAAGGACGCCGTGCTGCGCTCTGAAGGACACCGCACTCTGAAGGACGCCGCACTCTGAAGGACGCCGCGCTCTGAAGGACGCCGCGCTCTGAAGGACGGCGTGCTCTGAAGGATGCCGCGCTCTGAACGACGGCACGCTCTGAAGGACACCGCACTCTGAAGGATGCCGCGCTCTGAACGACGGCACGCTCTGAACGATGGCACGCTCTGAAGGACGCCACACCGTGCTCTGAAGGATGGCGCGCTCTGAAGGATGGCGCGCTCTGAAGGACGCCGCGCTCTGAAGGACACCACACCGTGCTCTGGAGGATGCTGCGCTCTGAAGGACGCCACACCGCGCTCTGAAGGACGCCACACCGCACTCTGAAGGACGCCGTGCCACGCTCTGAAGGACGGCACGCTCTGAACGATGGCACGCTCTGAAGGACGGCGCACTCTGAAGGACGCCACACCGTGCTCTGAAGGACGTCGTGTCACGCTCTGAGTGACGGCACACTCTAAATGATGCCACAAGCTGAACGACGGCATGCCACACTTTGAATGACGGCGCGCCAGACTTTGAACGATGCCGTAAGCTGAACGAGGGTGTGCTCTGAACGTCAGCAAACGATCTGAACGACGGCGCGCCAGGCTCTGAACGACGCCGTGCTCTGAACGAACTGAACGGCGGCGTGTTCTGAATGACATCAGCGCCATCTGAACAACGTCGCACCGCAATCTGGACGACGGCGCTCTCTGAATGACGGCGCTCTTTGAATGACGATGCGGTCTGAACAACGACGCAACCAGAACGACGGCACGACCTGAGCGACGCCACGAAATGAACGACAACGCGATCTGAACCACGGGGGCTCAAAACCACGGTGCGATCTGAACGATGTCAGGCTCTGTACGACGACACAATCTGAGCGACGGCTGGCTCTGTATGGTGTCGGAATCTGTACGACGACGCGATCTGGACAACGACGCTCTCTGGACGACGGCGCGCTCTGGACGACACAAACCAGACCCATAAACACGCACGACAACAGGCCAAACCTCCAGCTGAAGTCCTGACCAAGACCAGACCGAGATCTGGAGAAGACCTACGGCAGGTTTAACCCGAGACGCTGAAGGACGGGCGAAGCTAGACTGAAGTTTAACCCTTAACTAACCGTAATTTAAGATCAGTGGTGGAAAGTATCGACGTACGAGAGTAAAAGTACTGCAAAAAGTCTAATTTTTATGTATCCGTGCTTTTATTTTGGAGATTTTTGCTTACAGTTTTGAGAGCAGGTTTCTGTACTTTCTACTGCATTAAATTTCTGAACTGGACTGAAAAGTACGGGTTCATTCGGCCTGAAGCTGGACTCGCACTGTGCGATGTGGAAACGTTTGTGGTTCCACTTTCTTCTCATAAACGCGGTTAACAAAAGTCGCACAGTGTAATCTCAGTTTAAACTTTTGAGTTCCAGCCCCAGCTTTGAGCAAACAAAAGTTTACACGAAAATTCACTCGACAAATTGGGGAAATTGATTCAAATTGCTACCAAAAAACAGCACAATTTTCATCAAAATCGTCACATTTCATGCTTTAACGTTTCTCAAAATCTGTGTGAAAGACTTTTACTTTTTACTCTTAAAGTGCACTTTTAAACTTACACTTTTACTTAAGTAGTTTTTGTTTGGGCCACTTTTGAGGCGAGACACTACAGGCAAAAATCTTTTTAAATTTTTTAAAAAATTTTTGGTCAGTTTGCGCTCTCATCATATCGACTTTCATGTGGAAACAGCAAACCAATCTGCTCCTAAAGATGTTTTATTCTTCCATTGAATCCACTTCATCCATAGATTTCTCTGGGACATTGTAACTTCAAAGGACGTTTTCTTAAAATGCATTTTTGTCCCTCGAGACATAAAGATCAGCCTTAAAGTAGATCCTACACCAAACTGTACAATCTGGACTCAACAGGATTTAGACCAAACGTACAGAAGAAGAAGAATATTTAATTCTAAAACTGATTTATTGAAGTTTAAGTTTAAAAAATGAAGCAAAATTTGAATTTTTGGGACAGTTTTCAGTCCAATCTAGTTTACTTAAAAAAGAAATCCAAAATCCTCTCTGTACATTTTTTTTATAACTAATATGTTACGAATTGAACCAAGAAATTTAAACCTGGTTCTGTCCATTTTTCAGATTTAAATGTCCCAAATATGTGGATTTTTGGTCATTTTTACACATAAAATGCCTTATTTCTACATGAAAACATGACATGATGAAAAACTTGTAATACATTTTTTTCTTACATTTATGTGACTAAACTACAGGAGAAGTTTACAATTGATATCTTTAAATTTAAGATTTTTTCCTATTCACCTGCAGCGTACTTCTTCTTCTTGAGTAACAAAGGTACTTCTTCCACCACTGTTTAAGATTCTCAAACACAACAGACTCTTGTGTTTCTGCGACGTTCCTGCCACTTTGAGAGGAAACACTTCTTCCTAACGGCGTCGTCTTCGTCAGAGCCGGTGGATTCGACGGAGGACTTTGTGCCAACCGCCTTCTTCGCACGGACTTTTCGGCGGCCTCCCGTTGCACTTTCGCGATAAAACACGCACTATTTTTCCAAGCGTTCGAATCGAATCGTGCGGTGACGCTTTCGGAGAAGATCTGGAGGAAAACGGAGACTTCGGTTTGTCTCCAGCTGGAGTTTTAGAGGCATTTTAGTCTCTGGACACTGGACGGACGACGCGTTCAAGGGTAAACGGAAAAAACAGTGTTGAAACTTGCACTTTTTAAGGAAGATTCGCATCGGAGGAGAAACCAGCAGCTGCAGGAGGAAAACAGGTCAATTTGTGCCAACGTTAATAACTTTTTAGAGTGAAAGAAGATAGAAAATGATCTTATTCATTTATCAAAATAGGTTTAATCTAATTCATTTCGACGACAGACTTTGACTATGGCTGTTGCATTATATTGTGCCGTAGATTGGATTCAAAAGCCAGTATTTGGTAAAAAAGTACTTGTAAATTGCATAGTTGATTGAATATAATCTGATTTAAAGTTGGTGTAACAAAAAATACCACTGTTTTTAAAGAAACCTCCAAATTTATGATTCACAAATGTTGAACTTGATCATTATTAGTTTGATTTTGGCTCCAGCTCGTTGGAAAACTGTCAACAATCGCGTGAAATATTCTGCTTCACATCAGCAATTAAACCTCAACAAGTCAAAACTTCTATAAAATCCAGATAAAAATGTAAATTCAAGTCATTTTGAGCTTGGATAGATTAACATTTGAGATCATTTGGATTGAAATAAGAAATAATGTGTTGAAACAAGTCACAAACGGATTGAAACAAGTGAAATAATCTAGTTCCATCAAATAAATCGTCTCCACTGATCTTAACGAGTCAAAACGTCTGAAATTCAGATTAATATCCTCAAATCAAGACATTTAACTCTGATAGAAATTTTTTTTTGCAGTGTAGAAGAGCAACGAGCCGTCTGATTGGCCGCTGTGCCACACTTTCACGCAGATTGAACGGAGGACTTTAAACCAGCCTTAAAACAGACCAGAATCTCTGCATTTTGACGGCTAGAAAGGAAAACCAAACGTAAAATTCTGACCTGTATCAAGCAAAAGGGACACGTCCTATAAATCATAAAATCCTATTAGTTTTAATTATAATTTGCACATAATACTGTAGATGTAGAATCTCTGAATAACTAACATAATATTTAAACTTAAACTCTGCGTGTTGACAATTTGAACCCACACTGCAGAAAATGAGTTAAATGTCTTGATTTGAGGATATTAATCTGAATTTCAGACGTTTTGACTCGTTAAGATCAGTGGAGACGATTTATTCGATGGAACTAGATTATTTTACTTGTTTCTAGGGCTGTAGTCGACTAAAGAAATTCTTGGACGACTAAAGACGAGCCCTTTAGACCGATTAATCGATCAAAGGGGGTGTGGAAAAAATATATGAAAACTAAAGTATTTCCATGTTTCTAAACCAAACTGGGCTCAAAAGACCACAACTGTAGAAGAGTTTATGCAAAAACAACTATTTAAATAAAAAAGTAAAAGGAGACAGTGTATTCATACGTTTAGACTCCAAAATCTGCAGCAAACTCACTTCACATCTTCTCGTTTTTGCCATAGAAATCATTATTATAGTATTAATAATTCAATATAGATAAAATGATTCGTCGACTAATAACAATCTTGTCGACTAAGACACCATCGACTGACCAATCGACTCAACGCCTAAAGGACCACAGCCCTATTTGTTTCAATCCGTTTGTGACTTGTTTCAACACATTATTTCTTATTTCAATCCAAATTATCTGTCAGTGGTTAAGATCATTTTACTGACCCACTGACAAATGTATTTTCTTATTTTAAGCAAAATTAATGCATAATCAGTCAGAAATACCAGTGAAATATTCTGCTTCACATCAGCAATTAAATCTCATCGAGTCAAAACTTCTCAAATCCAGATAAAAATGATCAATTCAAGCCATTTTAGACTTTGATCGATTTACATTTTTTGCTGCAGGAGATAATTTGGATTGAAATAAGAAATAATGTATTGAAACAAGTCACAAACGGATTGAAACAAGTAAAATAATCTAGTTCCATCAAATAAATCGTCTCCACTGATCTTAACGAGTCAAAACGTCTGAAATTCAGATTAATATCCTCAAATAAAGACGTTTAACTTATCTAGAAATTCATTTTTGCAGCGCATATTTATTTGTATTTTCCTGTCGTAAAATCATAAGACAAACAGAAATATGACACATTTCCAAATATCCAGAATAAATCTACAGTTTGTACATAATTATTTAGCTTTAAAGTCTTAAAACAGAAACTTAAAATGAAGAAATGAAGTTCTGTATTTACGCTAAACAGAAGAAAACAGCAGAGATCCAAGTGTTTCTTTCTTAAAAGCGGAGACGTCGTTCCTTTCCACAGTATGGCATTAAACCGATCCGTCGCCGCGGAAACGAGCCGACCCGGTCACCCCCAGGACAAGCTACGGGGCAGATCTGCGGAGAGGGAGAGTCGTTTCAAGGTCTTTTTTTGTTTTGTTTTGACACAAAAACAACAGTCTGTGTGAATTAACGACGGATAAGTTTAAAGCCGCACTGTGGAACATTCACGTTGCAGCAGTGACTTGTCCGTAAGACGAGCGGGCGACCGGCAGAAAAGTTACACAGTGCATATGGAGCTAATTTAATGACATGTATTTGCAAATATAATAATAGTTTTTACACGTGAGGAGCCAAAAACAAATGTGAGCAGAAAAATCAGGTTTGCAAATAAAATGTGTATTTATGTGTATATATATATATTTTTGCAAATAAAAAAAAAGTTTGCGGAAATGTATAATTTTTCAAAGAAATAGTTTTTATTTTTCATACAAGAAAAAATATATTTGTGAGGAAAATTCAGTGACACAACTCTAATGTTCCTGTGTAATACCCATTTTTCACCTGCGCTGCCCCCTTGTGTCTTTGTGGAGCAGTGTTTTCTTTTCTCGGCTCTTTTTTTTTTTTTTTTGCGCATGGACTTCTGGCACTGTCTTTGCGTGGGGGGAGGAGTCAGGTGATTGACAGGTGAAAGGCGGGAGCAGACCTCCCCCTCCTGCTACGTCATCGGCGTCTCACCGTCAGATAGAGGGGAACAAACAGTTTGGTAAAGTTAGCATCAAATTCTTAATTTCTGCAAACTTTTTATTTATTTATTTTATTTTTTTTATATATATACACATCATTACACATATTTTATTTGCAAACCTGATTTTTCTGCTCACATTTGTTTTTGGATCCTCACGTGTACAAAAGTATTATTTTCTTTGCAAATACATGTCATTAAATTAGCTCCACCTTTAATCGAAGCCATACTCAAAGTCTGTCTTTTCTTCGAATCCGTTTTTTTAATCGATGTTTTTTGGCGTTTTTTTTTTTCTTATTTTATCAGGACTTTTTCTCTTTGAACGGTTAATCGTCACGGCAACGGACTCGATTTCCCACGACCCCGAAACCGACGGAAAGCGTTGGTTGAAGTTCCTCTCTTGACGTGTTTTTCGCCGCCTTATCCGCCTTCTTTTCGCGTCTCTTTCTGGTTTTCCCGCCTCGATGTTTCCTGCTGCTAAACGCCTCAGTGACTTTCCCGCTCACAGGTTCATGATTTTTCCCGTGCTCCTTAAATCCAACGGAAGCCCGCCTTGTATTTGAGCCGATGTTTGTGAAACGTTTACGCGGCGCGGTTTAAACACCCGTCGGACATTTTGAATTACAGTCTTTGAAACAATTGTTGTAGATCCTTTAAAAGTTTGTGAACGAAAACATTGTAAAGTCAGAAGGCGGCAAAAGTGAAGCGCAACTGGGATTAACCTCAGAATATCACAAAATCTGACAAATGTAGATGATTTAGTGTCAGTAAAAGCCTCAGACACATGTGAGTGACATCAGAGCTGCTTTAAACACATTTATTATTGTATTTTACATCATGTTTGAGGAAATTATGATCAACTCTTTGCATTTTTGATGAAGAACAATCCAGATTTATGGGTTTTACTGGAAAAATACTCACAGAAATGTTGAGCCCACAATCATTTTTCATTTTATCTAGAGATATATTAGATACTGTTCCATAAATTAGATTCTTTTGAAGCTAAAATACAGTTTTAAGGCTGTTTTGTCCATGGTTTGTTATAGAAAATCAAACTAACTGACCTTTCTACTCTGGAAATTCAAATGTGTTGCTTTTTGTCACTTTTGGACACGTTTTTGTTGCTTTTAGTCACATTTTTATCACTTTTAGTCATGTTTTTGTGGCTTTTAGTTGCATTTTTGTCACTTTTAGTTAAACTCTTTGCATTTTTGATGAAGGAACAATCCAGATTTATGGGTTTTACTGGAAAATACTCACAGAAATGTTGAGCCCACAATCATTTTTCATTTTATCTAGAGATATATTAGATACTGTTCCATAAATTGGATTATTTTGAAGCTAAAATACAATTTTAAGGCTCGAAAACTGTATTTTGTCCATCGTTTGTTACAGAAAATCAACTAACTGACCTTTCTATTCTGGAAATTCAAATGTGTTGCTTTTTTTTCCAACACAAAAACTTAAAACCAGAAGAATTTCGATCTAATGTGAGAGAATCATTCAAACATTTACAGTCGACTTCACTTTGCCTCCAGTCTCATCACATTTTAAAGGGTCTATACATTTCAAACAGTTCACGTCATATATTATTTTATTATATTTTTGGTCAACGATTGCAGGACTAGGATTAACGAAATGCCAAAATATCAGATGAATCTTAATTTTTAGTTTTGACGTTTGAAAGGACATTTTTGATTTGCTTAGTTATTACGTTAACAGCAAAACAACTTTTTATTTGTTGTTGAGTGGATGAGATTTGAATCCAGTGTTTGTTTTTATTCTTGAAATGAATGTTTCTTTGGTTTCAGGGTTTTGTATAAGTTGTTCTTATCAAACTGTAAAACTTGTATTGTTTGTATTTAGATTAAGGCCAGTATTCAATTATTTACCTTAAAAGTATTGACACAAAAGTGAGGTTAATAGCTGCTACTACTACTACTATTACTACAACTATTACTATAACTACTACTATTACTACTACTACTACTATAACTACTACTACTACTGCTGCTTGTAATACTTATACACATATTAAATAGTAGAATGACAGCTTTTTTAAGAAACATTTTAGGGAAGAAAAAGTTCTAAATGGATTTTGTGCACTGCAGCTAGTTGCTAAGCTAACAGTTTCTCACGGCTAATGTTAGCATTTATTAAACATAAACTAGAAAGATACAACCAGTTAAAATTTGAAGTAAAGGTGACCTGGTTGTGTTTATTTATAGCTGTACTTCAGTTTGTTATTTAAATTTGTTTCATTTTTATATGTATTATGCCTTTTAAAATTAGCATTAGCATCGAGACACAAAACTGGACAGGAAGTAGTGACGCTAACACTCAGCTAACACTCAGCTAACACTCAGCTAACACTCAGCTAACACTCAGCTAACACTCAGCTAACACTCAGCTAGAACTCTGCTAACACTCAGCTAGAACTCTGCTAACACTCAGCTAGAACTCAGCTAACACTCAGCTAGAACTCTGCTAACACTCAGCTAGAACTCAGCTAACACTCAGCTAACACTCAGCTAGAACTCAGCTAACACTCAGCTAACACTCAGCTAACTCTCAGCTAGCACTCAGCTAACACTCAGCTAGAACTCTGCTAACACTCAGCTAGAACTCTGCTAACACTCAGCTAACACTCAGCTAGAACTCAGCTAACACTCAGCTAACACTCAGCTAGAACTCAGCTAGAACTCAGCTAGAACTCAGCTAACACTCAGCTAGAACTCAGCTAGAACTCAGCTAGAACTCAGCTAACACTCAGCTAACACTCAGCTAACACTCAGCTAACACTCAGCTAACACTCAGCTAACACTCAGCAACGCGGCTAGTCCGGTATGATTTGAAGGACTCCGGCGGAAGTCTCATGTATTTTCCCTATAGCCGTTAGCATTAGCCTGCAAAAAAATGATGAATAATCCAGAGAGTGTCAGCTGGTACCAACACATCGAACACATTTGGGTGAAGTCAGAGCCTCGTTAAATGTCACTTTTGAGCGTTTAAACCGTTTGGTGCTTTATTTTAGATGATAATTAGCGTGTAAACCTGTCATCTGAGCATTAGGCTAACAAACTTTAAATTGAGCTTTCTGAACTGATGCACTTCTGATACAAAACGCATTAATAATGAGTTTAATTTGGGGATTTTGCCTCAACATTTGTAAGTGTTCAACGTAACTCAACGTAACAGAGTATCAGAGATGTGTCGGTGGTTATGCTAACACTCAGCTAGAACTCAGCTAACACTCAGCTAACACTCAGCTAGAACTCAGCTAACACTCAGCTAACACTCAGCTAACACTCAGCTAACACTCAGCTAACACTCAGCTAACACTCAGCTAACACTCAGCTAGAACTCAGCTAGAACTCAGCTAGAACTCAGCTAACACTCAGCTAACACTCAGCTAACACTCAGCTAGAACTCAGCTAGAACTCAGCTAACACTCAGCTAACACTCAGCTAACACTCAGCTAGAACTCAGCTAACACTCAGCTAACACTCAGCTAACACTCAGCTAGAACACAGCTAACACTCAGCTAACACTCAGCTAACACTCAGCTAACACTCAGCTAACACTCAGCTAACACTCAGCTAACACTCAGCTAACACTCAGCTAACACTCAGCAAGAACTCAGCTAGCTAGGCGCTGTTGTGCACAAAGCCCATTAAATCTAAACTCTAGTCTTTTAGTCCATAAGAATCAACTCATTTATTCATCTAAAACATGCAACTATTTCTTATGTAACTTTTCTAGTTTCTTCCCCAAATGTTAATAAAATTTACTCAGAATCGAAAAGTTTGTGGAACGGAGGCAAAAGTGAAGTGGAAAATAATGTGATTTCACTGGAGAAACTGGGAATAACCTCAGAATATCACAAAATATGAAAAATTTGGATGATTTTGGAAAATGAAAAGCCTCAGACACATGTGAGCGACATCAGAGCTGCTTTAAACACATTTATTATTGTATTTTACATGATTTGTTTATGTTATTGGAGATTATGATAAAAATGATGAAATAAAATTCCAGTTTTTTAGGTTTAACTGGACAAACACTGACAGGAATGATGAACCCACAATAGTTTTACATTTTATCTACGAATATATCACACACTTCACCATAAATTATACTTTGTGTGAAGCTCAAATAGAATTGTAAAACTATAAAACAGTATATTGTCCATCCTTTGTAATAGAAGAACAAAATAGCTGACATTTCTACCCTGGAAATTCTAATTTGTTGCTTTTTTCTGACGACTAATGGCTAAAAAACATCTGTATTTATGTCTGATCTGAGCCAATTATCGAAAATTAATTACAGTCGGCTTCATTTTGCCTCCATTCATAATATTTTAAAGGGTCTATACCTGTCCTACTCTAAACTCTTTACTTTTGGCCCGATGCTAGAACATAAACTACAACTAATTCGGTGTTTTCCATTTGCTAATTTGCAGTTTTTTATGCCAAAGTCTGTCATTTTTTGGCCTTATTCCTGTCACGTTTTTGCACATTTATCGTTCAGATTTAGTGCAGTGAGTTCGACTAAAGACGCTGGTTGTTGTGTTTGTTTATTCCCTGTGCAGATGGTAAAGACACGAGTATTTTTAGACCTTATATAATCCACATGAATCAGCGCCAGTGCCACGGCTGGCCACTAGAGGGAGACACTGCACCAGCTTTAAAACCGCAGCAGGGGTTTCGATTGTGCCAAATGTGTGTTGATTTGGAGAAATTTGCCAACATTTTACACATTTTTTACAGTTTACATGATCTTTTCAGTCTTTAAGGCGAGTCTAAGGCAAAACTGGCCTAAATCGGAGCTAAAATTGGTCTAAATCAGAGCTAAAACTGGTCTAAATCGGAGCTAAAATTGGTCTAAATCAGAGCTAAAACTGGTCTAAATCGGAGCTAAAACTGGTCTAAATCGGAGCTAAAACTGGTCTAAATCGGAGCTAAAACTGGTCTAAATCGGAGCTAAAACTGGTCTAAATCGGAGCTAAAACTGGCCTAAATCAGAGCTAAAACTGGTCTAAATCGGAGCTAAAACTGGCCTAAATCGGAGCTAAAACTGGTCTAAATCGGAGCTAAAACTGGTCTAAATCGGAGCTAAAACTGGTCTAAATCGGAGCTAAAACTGGTCTAAATCGGAGCTAAAACTGGTCTAAATCAGAGCTAAAACTGGTCTAAATCGGAGCTAAAACTGGTCTAAATCAGAGCTAAAACTGGTCTAAATCGGAGCTAAAACTGGTCTAAATCAGAGCTAAAACTGGTCTAAATCGGAGCTAAAACTGGTCTAAATCAGAGCTAAAACTGGTCTAAATCGGAGCTAAAACTGGCCTAAATCGGAGCTAAAACTGGTCTAAATCGGAGCTAAAACTGGTCTAAATCGGAGCTAAAACTGGTCTAAATCGGAGCTAAAACTGGTCTAAATCGGAGCTAAAACTGGCCTAAATCGGAGCTAAAACTGGCCTAAATCGGAGCTAAAACTGGTCTAAATCGGAGCTAAAACTGGTCTAAATCGGAGCTAAAACTGGTCTAAATCGGAGCTAAAACTGGTCTAAATCGGAGCTAAAACTGGTCTAAATCGGAGCTAAAACTGGTCTAAACCTGGACTAGAAAATGCCTGAACTGCACAAACCAGACACAAACCTGCGAATGACCCATATTTAAAGAGGACGTATTACGTAAACTCGACTTTGATGAGCGTTTAACCACGTTCTGACGGGTTTCCTCGTCGTTTTGTGTGACTCAGAGGTGTGTTTTGATGGATTCGTGCAGGTTTGAGCCGTTTAAAGCTCAGAAAATGTGTCGTTTTCACCCTTTTAGTTGTGATTATTCAGAAAAATCAGACTAAAAATGTTCAAAAATGTCCCTTAGCCATTTTTCTTTATGTAATTTATTTATTAATTGTAAAAAAAACATCCCACAAACAGTTCATCCCTGACATTTGTCCTCAGATACGCCTTAATTTGGTCCATTAGAAACAATTCGTAAAACATGAAAATGATGCTTGTTACGCCTGAATCGACTCGTTTATAATATTTGTTTTTTAGTCGTTTTAGATCAATATTGAGGTTTTTCGTGAACTAAATGTGAAATAATGTCTGTGTGTGTTATAATTCAATACTAAAAATACTAACAACAGCATAAGTCTTTTTCTAAAGTGTGCATGAAATGATCCTGAACTAAAATAGATGAATGTTTAAACGGCAAACGACCCAAAAATGTGCCATTTCCAAACACTGGACTAAAACTAAATCTGAGCTAAATGAAGGCTTTTCAGGACTAAACCAGGACTAAACCAGGGCTAAACCAGGACTAAATTAGGATTAAACTAGGACTAAACCTGCAGTAAATCAGGGCTAAACCAGGACTAAATTGGGTCCAAACCAGGACTAAACCAGCTCTAAATTAGGTCCAAACTAGGTCTAAACCAGGACTAAACCATGTCCAAACTAGGTCTAAATCAGGACTAAACCAGGACTAAACCAAGACTAAATCAGGACTAAACCAGGTCTAAATTAGGTAGGTCCAAACTAGGTCTAAATCAGGACTAAACTAGGTCTAAATCAGGACTAAACCGGCAGTAAACCAGGACTAAATCAGAGCTAAATCAGCACTAAACTGGTCTATGGTAGGTCTAAATCAGGACTACAACAGGTCTAAACCAGGACTAAATCAGGACTAAACTAGGTCTAAACCAGGACTAAACTAGGTCTAAACCAGGTCTAAATTAGGTAGGTCCAAACTAGGTCTAAACCAGGACTAAACCATGTCCAAACTAGGTCTAAATCAGGACTAAACTAGGTCTAAACCAGGACTAAACCGGCAGTAAACCAGGACTAGAACAGAACTAAATCAGCACTAAACTGGTCTATGGCAGGTCTAAACCAGGACTAAATCAAGACAAAACCAGATCCAATGAAATTGAGCCGAGCTAAACATTTATTTATAACTTTTATTAATTGACATTTGCTGCTGGTAAAGCCTCGATCTGAAGTTTAAACAGGACCTTTATCAGACGTTTGCCATTTATTCCACTGTTCTTTGAGTTAGTTTTAGAAAATGCACCTTCTGCTCTCAAAAAATCACTTTTTTATTTCAATTAATAGACCAAATATAAAGAGGACAGTGTTAATGCTACACAGGGTTTAATGTCACGCCTCAGTTTAGATTTTAATGACATTTTTATTCTCTTAAACCAAATTATTCATGTTTTTTAACTTTTATTGAGACGTAGTTGGTTTTATAACAAAAAAAAAAATCAATGTTTTGGCTCATCTTTCTTAATTGGTTTGTAAATAAATAGAATTGAGACATTTTGAACGTGATAAGAATGTTTTGTTTTCTATTTCTCGTTATATAAAAATACAGTGGAATGAAACGTGAAGGACTTTTATTTATTTATTTATTAAACATTTTGTGCTGATGTTGCATTTAAATCTAAACTTTAACCAGCCTCTGTCGTTATCCTCTAAACTTTAACGAAACAACTGGACAAAAGTGAAGACTCCAGAACAAACTCATTCCTGTAGATAATGTACCATAAGTGGTTTTTTAATTTTGTACTGATCGAACTGTGGATATTTATAACTCTGGCCTGTTTATGTGTAAATAAACTCCACGCCATGTGCCAAAATAAAACTCTTTTGCAGGAAAATATCTGTCTCTTGTTTTTTTATTGAATGGTAGAACATTTCTTCAAGGATTTTTATGGATTTCAGACGTTTTTACTGTGTTTAACTGAATTTATTATGTTATATTTAACTGAATTTATTAGATTTAACTGAATTCTACACATTATTTGACTTTTTTGTTAAGTTTTATCGTCTTAAAACTGGTGGAAAGCACAGTGTATGAGCTGAAGGGTCTCAGAATGGCATAAAAGGGGCAGGGGACAGATGTGAGGGGGGTCGGGGGGCCACTCCCAGGAAATGTTGGCTCTATTTACCTTATTCTGCCCCGCCCACTTTTTGCCAGATACGCACTTTTGTTGTAAATGCACTTCCGTTTGACGAGAACTCCATTAAAGCTAATGACGAACGAGGGAAAAGTCTGACGCTAAAATGTTACATAAAGTAGATTGATTTGTGTAAAATGTTTAATGAACACGAGCAACAACAAGTCACAACACAACGATTTCCTGAAAACGTCTTTTTAGTCGAGTAGAACTTATTTTCTGTTGAGCTCGTCTGCTCCGTGTGAACTACAACGGAAACAAGATGGCGGCGTGTACGGTAACTTCAGGAATAAGGTGAATAATAGCACTTTCCTCTGATCTGGGGTATGTTCAGCAGGCGGCCGAGTCAGTCGTGTTTTCTTTTTGTCGTAACATGAGTTTGACTTGTGTCCGGCTCGTGTCAGGGGGCGGAGTCCAGCCCTCGTCGTGTCCCTTTCATGATCAGTTCCATTTCTTGTTCCAAAACACATGCGTCTTATTTTAGTCATTCTTGCCGGGGAAAATTTACTTGCAGACAGTTTTTCTAGTTTTAAGCACTTTTTTTATGTGTAAGCCTAGTAGTTTCATCATATTTTCTGCCACCGTAACACGAGCCTGACTCATGAACTGGATAAGACACGCCCCCTCTGTCCTGTCCCAGATTGATTAGTGGTCGTGTGAGGTACTGCAGCCTCTTGGGCCCAGCCTTTTTCTATCATTGCACATTATAATCACAGACAGGATTGAATTATTATCGGTATTTAAATAAAATAGAAGGAAATGTTCTTTTCTATCGTTTCTAAAATCACAGAAATTACCGTTTTTATCTGAAGTGACGTCACACAAACATGTGTGAGTCACATGAACGAGCGTCGGACGATACAAACAGAAGCTCGTGGAAAAGGCTCGACTAGAGACACCTGTAAGTTGTATTTTATTTCATTTCAGACGCTTCACGTGTGTCTAACATGAAGAACACAATTACAATCACACAAGCTAACGCTAACACAAAAACTTGCAGCTGCTGGTCGCTCACGTCGCTCAAAGCATCATGGGGGATTGTGGTCACGTGGCGCCCTAAAGCAAAGATGGCCGCCTCCGTATCAGGAAGTAAAGCGTTACTTCCTGATACTTCCGTATCAGGAAGTAATGCGGAAGTAAAGAACTTTTTTGGGGTCATGCAATGAAAACATGCCACAGGGAGGAACAGGGTGCCATTTTGGATTCATCTTACAGGTTTAATTATAGTTCTATGGACTCCCGTCTGGTCATGTGACTCGAGTCAGACTTTTAGGACTTGAGCCTTAACCAATGATCCTGAATGACTTTAGACTTGGCCTCTGTTCTTCTTCTCTTCTTGTTGTTGTTTCTGTATATAGTCTTAGTCTATTTTATTTTATTTTCTCTTATTCTTAATCATATTCATGTCTCTTTTATATATTTTATTACATTTTATTCATTGTTTTATGTTGCACCTTACGCCGAATTCTTCTTGAGACTTGGACACCACTTTATAATAACTACATCTTATTTTGCCTTAAAGGGCGTATGACAGATTTTTATCATTTTCGAATTTTGACTTTATTTGTTGTATTAATGCCTCTTATCAACAAAAAATATAGTTTTACAAGAATCACGCAGCCGTTTGTAGAGAAAGGTGTAAAAATCTGTAAAAAGTTACAGGAAGTAAACACGACTGATGACATCACACTGGGGACACGAAGGCTGTGTATAATTTAAAAAACAAACTACTTTTTTACCCTTTGAACATTAATTCAACAAAATAAAGGTGTTCGCGTGTGTTTTTATTTATCAAAGAAAAACATCAGTGACATTAGAGGAGCTTTTACCCAATTGTACAGACGGTTGCTATGGTAATTTCCTAGCGTGATGTCATCATTTACAACCAGGAAGTAAAATTAAAAACCTACAAAATGGCTAAACTGGGATCAAATTTGTAAAGTATTTTAGTAAACTTTGAAATATATTTATCTTAACTGCATTTTAGTCACATGAGTGTCCAACCTGTCAGAGGCCCTTTAATAAAGCATTAATAAAGACTTAATTAATAATGAATATACAGTTTATTAAACATGATTCAGGCTCAGTAACTACTTAATTAAGGTTAAGGCTAGAAATTATGGTTAGAATATCAATTAAACAGTTACTAAGCCTGAATCATTCTTAATAAAGTATTTGTTGATGATGAACTAAGTCTTTCTTCATGTTTTATTAAAGCATGAATAAGTGGAGTTATTATAAAGTGTTACCGAGACTTGTTGTTTTATCGTTTATTTTCATTTCTTAAATTTATTTGATTAAAGTTGGAGTGTCGTTGTCAATAAAATGTCAATAAATGTTTATTTATTTTTATTTTTTTTAGTCTCACTCTCATGTTTTGTTACTTATTGAAGCTTTACTCTGATTCTTGTTAAGCTCCAACCATGAAAATGTGACTTTTACCATTTAATCAACTTAAAGGGCCCATGACAGGTTGAACTACTCATTTAACTAAAATGCAGTTAAGATAAATATATTTCAATTTCTACTAAACTCTTAGGGTTAGGGTTATTTTAGGGTTATAGGGTTATTTTACCGCAGTTTAGCCATTCTTTTAGGTTTTTAATCGTACTTCCTGGTTGTAAAGTATGACATCACACTAGGGAATTAGCATAGCAACCACACTGTACACTGGGCCAAAACTCCTCTAATGTCACAGATTTTGTTCATTTGACAAAGAGAAACACATGTGAACACCTTTATTTTGTCGAATCAATGTTTAAAGGGTCAAAAAAGTTGTTTATTTTGTGTAAATTATGCATAACCTTTGTCTCCCCAGTGTGACGTCATCAATTTGTTTACTTCCTGTAATTGTAGACAGATTTTTCAACTTTTCTCCACAAATAACGACCCGATAGGTGTAAAACTATCATTTATATTTACAAGAGGTATTAATACACTGAATAAAGTCAAAATTAGAAATCATAAAAACCTGTCATACGCACTTTAAACTTTTTCTCTGCGCTGGATAAATGAGCATCAGTCGGCGTTCGGTGAGAATTCTTTCAGTTTTTTCATCAGACTTTACCGCTCGGCTAAAAATACTCGACACAATCGCTCGTTATCTGACGTGACATTTCGCCGCAGACAATGAATCATTGCTTTTCACGCGACCGAACGGAGAAAAGGCCCCGTGTGGATAACGCCGGAGGAATTTAATCTGTGGTTTATGTTTTTGTGTCCTTTAAGGGTCGTTCAGGAGCCGCGGAGCCAGATTTACGGCGGATCGAAGTCACGGAGCGAGTGAGAGAAGCCCATAAGACGAGGAAAAGCAGGAAGAGGCCGCAAGAATGAGTTTGAGTCTGTAGAAGGAAGATAAAGATGGACCTGAGTCATGTGAAAGAGAAAGTGACATTAAGAGCCAAACCAGGTCTAAACCAGGTCTAAACCAGGTCTAAACCAGGACTAAACCAGCTCTAAACCAGGTCTGAACCAGGTCTAAACCAGGACTAAACCAGGTCTAAACCAGGTCTAAACCAGCTCTAAACCAGGTCTAAACCAGGACTAAACCAGGACTAAACCAGGTCTAAACCAGGTCTAAACCAGGTCTAAACCAGGTCTAAACCAGGACTAAACCAGGACTAAACCAGGACTAAACCAGGTCTAAACCAGGTCTAAACCAGGTCTAAACCAGCTCTGAACCAGGTCTAAACCAGGACTAAACCAGGTCTAAACCAGGACTAAACCAGGTCTAAACCAGGTCTGAACCAGGTCTAAACCAGGACTAAACCAGGTCTGAACCAGGTCTAAACTAGGTCTAAACCAGGTCTAAACTAGGTCTAAACCAGGTCTGAACCAGGTCTGAACCAGGTCTAAACCAGGTCTGAACCAGGTCTGAACCAGGTCTAAACCGGGTCTAAACCAGGTCTAAACCAGGTCTAAACCAGGACTGAACCAGCTCTAAACCAGGTCTAAACCAGGTCTAAACCAGGACTAAACCAGCTCTAAACCAGGTCTGAACCAGGTCTAAACCAGGACTAAACCAGGTCTAAACCAGGTCTAAACCAGCTCTAAACCAGGTCTAAACCAGGACTAAACCAGGACTAAACCAGGTCTAAACCAGGTCTAAACCAGGTCTAAACCAGGTCTAAACCAGGACTAAACCAGGACTAAACCAGGACTAAACCAGGTCTAAACCAGGTCTAAACCAGGTCTAAACCAGCTCTGAACCAGGTCTAAACCAGGACTAAACCAGGTCTAAACCAGGACTAAACCAGGTCTAAACCAGGTCTGAACCAGGTCTAAACCAGGACTAAACCAGGTCTGAACCAGGTCTAAACTAGGTCTAAACCAGGTCTAAACTAGGTCTAAACCAGGTCTGAACCAGGTCTGAACCAGGTCTAAACCAGGTCTGAACCAGGTCTGAACCAGGTCTAAACCGGGTCTAAACCAGGTCTAAACCAGGTCTAAACCAGGACTGAACCAGCTCTAAACCAGGTCTAAACCAGGTCTAAACCAGGACTAAACCAGCTCTAAACCAGGTCTAAACCAGGACTAAACCAGCTCTAAACCAGGTCTAAACCAGATCTAAACCAGGTCTAAACCAGATCTAAACCAGGACTAAACCAGGTCTGTGTAAAGGGGATTCCAGGTCAAAGGTGGGACTAAACCAGGTCTAAAATGGGGTTTTCCTCTGTTTGTGTTCAGGGTGGTAGTGGACCAAATGTAAAAGGCAGGGACAGGTGTAAACATCAGGATCATTTAATTACATAACAAAAAAAAGTATTCAACTAAGGCTCAAAAAATTATTAAAGCAAAATAATAAACAAATACATTGGAGGAGAATGTGAGTAGAAGACGTACTTTCTCATTTACTTCAACAGGAAACATTTTGGATTGTGACGTTAGGACGAGACACGACAGGCAAAACTAATTATTTTCAATTTTGTGTTTTTTGGTCAGTTTTCTCTCTCACTTATCAGCTTTCAAGTGGAAACAACAAACGTGTCCAATCTGCTCCTAAAGATGTTTTATTCTTCCATTGAATCCACTTCATCCATAGATTTCTCTGGGACATTGTAACTTCAAATACATTTTTGTCCCTCGAGACATAAAGATCAGCCTTAAAGTAGATCCTACACCAAACTGTACAATCTGGACTCAACAGGATTTAGACCAAACACAAGGATTAGACTAAAAGTGAAAAAAGTGTGTTTAAAAGCGACAAAAACGCAACTATAGGCGACAAAAACATGACAAAATACAACAAAAAATTACAAAAAAGTGACTAAAAGTGACACAAATGTGACTATAAGTGAAAAAACCCAACTAAAAGTGACAAAAATTCATCTAAAAGCGACAAAAACGCGACTAAAAGCGACAAAAACATGACAAAATATGACAAAAAACGACTAAAGATGACAAAAAAATGGCTAAAAGTGACTAAGTGAGAAAAAAAACACATCTAAAAGTGACAAAAACGCAACTAAAAGCAACAAACTCAAAGCACATTTTCTCCAAATGCATTTTTGTCCCTCGAGACATAAAGATCAGCCTTAAAGTAGATCCTACACCAAACTGTACAATCTGGACTCAACAAGATTTAGACACAACGAACAGAAAGATTTGTTGATATCTAATTCTAAAACTGATTTATTGAAGTTTTAAGTTAAAAAAATGAGGCAAAATTTGATTTTTTAGGCCAATTTTCAGTCCAATCTAGTTTACTCAAAAACTAAATAATAAATCTAAAATCCCCTCTCAATTATTAATCTTTTATTAACATTTACTCACATTTTGTTCCCACTAAAGTTGTTTTGATGCAGATATGATGTACATGGTTAATGTTCGAAAAGAACCGTGGAATTGTACTTAAATCTTAAAACCTTTTTTTTTCTGACATTGTATCTGGAAAAAACACAAAACTGCAGTTGTGTTTTTGACCACCAGGTGTCATCCTCCTCAAAGTCCTGGTTTAGTCCTGGTTTAGTCCTGGTTTAGTCTTTGTTATGGACTGATTTAATCTATGTTTAACTCTCAAATAAAAGTCTCAACTAAGAGTAAAAATCTAATCAAAATATGTAAAAAAAAAAGTTCATAAAATAAATGTATAGACAAAATGTGATTCACATTTAAATTTTGTCGTGTCAAAATGTCTTTTGTTGCGTTTTATTTTATTTTATTTTATTTTTTTCTTTTTTGTCTGCTCTCTGGTCCTTTTTTGTGGTGTTTTTTTTTAATCTTGGGGGGAAAGAAATAAAAAGAAAAGAAAAAGTTAATATAATCTGACATTTAAAACTTTAAAAACAAACGCATTTCTGACAATAATTTCTAGACAATAAATGGAAAAACAAAATCATATCTGGAGTGAGATCCAAGAACATTTAAATATTCTCTTTTTGTGCACAAATGTCGACAAAATGTTTATACTCTTATTCTCTGCTAATGTACCTCGGTCTATTTTATTTTATTTAGTAAATATTTGATGGAAAATAAAATAAATAAATCCACATTCCGCAACCAAAATGTATAAAAAACAACTTTGATTTAATTTATTTTACTTTTTATTTATTGGTTTTGCTTTGCTTTTTCTGGTTTTATTTGACGAGTGACATTTAACGAAGCACTTTTTATACCTTTTGTTCTCTTTTATTGTTTAGTTTTTGTACAGAACTTTTTGTTTGTTAAAATGTGGAGAAAAAAAAGTGGATTTAGCTGAAGTTTAATTTCTATTGCTTGGTTTGTTGGATAATTGAATAAACACTGATGCATTTGGTCATTAGTCTGTCTCCAGCAGATGGCGCTGTGAGTCTCTCCGGACGGTTTTCCCTCGGGATTCCCTCATGATTCAGACTCTGCTGCACATTTTGACTCTTATTATCTCTTTACGATCACGTGACACAAGGCGAGGGGCGGGGCCTGTGAAAAGTCTGGGAAAATGAGCCAAAAAGTGGATTATTCTTCAAATTCTGAGGTGAGCCGTTTGAACCAGTGTTAGTCTGGTTTTAGGCCTGATTTGAACGGGTTTCTTAGTCCTGGTTTAGTCCTGGTTTAGCCCTGGTTTAGTCCTGGTTTAGTCTTGGTTTAGTCCTGGTTTAGTCCTGGTTTAGTCCTGGTTTAGCCCTGGTTTAGTCTTGGTTTAGTCCTGGTTTAGTCTTGGTTTAGATCTGGTTTAGTCCTGGTTTAGTCCTTGTTTAGTCCTGGTTTAGCCCTGGTTTAGTCCTGGTTTAGTCTTGGTTTAGTCTTGGTTTAGTCCTGGTTTAGTCCTGGTTTAGCCCTGGTTTAGTCTTGGTTTAGTCCTGGTTTAGTCTTGGTTTAGATCTGGTTTAGTTCTGGTTAAGTCTTTGTTTAGCCCTGGTTTAGTCTTGATTTAGTCTTGGTTTAGCCCTGATTTAGACCTGGTTTAGTTCTGGTTTTGTCCTGGTTTAGTCCTGGTTTAGTCCTGGTTTAGTCTTGGTTTAGTCTTGGTTTAGTCCTGGTTTAGCCCTGGTTTAGTCTTGGTTTAGTCCTGGTTTAGTCTTGGTTTAGATCTGGTTTAGTCCTGGTTTAGTCCTTGTTTAGTCCTGGTTTAGTCCTGGTTTAGTCCTGGTTTAGTCTTGGTTTAGCCCTGATTTAGTCCTGGTTTAGTCCTGGTTTAGTCCTGGTTTAGTCCTGGTTTAGTCCTGGTTTATGTCTTTTTCTGACCCGGTTTAGTTCAGTTTTAATACTTTGTTAAATACAATTTTAGTTCTGGTTTAGTTCTATTTTAATCCACCTACAGTCCTAGTTTGGTTCTAATTCAGTCCTGGTTTAGTCTTGATTTAGGCCTGATTTGAACTGGTTTCTTAGTCCTGGTTTAGTCCTGGTTTAGTCCTGGTTTAGTCCTGGTCTGTCTCTTTTTCTCATCAGGTTTAGTTCTGTTTTAATACTTTGTTTAGTACTGTTTTTATATGTTTTTTTCTTGTTTTGGTCCTGATTTAGTCTTGCTCTTGTCCTGGTTATCCCGCTGATTATTTAGCCCAGTTTTAGTCTTAGTTTAGTTCTATTTTAAGCCACGTACAGTTCTAGTTTGGTTTCAATTCAGTCCTGGTTTGATTTGAACTGGTTTCTTAGTCCATGTTTAGTTCTGGTTTATCTCTTTTTCTCACTGGGTTTAGTTCAGTTTTAATACTTTGTTTAGTACTGTTTTTACTCGTTTTTTTTTTTCGTTTTTTTTCTTGTTGTAGTCCTGCTTTAGTCTTTGAACTGGTTTCTTAGTCCTGGTTAAATCCTGGTTTATCGCTTTTTCTGACCGGGTTTAGTTCAGTTTTAATACTTTGTTTAGCTCTGTTTTCTTATTTTAGTCCTGCTGTAGCCCTGGTTTAGTCTTGGTTTGTCCTGGTTTGCTCGCTGATTATTTATCCCAGTTTAGTCCTGGTTTAGTTTTATTTTAAGCCACGCACAGTTCTGTTTGGTTTAATCTAGTTTTGTTCTGATTTAGTCCTGTTTAGCCCTGGTTTAGCCCTATAATTTATTAGCGAATAAGATAAATGCTTTAGTCCTGGTTTAGTCTTAGTTTAGCTTAATTGTTCTGTCTTGGTTTAGACCTGGTTTAGACCTGGTTTAGTCCTGGTTTAGCTCTGGTTTAGTCCTGGTTTAGACCTGGTTTAGACCTGGTTTAGTCCTGGTTTAGCTCTGGTTTAGCCCTGGTTTAGTCCTGGTTTAGTCCTGGTTTAGCTCTGGTTTAGTCCTGGTTTAGCTCTGGTTTAGCTCTGGTTTAGACCTGGTTTAGTCCTGGTTTAGCTCTGGTTTAGACCTGGTTTAGCTCTGGTTTAGTCCTGGTTTAGACCTGGTTTAGCTCTGGTTTAGCTCTGGTTTAGACCTGGTTTAGCTCTGGTTTAGTCCTGGTTTAGACCTGGTTTAGCTCTGGTTTAGCTCTGGTTTAGTCCTGGTTTAGACCTGGTTTAGTCCTGGATTAGCTCTGATTTAGTCCTGGTTTAGCTCTGGTTTAGACCTGGTTTAGCTCTGGTTTAGTCTTAGTTTAGCTCTGGTTTAGTTCTGGTTTAGACCTGGTTTAGTCCTGGTATTCCTTTTATTTATTTTTTTAGATTTCTTGCACAAATATTGAAGATGAAACGCCTCTTTATTTGTGAATAGATTGAGAACATAAATATTTAATCTTTAACTTGACTCGTTTGCATCAGATTTAATAAAAACCTCATTTCTCTCTCGCTCTTCACGGCGTCGAGTCGAGTCTGATGTGGCTCTGATTCAAAGTCGTGTTTATCTTTGAACGAATCCTGATCCTCGTTTAAGATAAAAGTGAACCAGACCCAGAGCGACAGAACAAGTGTAGAACAATCAATAAAAGAGAGATAACATCAGGGGGGGGGGGAAGGAGGGGGGAGAGAGAGAGGGGAGAGAGAGAAGGAGAGAGAGAGGGAGAGAAGAGAGAGAGAGAGAAGAGAGAGAAGAGAGAGAGGGGGAATGAGAGAGAGTGGAGAAGGAGAGCGAGAGAGAGAAGAAAGAAAGAAAGAGAGAGAAGGGGAGGAGAGAGGGGAAAGAGGGAGAGAAGAGGGGGAGAAGAGAGAGAGAGAGGGTGGAGGAAAGAGGGGGAGAGAGAGGGAGAGAAGAGAGAGAGGGGGGAGAAGGAGAGACAGAGAGAGGGAGAGAAGAGAGAGTGAGGGGGGAGAGAGGAGGGAGAGAGGAGAGAAGAGAGAGATAGAAGGGTGGAGGAGAGAGAGAGAGAGAAGAGAGAGGGGGAATGAGAGAGAGGGGAGAAGAAGAGGGAGAGAGAGAAGAAAGAAAGAGAGAGATGGGGAGGAGAGAGGGGAAAGAGGGAGAGAAGAGGGGGGGAGAAGAGAGAGAGAGGAGGGAGAAGAAGAGACAGAGGGAGAGAAGAGAGAGGGGTGGAGGAGAGGGGGGGTGAGAGAAGGGAGAGAGAGAGAAGCAAGCGAGAGAGAGAGGGGTGAGAGAGGGAGAGAAATAGGGGGGAGAGAGGAGAGAGGGAGAGGAGAGAGAGCAAGAGAAGAGATAAAGAGAGAGATAGAGAGAGGTGGGGAGGGAGAGGAGAGAGGGGAGGGAAAGGGAGAAAGGGGGGAGAAAGAAAGAGAGAGAGGGAGAGAAGAGAAAGAGGAGAGCGAGAGAGAGAGGGGACAGGGGGAGAAAGAGAGAGAAGAGAGAGAGAGAGAGATAGGGAAGGGGAGAGAGAAGGAGAGATAGGGAAGGGGGGAGAGACGGGGTGTGGGGGGGCAGAGTAAGAGAAACAAACATGGAGGAGGAGGACGGGCAGCAGGTGGAAAACATTAACGACATGAAAGACTTTAAAGATGAACAACTGAGACAAACAACGGCACAAACACGAGCTCAGCCTCACTTTGGGTTTGGTTTAGGTTCATGTTTTATGTTTGTGACTTCACTTTCTGCAGAAACAAAAGAACCTGAACTGGACGATGAAAACAACTATATACCTCCATCAGGGGTAAACATTTGTTCAGACCTGGTTTAGTCCTGGTTTAGACCTGGTTTAGACCTTCTTTAGTCCTGGTTTAGACCTGGTTTAGACCTGGTTTAGACCTGGTTTTGTCCTGGTTAAGTCCTGGTTTAGACCTGGTTTAGACCTGGTTTAGACCTGGTTTAGACCTGGTTTAGTCCTGGTTAAGTCCTGGTTTAGTCCTGGTTAAGTCCTGGTTTAGACCTGGTTTAGACCTGGTTTAGACCTTCTTTAGACCTGCTTTAGACCTGGTTTAGACCTTCTTTAGACTTGGTTTAGACCTGGTTTAGACCTTCTTTAGGCTTGGTTTAGACCTTCTTTAGACCTGGTTTAGTCCTGGTTTAGAGCTGGATTAGACCTGGTTTAGACCTTCTTTAGACTTGGTTTAGACCTGGTTTAGACCTTCTTTAGACTTGGTTTAGACCTTCTTTAGACCTGGTTTAGACCTTCTTTAGACCTGGTTTAGACTTTCTTTAGATCTGGTTTAGACCTGGTTTAGGACTTAGTTGGACCTTGATTGGTCCAGTGAGTTTAGAACATTTTCAGTCCTGGTTTAGACCTCGGTTAGACTTTGATTGGACCTGGTTCAGACCAGAAGTTTAGACCTGTTTTAGACCTGGTTAAGATGTGGTTTAGACCTGATTAGAACTAGATTAGACCTGGTTTAAATTTAGTTAAAACCTGGTTTAGACCTCTTTTAGACCTCTTTTAGACCTAGTTAAGACCTGGTTCTTGACCTGTTTTAGACCTGGATAAGGCCTGGTTTAAACCTGGTTAAGACCCAGTTTAGTCCTGGTTTAGTCTTGGTTTAGACCTAGTTAAAACCTGGTTCTGGTTCAGACCTGGTTTAGACCTGATTCAGACCTGATTAAGACCTGGTTTAGACCTGGTTTAAACCTGGTTAAGACCTGGTTCAGACCTGGTTCTGGTTCAGACCTGGTTTAGAACTGGTTCAGACCTGGTTTAGACCTGGTTCAGACCTGGTTCAGACCTGGTTTAGACCTGGTTCAGACCTGGTTCAGACCTGGTTTAGACCTGGTTCAGACCTGGTTCAGACTTGGTTCAGACCTGGTTCAGACCTGGTTCAGACCTGGTTCAGACCTGGTTCAGACCTGGTTCAGACTTGGTTTAGACCTGGTTCAGACCTGGTTCAGACCTGGTTTAGACCTGGTTCAGACCTGGTTCAGACCTGGTTCAGACCTGGTTCAGACTTGGTTCAGACCTGGTTTAGACCTGGTTCAGACCTGTGGCTCGTCTTTTCTTCAGATTTGATTCATGTTTTACTTTCACACTTTCTGCAGAAACAAAAAACCTGCTTCAGTCTGAAACTCAACGATGAAAACAACTTTTTGCCTCGATGTCAGTCAGAACTTTAAAACATTCGCCTTAAAAAGAGGAGGGTCTAAAAATAACCGCGCTCTGAATGACTCACTGTTGGCCGGGACATAAATACATGCATGCGCTTATGTAAAGACCCGGGGAAGACCTGGTTTAGTCCTGGGATAGTCCTGGTTCAGTTCAGTCTCAGGTCCTCGTTTTGAGCTGATTCAGACGTTTTGACGATTGCGTTTGTTTTTATTTTGACAAAGACGATCCATTCACACAAATTCACCACCAAAACTGAGACTAAACATGGACTAGAACCAGGTCTAAGTCAGGACTAAAACTGGTTCAACTTAAGACCAAATAATAACGAGTCTGGACGCCTTTGTCGTCTAAATTGTTTTATACAAAGCTGCAAAAAATGTGGATTTAGAAAAATATTTAAAAAAAAATAAAGATCCAATGGGTTAGACCTGGTTTAGCACAGGTCTAGTCCTGGTTTTGGGTCATGTTTGGACCAGTTTTGGACTTGGTCTAGACCTTGCTGGATTAGTACTAATTTAAACCTGGCTCAGATCTGCTTTAGACCTGGTCCAGTCCTGATTCAGTCCTGGTTTAGACCTGGTTCAGTCCTGATTCAGTCCTGGTTTAGACCTGGTTTAGTCCTGGTTCAGTCCTGGTCCAGTCCTGGTTCAGTCCTGGTTTAGACCTGGTTTAGTCCTGGTTCAGTCCTGGTTCAGTCCTGATTCAGTCCTGGTTCAGTCCTGGTTCTGGTCCAGTCCTGGTTCAGTCCTGGTCCAGTCCTGGTCCAGTCCTGGTCCTGGTTCAGTCCTGGTTCAGTCCTGGTTCAGGTCCAGTCTTGGTCCTGGTTCAGTCCTGGTTCAGGTCCAGTCCTGGTCCAGTCCTGGTCCAGTCCTGGTCCTGGTTCAGTCCTGGTTCAGTCCTGGTTCAGTCCTGGTCCAGTCTTGGTCCAGTCCTGGTTTAGTCCTGGTTCAGACCTGGTTCAGTCCTGGTTCAGTCCTGGTCCAGTCCTGGTCCAGTCCTGGTTCAGTCCTGGTTCTGGTCCAGTCTTGGTCCAGTCCTGGTTTAGTCCTGGTTCAGACCTGGTTCAGTCCTGGTTCAGTCCTGGTTCAGTCCTGGTCCAGTCCTGGTCCAGTCCTGGTTCAGTCCTGGTTCTGGTTCAGTCCTGGTTCAGTCCTGGTCCAGTCCTGGTCCTGGTTCAGTCTCAGACACAGTTACATAAGGATGGAGTGGGAGGAATCTGCTGCAGTCAGAAAGCATCAACATCAACCAAGCCTGGTTTAGACCTGGTTTAGACCTGGTTTAGACCTGGTTTAGACCTGGGGTAGAACAGTTTTAGACTTTGTTTGAACCCGGTTAAGATCTGATTCAGATTTAGAACAAGTTTAGACCAGGATTTTGACCCGGGTAAGGACTGTTTTAGAACTGTGTTAAAATGAGTTAAGACCTGGTTTAGACCTGGTTTAGATCTGGTTTAGAACTGGTTTAGACCTTGTTTAGACCTGTTTTAGACCCGAATTAGACCTGGTTTCTTTAGACCTTCTTTAGTTGGACATTTTTAGACCTGGTTTAGAACTGGGTTAGACTTTGTTAAGACCTTGCTCAGACCTGGTTTAAGACCTTGATTGGACCTGGTTCAGACCAGAAGTTTATACCTGACTTAGACCTGACTTAGACCTGGTTTAGACATGGATCAGACCTGTTTTAGACGTTACTTAGACCTGACTTAGACCTGACTTAGACCTGGTTTAGATCTTGTTTAGATCTTGTTTAAGACGTTGATTGGACCTTGATTGGTTTAGTGAGTGTAGAACATTTTTAGTCCTGGTTTAGAACTGGGTTAGACTTTGTTAAGACCTTGCTCAGACCTGTTTTAGACCTGACTTAAACCTGACTTAGACCTGGTTTAGACCTGACTTAGACCTGGTTTAGATGTTTTTTAAGACTTTGATTGGACCTTGATTGGTTTAGTGAGCGTAGAACATTTTTAGTCCTGGTTTAGAAGTGGGTTAGACTTTGTTAAGATCCTGTTTAGGGCCTGTTTTTGACCTGGTTTAAGACTTTGATTAGACCTGGTTTAGACCTGGTTTAGTATGAGTTGTTTTTTGTTTTTTGTTTACATTTTAAGTCCTGGTTTTAAACTGGGTTAGACCTGGTATACACCTGACTTAGACCTGACTTAGACCTTGTTAAGACCTGGTTAAGCCCCACTGAGATATGACTTAGACCTGGGTTAGACCTGGTTCAAGCCAGTTTAAGACCTGGTCAAGTCCTGGTTCAGACCTGGTTCAGTCCTGGTTCAGACCTGGTTCAGACCTGGTTCAGACCTGGTTCAGACCTGGGTTAGACCTGGTTTAGACCTGGTTCAGACATGGTTAAGACCTGGATAAGGCCTGGTTTAAACTTGGTTAAGACCTGGTGTAGACCTGGTTCTGGTTCAGACCTGGTTTAGACCTGGATCAGACCTGGTTTAGACCTGGTTTAGTTTAGACCTGGTTCAGACCTGGTTCAGTCCTGGTTCAGTCCTGGTTCAGTCCTGGTTTAGATCTGGTTCAGACCTGGTTCAGACCTGGTTCAGACCTGGTTCAGACCTGGTTCAGACCTGGTTTAGACCTGGTTCAGACCTGGTTTAGACCTGGTTCAGACCTGGTTCAGACCTGGTTCAGACCTGGTTCAGACCTGGTTCAGACCTGGTTCAGACCTGGTTCAGACCTGGTTCAGTCCTGGTTCAGACCTGTTTTACTTTTCTCAGACTTTCACACTTTTCTGCAGAAACAAAAGACCTGCTTCAGTCTGAAACTCGACGATGAAAACTTTTTACCTCGAAGTCAGTCAGAAACTTAACTTATTTGTCAAAAAATAAATAAATAAACACTTGTAAATGCACAAATATCTGCATTAAAGTCCTTCTCGGTAAAAGACTGACTCACATCCGTTTATTCCGTGTAACTTGTTCACGTCGTTTTTCCAGCAGCGGGTTTTTCCTCTCGATGTCGTCACTGGAAATGTTTACTCCAGGATTCTCCCAAAACTCCTCCGCCTCCTTCTTCTTCTTCTTCTTCTTTTTCTTCTTCTTCTTCTTCTTCTTCTTCTTCTTCTTCTCCTCCTCCTCCTCCTTCTTTCTTCTTCTTTTTTCTTCTTCTTCTTCTTTCTTCTTTTTCTTCTACTCCTCCTCCTCCTCCTCCTCCTCCTCCTTCTTCTTCTTCTTCTTCTTCTTCTTCTTCTTCTTCTTCTTCTTCTTTCTTCTTCCTTTCTTCTTCTTCTTCTTCTTCTTCTTCTTCTTCTTCTTCTTCTTCTTCTTCTTCTTCTTTTTCTTCTTCTTCTCCTCCTTCTCCTCCTCCTCCTCCTCCTACTTCTTCTTCTTCTTCTCCTCCTCCTCTCTTTCTTCTTCTCAGTTTTCTTACACCCCAGCGCTCGACTTCCACCTTGTGATGTCATCAGGTGGTCGTCCAGGGCTTGTTCAGACTCGTTCAGAGCACATTTTTCCTGTCGTTTTTGTTGTTTCAGCGCTCATTTCACAGATTAAACAGAATCTGATAATCCTTGTTTAAATTAGACGATTTTGAGATTAAAACACAGTTAAAAGTGGAACAAATAGAGGTTTTATATTTTATGAAATGGTAAATGGTCACATGTTTATAAAGCGCTTTTCCACCTTCGAGGCTCAAAGTGCTTTACATCAAGGAACCGTTCACACATTCACACACCAGAGTACACAGACACTGGGGGCGAGGCGGGTTAAGTGTCTTAACTCGCCTCGCCCCTCTGACCGACCTGCAGGGGGCGCAGGTCCAGGGACACGCCGCACCCCTCTGACCGACCTGCAGGGGGCGCTGGTCCAGGGACACGCCCCTCTCATCCATCACCAGCACTTTGTGGGAACGCCCCGAGAACGGAGCGCTTTGTTTAACCTTCAAGAGTGTCATAATAAATAAGAGAAGAAGAAGCGTTCAGTTCAGTTTTGCCTGAAGTACAACAATAGCAGGAGAAAATAAATATGTTGAATAAAATACATAATGCCTCGATTATATAAAAATGTTACATTAATTGGAAATCACTACAGGAAAATTTGTGGGGGGTTTTTGTCAGTTTTCTCTCTCACACATCGACTTTCATGTGGAAACAACAATCGTGTCCAATCTGCTCCTGAAGATGTTTTATTCTTCCATTGAATCCACTTCATCCATAGATTTCTCTGGGACATTGTAACTTCAAAGGACGTTTTCTTAAAATGCATATTTGTCCCTCGAGACATAAAGATCAGCCTTAAAGTAGATCCTACACCAAACTGTACAATCTGGACTCAAAGAGATTCAGACACAACGGACACAAGGATTTGAATAAAAGCAACAAAAACACAACAATAGCGACAAAAATACGACAAAAAATATCTTAAAGCGACAAAAAAGTGACTTAAAGTGACAAAAATGCGGCTATAAGCGACAAAAACACAACAACATATAACAAAAAGTGACAAAAAAGTGGCTAAAAGTGACAAAAACGCAAATATATGCAAAAAAAATCACAACTAAAAGTGACAAAAATTAATCTAAAAGCGACAAGAACGCGAGTATAAGCGACAAAAACGCAACGAAATATGACATAAAATGACTAAAAGCAACAAAAACGCAACTATAAGCGACAAAAATACAACGAAATACAATAAAAAGTGACAAAAAAGTGGCTAAAAGTGAGAAAAACGCAACTATAAGCAACAAAAACACAACAAAATACGATAAATAGTGACAAAAAGAGTGTCTAAAAGTGACAAAAATGCAACTATAAGCGACAAAAACACTACGAAATACAACAAAAAATGACTAAAAGCAACAAAAACACAACTAAGAGCGACAAAAATTGATCTAAAATCAACAGAAATGCAAGTAAAAGTGAGAAAAACTTAACTAAAAGCAACACAAACTCAACTATAATCGTCAAACACAACGAAATAAGACAAATAGTGACAAAAAGTGGCTAAAAGTGACAAAAATGCAACTATAAGCGACAAAAACACTACAAAATACAACAAAAAATGACTAAAAGCAACAAAAACACAACTAAGAGCGACAAAAATTGATCTAAAATCAACAGAAATGCAAGTAAAAGTGAGAAAAACTTAACTAAAAGCAACAAAAACGCAACTATAAGCGACAAACACAACGAAATACGACAAATAGTGACAAAAAAGTGGCTAAAAGTGACAAAAATGCAACTATAAGCAACAAAAACACTACAAAATACAACAAAAAATGACTAAAAGCAACAAAAACACAACTAAGAGCGACAAAAATTTATCTAAAATCAACAGAAACGCAAGTAAAAGTGAGAAAAACTTAACTAAAAGCGACTAACTCCAAAGGCCGTTTTCTCCAAATGTTAAAAGTCTAATAAATGAGGCGAAATTTGAATTTTTAGGACAATTTTCTGTCAAATCTAGTTTACTCAAAAACTAAATCTAAAATCCATATTAATTAAATTTTTTATGTAATTTCTGTGTATAACAGAAATTTAAACCTGGTTCTGTCCATTTTTCAGATTTTATGTCTCAAATATGTGTAATTTTGGCTGTTTTTTCACATAAAATGCCTTATTTCTACATGAAAACACGACATGATGAAAAACTTGTAATACATTTTTGTCTTACATTTATGTGACTAAACCACAGCAGAAGTTTCAAATCGATATCTTTAAATTTAAGATTTTGTCCCATTCCCCTGCAGCGCTCTTGAATGAATCCCGGAGGTCACATGACGCGGAGCACGTGGCGAGCGCAGGGGGGGGGGGGGGGCGGCGGGCGAGGCGTCGTCATGGAAACAGCCTGGGTTATGTAACGCGCCCGACTGCAGAGTAAACAAAGCGCGCGCCTCGTTCACAGCGAGTCAAGGTCGCGCTTTCCCCTCAAACGGCGGATTGTTGTTGTTTTTTTTTGTGACCGGTGCAGCCCCTTTAAAGTTTGTGAGCGAAAACGAGGCAAAAGTGAAGCGCAACGTAACGTGATTTCACTGAGAAACTTTGGAGATTTGACCTCAGAATATCACAAAATATGACAAATGGAGAGGATCCTGAGAAAGTAAAACCACTCAGAGCTGCTTTAAACACATTTATTATTGTATTTTACGTTAAGTTTTAGAAAATATGATCAACTCTTTGCATTTTTGATGAAGGAACAATCCAGATTTATGGGTTTTACTGGAAAAATACTCACAGAAATGTTGAGCCCACAATCATTTTTCATTTTATCTACAGATATATGAGATACTGTTCCATAAATTAGATTCTTTTGAAGCTAAAATACAATTTTAAGGCTGTTTTGTCCATTGTTTGTTATAGAAAAACAAACTAACTGACCTTTCTACTCTGGAAATTCAAATGTGTTGCTTTTTGTCACTTTTGGACACGTTTTTGTTGCTTTTAGTCACATTTTTATCACTTTTAGTCATGTTTTTGTGGCTTTTAGTTGCATTTTTGTCACTTTTAGTTAAACTCTTTGCATTTTTGTTGAAGGAACAATCCAGATTTATGGGTTTTACTGGAAAAATACTCACAGAAATGTTGAGCCCACAATCATTTTTCATTTTATCTACAGATATATTAGATACTGTTCCATAAATTAGATTCTTTTGAAGCTAAAATACAATTTAAAGGGCCCCTGACAGGTTGGACTCCTCGTTTGACCAAAACGCAGTTAAGATAAATATATTTCAAATTTTGTTTAAAAATTTCACAGATTTTATTACGGTGTAGTAATTTTTTTGTTTTTTTGTTTCACTTCCTGGTTGTAAAGTATGACATCACACTAGGAAATTACCATAGCAACCGCACTGTACACTGGGCCAAAACTCATTTAATGTCACAGATTTTTAAATTTTACAAATAAAAATCCATGCGAACGCCTTTATTTTGTTGAATCAATGTTTAAAGGGTAAAAAAATGTTGTTTCTTTTGTGTAAATTATGCGTAACCTTTGACTCCCCAGTGTGATGTCATCAGTTTGTTTACTTCCTGTAATTTTCAACATGTTTTTCAACTTTTCTCCACAAACGGCGGCTTGATTAGTGTGAAACTAAAATGTATTTGTACAACTGGTATTGACACAGCAAATAAAGTCAAAATTAGAAAATCATGAAAACCTGCCATACGCACTTTAAAGTCTAGAAATGTGTATTTTGTCCATCGTTTGTTAGAAAACACCTGCTGTGATTCTGGATGTTTGGTTAATTTATTCCTTTTTATCCACATCTGATATAAGGAGCTGCTGGACGTGTTCAATCTGAAAAGAAAGCTGTGACTCACTTATTTTCATCAAATCAAACATTCTGGGGTGAATTAGAGCCAGTTTGTTCTCCAAAAGCACAACAAATACAAAAAATTACACAATAATTGTTTACTTTACAAGTCCATAAAACTTATTTTTAGTTAAATTAGCTTCAGCTTTGAAAGAGGAATTGTAAAAACCACCAAAAGCCCAAACTATTGTCAATCAGAGCAGACTCCAGCTTCACTTCTTCATAGATTTAATAAAGAAACTTTAGGCGGACTTTACATTTTGGATTTCCTCTTTGCAGAGTTTGTTTCCAGACAATAGTTTGTGTCCAAAGGATCAGAAACAGCTTCAGTTTGAGGCTCGTTTTAGTCACACGTTTGAGGAGAAACAGGCCAAAATGATAACGATTTAACTGACCTTTTACTCTGGAAATCAAAATGTGTTGCTTTTTTCCAACACAAACTCTTAGATCAAATGTGAGAGAATCATTCAAACAGTCGACTTCATTTTTCCTCCAGAATTTTGACGACGTCACGTTTTAAAGGGTCTTGTGATAAGTTTTGAGATTTAGTAGTTCATGAATATCGCGCAGAGACATTCATACAATTACAAAAGGTTTTCATGAAGTTGTTTTTTAAAATGACTGACAGCAGCTTTAAAGGACACAGTGACTTTTTTGAGTTTTAAATCATGTTCTTACGTCGACGTCGTCTCTCATTCGTCCAGGAGTGTTCTATTCGAGCTTAAAATGGCTTGAATTTATCATTTTTATCTGGATTTGAGAAGTTTTGACTCGATGAGATTTAATTAATGATGTGATGCAGAATATTTCACTGGTTTCAAGGTATTTCTGATGATCCTGTGATAATTTTTGCTTAAAATAATAAAATACATTTGTCAGTGGGTCAGTAAAATGATCTTAACCCAGTGACAGATAATTTGGATTGAAATAAGAAATAATCCATTGAAACAAGTCACAAACGGATTGAAACAAGTGAAATAATCTAGTTCCATCAAATAAAAAAAAAAGTCTTAACTAATCTTAACGAGTCAAAACATCCGAAATTCAGATTAATATCCTCAAATCAAGACATTTGAACTCCTCTAAAATATTCTTTTTTTGCAGTGCATCGTAGAAAAGGTTTCAATGGTTGTCATCCGGACAATGTTCTTCATCAAAAACACACCTGGAGTAGCATTCAGCTGCATTCAAGCTGTTTTCTGCAATGTTTACTTGAAAATCCTCTCCCTCCAAGCGTCAAACACACTTCCTGTTCAAATCCTTCTATCTGGGACATATTTTCGGATCATCTACGTCATTTATCTGAGAATCTTCTGCTGTTTTAAGTCTTTAAATCATCGCTAAACTTGTTCTGAGCAGATCTGCCTCTAAACTTGATAACTGCTGCAGCAAATCCACACAATGACGTCTTTTCAGCGCTAACTTCACTGGAATGTATTCACCACGTCCACTTTTGCCTCTTTTTATGTCATTGATCCACACTCTTGTGGGAGAGGGACTTCTGGTTTGATGCTAACGGTGTTCGCGCAAATGGAACGAGGGAAAAGTCTGACGCTAAAATGTTACATAAAGTAGATTAATTTGTGTAAAATGTTTAATGAACACGAGCAACAACAAGTCACAACGCAACGATTTCCTGAAAACGTCTTTTTAGTCGAGTAGAACTTATTTTCTGTTGAGCTCGTCTGCTCCGTGTGAACTTCAACGGAAACAAGACGGCGGCGCGTACGACAACTTCAGGAATAAGGTGAATAGAGCGCTGGCGCCATCTGCTGGCTGGATGTACTCAGTAAGTGTTTTGTTTTGATGCAAATTTAAGGCACTCAGGAGCACGTTTAAAGTATGAAAAATGCAGAATATTTTTCCTTTAAGCAGAACAAACCAGGGAATTTTGTTGTTTGTGAAAGAATTAGAAGATACCGGCTTTGTTTGTCCCATTGATATTCGCTCCATAACGTGCTTCTGTCTTTAACACGGATCAAAAAGTGCACATTTGAGGCGTCGGAACTGTCATAAAAGCATAAAAAACAAACAATCTCTGCTCTGAAACAACAACCTTTCAGTTTAAATGATCAGAAGAACTTAATTGAATCAGCAAATGAATCTGAAACCACTGAAATAAACGAACGGAACTGAACAAATCTACAAACATCTGAACCGTTTTGTTGGATTGCCTTGAGAAACAGATCCGTGTGAATGAATGAGTTTATTCTGAACGCGGTCAGACTTTAACGTGTGATAAAAATGAACATGAGCAAAAAAACAAGCTTCATGAAACACTTAATGTACGGACAACGGGCTTCATTGTTATCGCTGAAGATATTTATAACTGTATTTTTAACGTCGGGGCAAAAGAGGAAGTCCCCGTCGTTAATTCGATCAAACGGCGATTAGCGGAAGATACAGAGATTTCAGAAAAGAGAACAGAGGAGGATTTGAGAGGGAATAAATGAACCGTTAAAGAAAAAGTCATCGAAAGGGCATCAAATCACCGCAGGTCGAACGTCGTTATTCTGGCTCCACTCGTGTTTGGAAACGAGCTTCACAAATAGCAATAACAGATAGTAATTTACTGAAGCGCAGACATAAAACAACGCAATATACCTCAATATGTCATAATATATTCACCTTATTCCGGAAGTTGCCGTACGCGTCGCCATCTTGTTTCCGTTGTAGTTCACACGGAGCAGACGAGCTCAACAGAAAATAAGTTCTACTCGACTAAAAAGACGTTTTCAGGAAATCGTTGCGTTGTGACTTGTTGCTCGTGTTCATTAAACATTTTACACAAATCAATCTACTTTATGTAACATTTTAGCGTCAGACTTTTCCCTCGTTCGTCATTAGCTTTAACGGAGTTCTCGTCAAACGGAAGTGCGTTTACAACAAAAGTGCAAAAAACTGCAAAAGTGGGCGGGGCAGAATAAGGTCATTACACAACATTAGTGCGCTGTCCTCGCCCCAAGTTACTGTCTTTGCGAGGCTGGACTGTGAGTTAACGGCGCTCCAATAAACTTTGTTGATGTTTATGCTGATTTATCGAAGAATGGTATGAGTGGTTCTGGCTCCACAGTCCAAGTGGATGTCAGTCCTAGTTCATCTGCAGCCTGTCCGTCCGTGGGAGTAGGATCTCTCCTTCACTGTGGTTCTCCCAGAGGTTTCTACTTTTTCCCATGGGGTTTTTTGTAGTTTTTCCTCGCCGCGAAGGAGGGTCAAAGGACAGGGGCATTCTGGGACAGTTATCTGAACTGCTTTTACCTGTGGCCCATCGAGGCAACTGGTGTTGTGATTTTGGGCATTATAAAAATAAATTGATTTGATTTGATACAATAGTGTTAAACAAGGCTTGACACCTTCAAATGCAGTGGTAAATGTAGATTCCTATTTGTCGCCAATTAAAGTCATTTTTCTAGGTCTATATTCTCAAAATGAAGTCAAACATTAGATTTAAGGCTAATTTATCACTCTGCGTGTCGCCTATTTTTTGTGTTTGGGGTCGCGAATGTGAACTATTGTTCTTTTTGGGGTCACGACTGAAAAAGTTTAAGAACCACTGCTCTAGACTGTGAGTTAACGGCGCTCCAATAAACAGACTTTGTTGATTTTTATGCTAATTTATCGAAGAATGGTAATCTACCATTGTCCTCTTTGACCAACTGTAAAACTGTAACAATACGAAATGTACAATTAGCTGCCGTGTAACACACAACTACAAAAAAGTGTGCTAATAACATGCTAATTGTTGACAACTGGCTTTTAGCTTGATCAATTCTTATTAAAATGAAACATAACTTACATAAAATTCATTCATGCATTCATATTTTTATAACACAATACTCACGGACAAATATAGTCAGAGGCAAAAAAAGAGAAACAGGCTCAACACCATAGAACTATAATAAAACCTGGAAGATGAAAATCGTTCTTTGGTTTTAATGATGACGTCAGACAGTGGCGGATTTAGGAATTATGGGGCCCAAGGCGAAATTAAGTCCAGGCCCCTTTTTATCAAGTGACTTTCTATAACTTTTCTGTTGTGTGCTGCAAAAATGAATTTCTAGATGAGTTAAACGTCTTGATTTGAGGATATTAATCTGAATTTCAGACGTTTTGACTCGTTAAGATCAGTGGAGACGATTTATTTGATGGAACTAGATTATTTCACTTGTTTCAATCCGTTTGTGACTTGTTTCAACACATTATTTCTACAAAAAAACTACAAAAAACCCTGTGGGAAAAAGTATAAACCTTGAGGAGAACCAGGACGGACAGACTGCAGATGGACCAGGTCTGAACCAGGACTAAACCAGGACTGAACCAGGACTGAACCAGGACTAAATCAGGACTGAACCAGGACTGACCCAGGACTAAACCAAGACTGAACCAGGACTGAACCAGGACTAAACCAAGACTAAACCAGGTCTGAACCAGGACTGAACCAGGACTGAACCAAGACTGAACCAGGACTAAACCAAGACTGAACCAAGACTGAACCAGGACTAAACCAAGACTGAACCAAGACTGAACCAGGACTGAACCAGGACTAAACCAGGACTGAACCTGGACTGAACCTGGACTGAACCAGAACTGAACCAGGACTGAACCTGGACTGCACCTGGACTGAACCCGGACTGAACCAGGACTAGACCAGGACTAAACCAGGACTGAACCAGGACTAAACCAGGACTAAACCAGGACTGAACCAGGAGTTCCTCCAGGCAGACGATGAACAGAGAGTTTCTGTTTTTTTTATTTTTAAAGATAATAACATGGAACATTGAGGGGGTGGAAGTCCCCTGCAGATTCCATGGAAAAAGTTAAGTTAAAACCACACTTCGGAACATTCTCCACGGCGATATATGAGCTTTATCCAATACTGTGGAATATTATACCCAAAGGCACAACATTTCGATGGAAACACGTCAGGTTTGTGGAGATGCCGCCGGCTCACAGTAGGACACATGTTTTTCAGTGCAATAAAAAAATAAAGAAAGAAATATAAAGAAGTAAAGAAACAAGAGCAAGTTTAAAGGACAAAAACTGAACAAATAGTGCAGAATATGTGAACTTTGAGAGCTGCGTCACAGAGAGATCCAGAGACACTAAATATTGCATACAGTTGTACTCGTTATGTAAAGGAAAAGTGGTGCCTGTGAGTGTGTTCAGAGTGGGCCGTTTTATGGAGCTATTCTGAGCCGAGAGCAGGTGAGTCACTGGAGTCTCTCTGCAGCAGAAACCTCCAAAACACTGAGAGGGAGGAGCCTGAGGGGCCAAAAGACTGAGAGGGAGGAGCCTGAGGGGCCAAAACACTGAGAGGGAGGAGCCTGAGGGGCCAAAACACTGAGAGAGAGGCAAAAACACTGAGAGGGAGGAGCCTGAGGGGCCAAAACACTGAGAGGGAGGAGCCTGAGGGGCCAAAACACTGAGAGGGAGGAGCCTGAGGGGCCAAAACACTGAGAGAGGGACCAAAACACTGAGAGGGAGGAGCCTGAGGGGCCAAAACACTGAGAGGGAGGAGCCTGAGGGGCCAAAACACTGAGCGGGAGGAGCCTGAGGGGCCAAAACACTGAGAGAGAGGCAAAAACACTGAGAGGGAGGAGCCTAAGGGGCCAAAACACTGAGAGGGAGGAGCCTGGGGGGCCAAAACACTGAGAGGGAGGAGCCTGAGGGGCCAAAACACTGAGAGAGGGGCCAAAACACTGAGAGGGAGGAGCCTGAGGGGCCAAAAGACTGAGAGGGAGGAGCCTGAGGGGCCAAAACACTGAGAGGGAGGAGCCTGAGGGGCCAAAACACTGAGAGGGAGGAGCCTGAGGGGCCAAAACACTGAGAGAGGGGCCAAAACACTGAGAGGGAGGAGCCTGAGGGGCCAAAACACTGAGAGGGAGGAGCCTGAGGGGCCAAAACACTGGGAGGGAGGAGCCTGAGGGGCCAAAAGACTGAGAGGGAGGAGCCTGAGGGGCCAAAACACTGAGAGGGAGGAGCCTAAGGGGCCAAAACACTGAGAGAGAGGCAAAAACACTGAGAGGGAGGAGCCTGAGGGGCCAAAACACTGAGAGGGAGGAGCCTGAGGGGCCAAAACACTGAGAGGGAGGAGCCTGAGGGGCCAAAACACTGAGAGAGAGGCAAAAACACTGAGAGGGAGGAGCCTGAGGGGCCAAAACACTGAGAGAGGGGCCAAAACACTGAGAGGGAGGAGCCTGAGGGGCCAAAACACTGAGAGGGAGGAGCCTGAGGGGCCAAAACACTGAGAGGGAGGAGCCTGAGGGGCCAAAACACTGAGAGAGGGGCCAAAACACTTGGAGGGAGGAGCCTGAGGGGCCCAAAACACTGAGAGGGAGGAGCCTGAGGGGCCAAAGACACACTGAGTGGGAGGAGCCTGAGGGGCCAAAACACTGAGGGGGAGGAGCCTGAGGGGCCAAAACACTGAGAGGGAGGAGCCTGAGGGGCCAAAACACTGAGAGAGGGCCCAAAAGACTAAGAGGGAGGAGCCTGAGGGGCCAAAAGACCAAGAGGGAGGAGCCTGAGGGGCCAAAACACTGAGAGAGAGGCCAAAACACTGAGAGGGAGGAGCCTGAGAGGCCATAACACTGAGAGGGAAGAGCCTGAGGGGCCAAAACACTGAGAGGGAGGAGCCTGAGGGGCCAAAACACTGAGAGGGAGGAGCCTGAGGGGCCAAAACACTGAGAGGGAGGAGCCTGAGGGGCCAAAACACTGAGAGGGAGGCAAAACTAATCTTAACTGATTTAAATCGTAGGTGAATTATACTTTTTATTCCCGAGGTTGATGTCAGCGATTCACAAAAAGACGTTTAGTGAGTCTGAGTTGGAGCGACTGAAGCCGAAGCAGACAGGAGACGTTTGGTCCTGATGTGGTCCCGGTCCTGGTCCTGGCCCTGGTCCTGATGTGGTCCTGGTCCTGGCCATGGCCCTGGTCCTGGTCCTGGTCCTGGCCCTGGTCTTGGTCCAGGTCCTGGCCCAGGTTCTGGTCCTGGCCCTGGTCCTGGCCGTTGCCTGGTCTTGGTCCTGGTCTTGGCCCTGGTCCTGGTCCTGGTCCTGGTCCCGTTGCCTGGTGATGCTTTAGAGGTTTTTACACATTTAAACCAGCGGCTATTTCCGTCTCCAGCTCCAGGAATAACTCGACCTTTAGCTGCGTTTGACAAAGTCATCACTGAACAGACCAGGAACAATAGGAGACAACACCAGGTATGACATCATCACTGAACACACCAGGAACAATAGGAGACAACACCAGGTATGACATCATCACTGAACAGACCAGGAACAATAGGAGACAACACCAGGTATGACATCATCACTGACCAGACCAGGAACAATAGGAGACAACACCAGACGTGACATCATCACTGAACAGACCAGGAACAATAGGAGACAACACCAGGTATGACATCATCACTGAACAGACCAGGAACAATAGGAGACAACACCAGTGAAGTTAGTCCAAAGAAGAGGCACATGAGGATAAACAGAGGATTAAACCAGGATTATTCAACTTTGTTTTACAGAAGGACAGAGTTTTCAGATGGTTTTGTTCACGAGGCCAGAAACAAAACCAGGTCTAAACCAGGACTAAACCAGGACTGAACCAGGACTGAACCAGGACTGAACCAGGACTAAACCAGGACTGAACCAGGACAAAACCAAGACTAAACCAGGACTAAACAGGGTCTGAAATGGGTCTAAACCAGGCCTAAAGCAGGTCTAAAACAGGTCTAAACCAGGTCTAAACCAGACTAAACCAGGACTAAAGCAGGTCTAAAACAGGTCTAAACCAGGTCTAAACCAGAACTAAACCAGTACTAAAGCAGGTCTAAAACAGGTCTAAACCAGGTCTAAACCAGAACTAAACCAGTACTAAAGCAGGTCTAAAACAGGTCTAAACCAGGTCTAAACCAGAACTAAACCAGGACTACACTAGATCTAAACCAGGACTAAGCCAGGTCTAAAACAGGTCTAAACCAGGTTTAAACCAGGTCTAAAACAGGACTAAACCAAAACTAAACAAGGTGTAAACTGGGTCTGAACCGGGTCTAAACTGGTACTAAACCAGGACTAAACCAAAACTAAACCAGGTCTAAAACCAGGACTAAACCAGGTCTAAACCAGGACTAAACCAGGTCTAAAACAGGACTAAACCAGGTTTAAACCAGGTCTAAAACAGGACTAAACCAGGTTTAAACCAGGTCTAAAACAGGACTAAACCAGGTTTAAACCAGGTCTAAACCAGGACTAAACCAAAACTAAACCAGGTCTAAACCAGGTCTAAACCAGGACTAAACCAGGACTAATGGATTAAAGGGTCATAATTGTTGTTTTGAGTCTAAATTAAAGCAACTGGATCAAAACAGTGGATTCAAATGGTACAGTTTTTGTCACTCGTTTTGTTCTTGGTTTAGTTTGACTTTATTCAAACATCGATCTGATCAGAGGCTTCGTCAAATCAAACATTTCTCATCAGTTCACGCCGTTCTCTGGATATTTGTCCGAACAAAACACACAGCTTCCATTCATTAAACAAACCTGCTCAGTGGATTTATCTTGTTTTTTCGATTCCACATGTTTGTTCTCACCTTTGGCCCAAACAGAGTCTCATAAAACACAGAAACTCAAACTGATTGAGAGTATTTGTCCTGTCAAACCTAAATATCAGGGTCAGAAATGTTAAGTTTGTGTCATAGTTTGTTTAAAATGTCCAGTAAACGCTGTACACTGCAAAAAATGAATTTCTAGATGAGTTAAATGTCTTGATTTGAGGATATTAATGTGAATTTAAGTCGTTTTGACTCGTTAAGATCAGTGGAGACGATTTATTTGATGGAACTAGATTATTTCACTTATTTCAAACAGTTTGTGACTTGTTTCAATACATTATTTCTTATTTCAATCCAAATTATCTGTCACTGGTTAAAGTGCTCATTTTACTAAAACACAGTTAAGATCATTAGATTTAAGATTCTGCTTAAGAATGAACAATTTTTATTCCAATTTGGCAATGTTTTCAAGTTTAAATGTTTACTTCCTGGACATCACACTAGGAAATTCCGTAACTGTTACCTAGCAACCATGTTTTAAACTGGGTCAAAACTCCTCTAATGTCACAGAAAATATTATTTGACAAATAAAAATATTTGGGAACACCTTTATTTTGCTGAATTCATGTTTAAAGGATCGGAAAAATGTGTTTGTTGGTTGTAAATTGTTCCTGCTGTGTCAGTGTGATGTCATCGTGTTTTGGAACTCTGCTCTACTTCCTGTAAAGTTCAACATATTTTTCAACTTTTCTTCACCAACTGACACTCGACTGGTGTAAAACTATCATTTATATTTACAACAGGATTTATTCCACCAAATAAAGTCAAAACTAGAAAATCATAAAAACCTGTCATGTGCACTTTAAGATCATTTTACTGACCCACTGACAAATGTATTTTCTTATTTTAAGCAAAATTATCACAGGATCATCAGAAATACCTTGAAACCATGAAATATTCTGCTTCACATCAACAATTAAATCTCATCGAGTCAAAACTTCTCAAATCCAGATCAAAATCATCAATTCAAGCCATTTTAAGCTCGGATAGATTTACATTTTTTGCTGCAGGAGATAATTTGGATTGAAGTAAGAAATAATGTATTGAAACAAGTCACAAATGGATTGAAACAAGTGAAATAATCTAGTTCCATCAAATAAATCGTCTCCACTGATCTTAACGAGTCAAAACGACTTAAATGAAGGCGAGACATGACAAGCAATTTTTTCAATGTGTTGTTTTCTGGTCAGTTTGAACTCATCGACTTTCATGTGGAAACAACAAACGTGTCCAATCTGCTCCTAAAGATGTTTGATTCTTCCATTGAATCCACTTCATCCATAGATTTCTCTGGGACATTGTAACTTCAAAGGACGTTTTCTTAAAATGCATTTTTGTCCCTCGAGACATAAAGATCAGCCTTAAAGTAGATCCTACACCAGACTGTACAATCTGGACTCAACAAGACTTAGACACAACGAACACAAGGATTTGACTAAAAAGTGACCAAAATGCACCTAAAAATGACAAAAAACATGACTGAAAGTGACAAAAACACAACTAATTCTCCAAATGCAGGTTTTTTTTCAAATAAAAACACACATGTGAACACTTTTATTTTGTCAAATCAAAGTTTAAAGGGTCAAAAAAGTTGTTTCTTTTCTGTAAATTATGCGTGACCTTTGTCTCCCCAGTGTGACGTCATCAGTTTGTTTACTTCCTGTAATTTTCAACATATTTTTTAACTTTTCTCCACAAACGGTGACACGATCGGTGTAACTATCATTTACTTTTACAAGACGTGTTAATGCACTGAATAAAGTCAACATTAGAAAATCAAACCTGTCATGCGCACTTTGATCCCAGTGTCTCAGGTGAATCACATTGTGTTCCGCTTCACTTTTGGGAACATTCTGGGTTTTTATACATTCATCAGACTCGAGCGGCTCTGTTTGTGTGTTTAACCCGTAGCGCGGGGAAGCCCGGCCCGTGCTGCCGCTGAGGGCCACAACCACAACGTGACCTGCACCAGGAACCTCCGGGAAAACCGTCAGCACCGAGAGCAGGGGGCCCGAGGGGGGAACGACGGGCGGAGGGGAGGCACCGGAGCAGCGACCGGAGTAAGGACCGGAGCAGGGGCCGGAGCAGGGACCGAGAGCAGGGACTGGAGCAGGGACTGGAGCAGGGACCGGAGCAGGGGCCGGAGCAGGGACCGAGAGCAGGGGCCGGAGCAGGGACCGAGAGCAGGGACCGGAGCAGGGGCAGGAGCAGGGACCAAGAGCAGGGACCGGAGCAGGGGCAGGAGCAGGGACCGAGAGCAGGGACCGGAGCAGGGACCGGAGCAGGGGCAGGAGCAGGGGCAGGAGCAGGGACCAAGAGCAGGGACCAAGAGCAGGGACCGGAGCAGGGACCGGAGCAGGGACCGGAGCAGGGACCGGAGCAGGGACCGGAGCAGGGACCGGAGCAGGGACCGGAGCAGGGACCGAGAGCAGGGACCGGAGCAAGGACCGGAGCAGGGACCGGAGCAAGGACCGGAGCAGGGACCGAGAGCAGGGGCCGAGAGCAGGGACCGAGCGGGACCAGGAGCAGGGACCAGAGCAGGGACCGAAGCAGGACCGGAGCAGGGACCAGCAGGGACCGGAGCAGGGACCGGAGCAGGGACCCAGAGCAGGGGCCGGACAGGGGCCGGACAGGGGCCGGGCAGGGGCCGAGCAGGGGCCGAACAGGGGCCGAGAGCGGGGATCGGAGCGGGGACCGGAGCAGGGACCCGGAGCAGGGGCCGGAGCCGGGGCCGGAGCAGGGACCGGAGCAGGGACCGGAGCAGGGACCGGAGCAGGGACCGAGAGCAGGGACCGAGAGCAGGGGCCAAGAGCAGGGGCCGGAGCAGGGACCGAGAGCAGGGGCCAAGAGCAGGGACCGAGCAGGGACCGGAGCAGGGGCAGGAGCAGGGACCGGAGCAGGGACCGGAGCAGGGACCGGAGCAGGGACCGGAGCAGGGACCGAGAGCAGGGACCGGAGCAGGGACCAAGAGCAGGGACCGGAGCAGGGACCAGCAGGGACCGGAGCAGGGACCGGAGCAGGGACCGAGAGCAGGGGCCGAGAGCAGGGACCGGAGCGGGGACCGGAGCGGGGGCCGGAGCAGGGACCGAGAGCAGGGGCCGGAGCAGGGACCAGCAGGGACCGGAGCAGGGACCAGCAGGGACCGGAGCAGGGACCAGCAGGGACCGGAGCAGGGACCGGAGCAGGGACCGGAGCAGGGACCGAGAGCAGGGGCCGAGAGCAGGGACCGGAGCAGGGACCGGAGCGGGGGCCGGAGCAGGGACCGAGAGCAGGGGCCGGAGCAGGGACCAGCAGGGACCGGAGCAGGGACCAAGAGCAGGGACCGGAGCAGGGACCGGGGCAGGGACCGGAGCAGGGACCGGAGCAGGGACCGGAGCAGGGACCGGAGCAGGGACCAGCAGGGACCGACAGCAGGGACCGGAGCAGGGACCGGAGCAGGGACCGGAGCAGGGACCGGAGCAGGGACCAGCAGGGGCCGGAGCAGGGACCGGAGCAGGGACCGGGGCAGGGACCGGGGCAGGGACCGGAGCAGGGACCGGAGCAGGGACCGGAGCAGGGACCGAGAGCAGGGACCGAGAGCAGGGACCGGAGCAGGGACCAGCAGGGACCGGAGCGGGGACCGGAGCGGGGACCGGAGCGGGGACCGGAGCAGGGACCGGAGCAGGGACCGGAGCAGGGACCGAGAGCAGGGACCGGAGCAGGGACCGGAGCAGGGGCCGAGAGCGGGGACCGGAGCGGGGACCGGAGCAGGGACCCAGAGCAGGGGCCGGAGCAGGGACCGGGGCAGGGACCGGAGCAGGGACCGGAGCAGGGACCGGAGCAGGGGCCGAGAGCGGGGACCGGAGCGGGGACCGGAGCAGGGACCCAGAGCAGGGGCCGGAGCAGGGACCGGCGCGGGGACCGGAGCGGGGCCCGGAGCAGGGACCGGAGCAGGGACCGGAGCAGGGACCGGGGCAGGGGCCGGAGCAGGGACCGGAGCGGGGACCCAGAGCAGGGGCCGGAGCAGGGACCGGAGCGGGGACCGGAGCAGGGACCCGGAGCAGGGGCCGGAGCAGGGGCCGGAGCAGGGACCGGGGCAGGGACCGGGGCAGGGACCGGAGCAGGGACCGGAGCAGGGACCGAGAGCAGGGACCGAGAGCAGGGACCGGAGCAGGGACCAGCAGGGACCGGAGCGGGAGACCGGAGCAGGGACCGGAGCGGGGACCCAGAGCAGGGACCGGAGCAGGGACCGAGAGCAGGGACCGGAGCAGGGACCGGAGCAGGGGCCGAGAGCGGGGACCGGAGCGGGGACCGGAGCAGGGACCCAGAGCAGGGGCCGGAGCAGGGACCGGGGCAGGGACCGGAGCAGGGACCGGAGCAGGGACCGGGGCAGGGGCCAGAGCAAGGACCGGAGCAAGGACCGGAGCAGGGACCCGAGCAGGGGCCGGAGCAGGGACCGAGAGCAGGTCCCGGAGCAAGGACCGGAGCAGGGACCGGGGCAGGGGCCGGAGCAGGGACCGGAGCGGGACCCAGAGCAGGGGCCGGAGCAGGGACCGGGGCAGGGACCGGAGCAGGGACCGGAGCAGGGACCGAGAGCAGGGACCGAGAGCAGGGACTGGAGCGGGGACCGGAGCGGGGACCGGAGCGGGGACCGGAGCAGGGACCGGAGCAGGGACCGAGAGCAGGGACCGGAGCAGGGACCGGAGCAGGGACCGGAGCAGGGACCGAGAGCAGGGACCGGAGCAGGGACCGAGAGCAGGGACCGGAGCAGGGACCGAGAGCAGGGACCGGAGCAGGGACCGGAGCAGGGACCGAGAGCAGGGACCGGAGCAGGGACCGAGAGCAGGGACCGGAGCAGGGACCAGCAGGGACCGGAGCGGGGACCGGAGCGGGGACCGGAGCAGGGACCCGGAGCAGGGGCCGGAGCAGGGACCGGGGCAGGGACCGGAGCAGGGACCGGAGCAGGGACCGGGGCAGGGACCGGAGCAGGGACCGGAGCAGGGGCCGAGAGCGGGGACCGGAGCGGGGACCGGAGCAGGGACCGGAGCAGGGACCGGAGCAGGGACCGGAGCAGGGGCCGAGAGCGGGACCGGAGCGGGACCGGAGCGGGACCCAGAGCAAGGGACAGCGGGGGACAGAGCAGGGACAGAGCGGGAGACAGGCGGGACCGGAGCAGGGACCCAGAGCAGGGACCGGAGCAGGGACCGGAGCAGGACCAGCAGGGACCGGAGCAGGGACCGGAGCGGGGACCGGAGCGGGGACCGGAGCGGGGACCGGAGCAGGGACCCAGAGCAGGGACCCAGAGCAGGGGCCGGAGCAGGGACCGGGGCAGGGACCGGAGCAGGGACCAGCAGGGACCGGAGCAGGGACCGGAGCAGGGACCGGAGCAGGGGCCGGAGCAGGGACCGGAGCGGGGACCGGAGCAAGGACCGGAGCAGGGACCGGAGCAGGGACCGGAGCAGGGACCGGAGCAGGGACCGAGAGCGGGGGCCGAGAGCGGGGACCGGAGCGGGGACCGGAGCGGGGACCGGAGCAGGGGCCGGAGCAGGGACCGAGAGCAGGGGCCGAGAGCGGGGACCGGAGCGGGGACCGGAGCAGGGACCGGAGCGGGGACCGGAGCAGGGACCGGGGCAGGGACCAGGGGCCGGGGCAGGGACCGGAGCAGGGACCGGGGCAGGGACCGGAGCAGGGACCGGGGCAGGGACCAGGGGCCGGGGCAGGGACCGGAGCAGGGACCGGGGCAGGGACCAGGGGCCGGGGCAGGGACCGGAGCAGGGACCGGGGCAGGGACCGGAGCAGGGACCGGGGCAGGGACCAGGGGCCGGGGCAGGGACCGGAGCAGGGACCGGGGCAGGGACCAGTGGCCGGTGCAGGGACCGGAGCAGGGACCGGGCAGGGACCGGAGCAGGGACCGGGGCAGGGACCAGGGGCCGGGGCAGGGACCGGAGCAGGGACCGGGGCAGGGACCAGGGGCCGGGGCAGGGACCGGAGCAGGGACCGGGGCAGGGACCGGAGCAGGGACCGGGGCAGGGACCAGTTCTGTTTATGTTTAGTCCAGACAAACATTAACATTATCAAAATACAACTACAAATATGTTTTATAGTCGACTGGTCATGATTTGTCGATGAATCATTGAGGCCCACAGTCTGGGGGTTTATGTTGTGGTTTTTATATTAGTTTGAACTTGTTGTATTGTATAGCTCTGTTTCATTGCCCAGCAGCACTGATGAGGACGGCTCCTGTGTCTGCTGTAACTTTTATTTTTATTGGATCTGCAGCAACTGAATAATTGATCTTCAAAACAACAACTGTGACTGTCCCACATCTCCCTCTTATGTCCATCTTATATCTCCACGTCTTATGGACACTTGGTTGATGTCACTAAACATCTGTGTGACCTTTATGCTTTATGGTTTGTGGATCAGATAAAGTCTGCAGAGGCTTTGGTGCCTCGAGTGTCGCCTCCAATCATCAGTGAAAGTGATTGTCAGAGTGTTGTGTGTCTTGTGTTTCCAGATGTTTCTTTAAAAAATATCGAATTTGAGAAAAAGGATTCTTACATACATTTTATTTTGTACAGTTTGAAAGTGTCCTGAACGTATTCTGAACCAAAAAAGGAAGCAAAACAAAATTCAAATTTAAACAACAAGACATTGGTACAGACATTATTCACCCCAAAATATACATTTATTTAAGAAAAGGTCTTGTTAGATAGTTTTAGTTTGTGGTATTATATTGTGGAATCTTTTTAACAACAAAAAAAAGGCTGAAAAGCACAGTAATAATCTAATACTCATGTTTTGTTCATCATTATCTGCAATCACAGACTCCAAACACATACACAAATACTTTTAATAAGGTTAAGGGGTGGGTGCACTTTACTGTCCATGTGGGAAACTTTGTCGTGGCATTCTTAAATCAAAATGTCAAAAAAGAATAAACTTCTCCTTTTCATAAATGATTAACTTTATTTGTAGATATTTTCTGTCTCAAACCTTCAGTCACCATAGTTCAGTCTGTATTTGGTTAAACATGTTTGTTTAAGTGTGTAATGTATAAGTCTGACGTGTGGACAGATCAAACAATGCTCTTCTTCACTCTGTGCGGTGTGTTATGTGACCGGCGCACACTCGTCGATGCTCCGGTGCCTCTCCTCTCGTCCCTCGCGCGCCCCCCTCCCCTCGCTGACGCCGCTGTCGCTGGAGGCGGAGACGGGACCCCCGCTGACGTCAGTGGCTGTTTCCTGCAATAGAAAGTGAAGTGAGGCAGCGCAGGGCACCGAGAGAAAACACCTCGGCTCCGAATCCGCGTCCCGGACCCGAATCCCGCCGTTAAACCCCGGCGCCGCGGACCAGAGCGCACCCGTGAGTACCCCGAGCCCCGCGGAGCCGCACGCGCGCTCCGCTCCCGTCGTTTTGCGTCAGTGTGGCTGCAGCGGACGTGCGTGTGCCTCTGTGTGCTTCCTACACTTTGGGCTCGCTCTAAAACTTCCCTTTCGGCTGCAGCGTGCGCTATTTTCGCACCGAACGCACGCGCGGCTCGCTCGGGTCCGTGCGCTCCTCGGCTCGCCGCGTTTCGGCTGAACTCGGCGTCACCCCGGGGTGTTTATGCGCCGCCTGACGTTGCTAACCGTGTGGTAAAGGCGCTGGGTGCAGCAGACGTAGACAGCAGGGCTCCCTTCAGGACAGAGTCAGGCCAGCGCTGTTGCAGCGCCGCTGTGAGGGGTTTTCCCTGGCTCCTCCTCCTTCTCTCCTCGGAGCTTCGCAGGGCGTTCACGTGTTGCAACAGGCACAAAAACCTGCTCTTCCCCCGTGCGATCCACCTCGGTCCTCTCAGACGTGTTTTCCTGCATTTAACGTCCAAAAGCAGCATTCTGTCTGGTTTTCTTTGGCGTAAACACCCGACGCCCTGCACTTTTACATAACACTTCGCTTTCGACGGCATCTCCTGCAACTGTTTGTGCATTTCTCCACATTTTGACCTGATTCACACCTCTTCCACGCTAACTTCCGATTAATCCATTTTACTCACGCATTTAACCATTTACAAGCCTCATTATGTCATGTTTTCTTCCGCGTAAACACTCCACTTCTCTTTAAAACGACATCTCCTGCAGCTGTCCATGCATTTCTCCACGTTTTGAACACGCTCTCGACTTCATTCCCACCTCTGGCACTCTCAACTTCTCATTAATCCATTTCACGCCCGCGGTCAATCATTTATAAGCGTCGTTATGTCATGTTTTCTTGCGCGTAAACCTCCGACGCCCCGCGCTTCTCCATAAAACCACGTCTCCCGCCGCTGTCCGTGCGTTCCCCCACATTTCGCACGCGCTCTCGCCGTGATTCGCGCCGCTGGCACGCGTTTTCGGGGCAGGGTGTTTCCTCAAAAGGCTCCCTGGCATCTTGACAGACGAGCTGCGCCAAAACAGAGCACGTCTTTACGCACGCGTCCGGCCACGTCCCGCGCTGCTAATTGGTGTTTTTGTGGAAAATACGAGCCGCGGGGATGATGTCATTGCCGTAGCGCCGCGGACAGTCGGTTGTAGTAAGAGTTATGTAATATTGGAAGCGCGAGGGAACAATGATTGGCTATTGAAACGTTCCCGCGGCGCGTAAAGGTGGCACGTTATGCGATTTGGAGCCGATGATGCAACGGTAAGAAAGAAAGGACGGGTTTTTATCAATGAACGCTCGTGGTGCATGCGTAATTATTTGCTGCTGTGTGTTTTTCAACGCGAACGGAACGCACTGGCGCCTCGTCCGTTCGGCGTAGCGGTTCCCACAGCGTCATTTGCATGTTTTGTCTTGTAAATGTTCAGAGAAACCTGGTCAGAAATCCCTGGAGAAGTTGTTCGATTCGCATGTAGTTGTGGCGCGCGTAAAAGGGCAGCGGTGGTGGTTCTGAAAGGTGCGTTTTGAGCCGGTATTGTCGGGGAAGCGGAGATAAAAATCAGCATTCAGGACCAGGTCACAGCTTCTGCAGCAGCTCCGAATGCAGCATCTGTGGCTCCAGCATCAGCAGCGCGGAGGAACATTTGGATTTGACCAAATTGTGGACATGATTTGGTGACAGAATTCAGATTTCAGAGGGAAAAAAGCCTTCTCAGCTCAGATCTTGTCATTTATGAGCGACTACACGACATGTTTGTTGATTAGTTGTTGTTTTATTGGTTAATTAATTAATGGTCTTTGTTTTATTACAGTGGAAGTATCAGGCGTTGTACATTTTTATCCGATAAATCTGTGTCTTTGTCCCGGTTTGATCCCAGTTCAGTCTTGGTTTAGTCCTGTTCTAGTCCAGGACGGTTTACAAATCGCGAGGCCTGTCACGATAATTATTATTTTGACTTATCCTTCAATGTTTCATCAAAAGAATAATATATTTCATCCTCATTATTTACATTTTGGAGAATATTTTCTTTGTTTTTGATCAAATTTGGATCCAGAGTGAAATAAGTAACTGTCATGACTCATAATCAGCACCAACTCACTGAAAAACAGTTGAATTCTGCTAATTATTGATTGAAGCTCATATTTTTATCTTTATTTTACATTTAGAGATAGAGATTTTCCGGCTTTGAGGATTTGACCAAACTGGGGACATGATTTGGTGACAGAATTCAGATTTCAGAGGGAAATGCTCAGCTCTTGTCGTTTATGAGCGACTACACGACATGTTTGTTGATTAGTTGTTGTTTTATTGGTTAATTTTCATCACTGTCTTTGTTTCATAACAGTGGAAGTATCAGACGTTGTACATTTTCATCCGATAAATCTGTGTCTTTGTTGTTCTATGATCTGGACAATGGGCTCTTCACACTTGTCCTGGTTTGAGCCTGGTTTAGTCTTGGTTTAGTCCTGTTCTAGTCCAGGACGGGTTACAAATCATGATATTTGTCACAATAATTATTATTTTGACTTATCCTTCAATGTTTCATCGAAAGAATAATATATTTCATCCTCAATATTTACATTTTCTTTGTTTTTGTTCAAATTTGGATCCAGAGTGAAATAAGTCACTTTCATGACTCATAATCAGCACAAACTCACTGAAAAACTGTTAAATTGTGATAATTATTGATTGTAGCTCACATTTTTAACTTTATTTTACATTTAGTGTGGCAGTGTTTGAGCTTTCAGAGGGAAAAAAGCCCTTCTCAGCTCAGATCTTGTCGTTTATGAGCGACTACACGACATGTTTGTTGTTTTAATGGTTAATCTTCATCGCTTTCTTTGTTTTATTATTATTATTATTAGTGGAATTAGCTCTGGGTGATATTGCAAAAAAAGATTATCACGATTTTCTTGGGGCCAGATCATGATTTGATCACAATTCATGTTCACTTTGTAGTTTTCCGTTGTAAAAATAAGAATAATCGTTCATTCATTTGATATTTTTTGACATTTTGTTTAAATAAAGCTTCTGTCTTTGTCCAGTTCACATTTACGATCGTTAATTATTACGGCAGAATATTTTTGTCGTATTTAAACGCGTCTTTGTCACTTTTTGTTGTGTCTTTCAGTCGCGTTTTCGTGCATTGAGTCGAATTCGTTGTTCGTATCGGTGTGTTTTTGTCGCTTACAAACGCATTTTTGTCGTTTTTGGTCGTGCTCTTGTGGCTTGTTTCAGAACACGGCTAAACGACAAGTGTGTTTGAACAGACGGCAGCGTTAAAGAGAGAAACGGTCGATCACGATGGAACGATTTCACAAAAACAGCAGATTGTCACAGGGACCAGCTCAACATTTTCATCATCCAGAGTGGAAGTATCAGACGTTGTACATTTTTATCCGATAAATCTGTGTCTTTGTTGTTCTATGATCTGGACAATGGGCTCTTCACACACAGACCTGGTTTAGTCCTGTTCTAGTCCAGGATGTAAACAAAAACATTCTAATGTCAGAACGGAGGCAAAAGTGAAGCGCAACATGATGTGATTTCACTGGGATTAACCTCAGAATATCACAAAATCTGACAAATGTAGATGGTTTAGTGTCAGTAAAAGCCTCAGACCCATGTGAGTGACATCAGAGCTGCTTTAAACACATTTATTATTGTATTTTACATCATGTTTCAGGAAATTATGATCAACTCTTTGCATTTTTGATGAAGAACAATCCAGATTTATGGGTTTTACTGGAAAAATACTCACAGAAATGTTGAGCCCACAATCATTTTTCATTTTATCTAGAGATACATTAGATACTGTTCCATAAATTTGATTATTTTGAAGCTAAAATACAATTTTAAGGCGAGAAAATTGTCCTTTGTCCATGGTTTGTTACAGAAAAGCAAACTAACTGACCTTTCTACTCTGGAAATTCAAATGTGTTGCTTTTTTCCAACACAAACACTTAAAACCAGAAGAATTTAGATCGAATGTGAGAGAATCATTCAAACATTTACAGTTGTTTTGCTTCTATTCTGGAATTACGATGACATCAGATTTTAAAGGGTTTATATCGACTTATCGTTCAATGTGTGACAGAAAGAATGATATTTTTGGTCCTCAGTATTTATCGTGTTAATATTTATTTGTTTACACTTAGTTTTTCTTTGTTTTTTGTTCAAATTTGGATCCAGAGTGAAATAAGTCACTTTCATGACTCATAATCAGCACAAACTCACTGAAAAACAGTTCAATTCCGCTAATTATTTATTGTATTAATTATTTATTTCACATTTAGGATGACAGTGTTTGGGATTTTTCAGCTTTAAAAGGGTTTCCGTGTGGCATTAAAAGTGAAAACAAGGCATTATTAAGCATTAAAACACCGTAGAAAGGGGTTCAGAGGTTGTCATCCGGACGCCGTTTAAAGATCGAGACGTTTCGACTTTTATCCAAAAGTCATTGTCAATCAGCATTAAAACACATTAAATTCAATCTCCACAGGAATTAAACCTAAAAACCAGTTTGAAAACAGTTTTATAAGACCAAATAATTATCGCAGTCATTCCGATCTACAGCATGGTTTAAATTTCAGATAAATTAGCTTTTTAATATTATAAAGTAGTTTAATGTGAAAAATGGAACAAATGTTTTTTTTAAAAAGTGTAAATGTCTGTGTGATACGGTGATAAAAATGTAATGTTGAGCTGGTCCCTGTGACAATCTGTTATTTTTGTGAAATCGTGGTGTCGTGATTGACTGTTTGTGTCTTTAATGCAGCTGTCTGTTCAAACACACTTTTTCTCCTGTTGTTTAGCCTCTGAAGCCTCTGAGCAGATGACTTTATTTACCTCTTAAAGGCCAGAGCTGCACGATTAAACCAAATCCACACAAAAACACAATTTTAATGGATGTAATTAGCAAATCACAAAGACTGCAATGTCTGAAGTGCAATAATTTCTTCCACAAACAACAAAACGTGTTGCTTTGATTTGAATAAAAACTGCTCACACTGTAGTTTGGATTTGTACAAACATGTTCTGAAACAAGCCATAAAAGTGATAAAAATGTGTTCAAAAGCGACAAAAACGCACCAACAAACACGACTCAATGCATCAAAACGAGACTAAAAACAACAAAGAGGCGACTAAAAGAGACAAAGACGTGTTTAAATCTGACAAACACAACAGAACGTGACAAAAACACGACTAAAAGGGACAAATTTGTGTTTTAAAATGTGAATTTGAACAGAATCCTATTTTTAAAACATAAATCGCAAACATAATCACACTCGCACTGGTCAGAAAAATCACAATTCGATATTTTTTTAAGATAAAGTGAAATAAAATCGAGGTCATGATCTGGCTCGTTCTTTGCTGTGTCGCCCTGACTCTGTGTCTGCATTTAATAGAAAAGTGTTTTGTCTCAAAGTAAGAGCTGAAAGCAGCGCTCTGATTGGCTGCGTCCTCCCCAGTTTCACTTTGTCTGTGTTAAAGCTGTATTTTGACAAACGGTTTGTGAGAGCGAGGGATAGATTTAAAGGACTCACAGCTTCTACTGCAGTGACTTTTTTGAGCTTTAACCCTGTTCTATCAATGTTCTTCATCAAAAACACACCTGGAGTTGCATTCAGCTGCATTCAGGCTGTTTTGAGGAATGTTTATTAGAAAATCCAACCTCCTTCGAGCATCAAACACACTTCCTGCTGAACTTCTGGGATTTTCAGACATATTTTCTGACTTCATAGGTAATTTATCTCAGAATATTGTGCTGTTTTAGTCCTTAAATCATGGCTAAACTCGTTCTGAGCGTTTCTGCCTCTAAACACGACAACTGCTGCAGCAAATCCACACAATAAAGTATTTTCAGTGCTACTAGCTGCACTAGAGTGTATATAGCACCGGCGCCTTCTGCTGGATGCACTCAGTAAGTGTCATTTCATAATGACTGATGACACAGGTCACAGAATGAAGATGAGACATGAGATGCAAATTTAAGTCACTCAAGAGCAGGTTTAAAGGATAATAATATGAAAAACGCAGAATATTTTTCCTTTAACAACATAGTTCTGGTTCCTCAAGTGTTTAACTTGAAAGTGCGTGTGACTGGTTTTAATGATTTTCTAATTTTAACTTTATTCAGTGCATTAATACCTCTTGTAAATATAATATAATATATATATAAATATAATAATTGTACATATTTATCTTAACTGCATTTTATTTGAATGAGTCGTCCGACCTGTCAGAGGCCCTTTAACTCTGTGTGGAGTTCACCTTAGACCACGCTCTGCCACAGTGACCTTCAGAGAGGCGGGGAGTCGAACCCACAACCGCGTCACTGGGGAGGGGACAGGATAACCACTGTGCCACAGTCGACAGCTGCTCTCGGTCTGAGTCAGGCCCGTCGCTCTTCTGTCCCGACACGTTCCTTTTACATTTAAAACATGTCCTCGTCACGCACATTCACAAACGAATGAAATAAATAATATAATAATAAATAAAATAAAATAAACCCAGGGGCCTCGAACTCATTTGGAGACGGGGCCCGACTTTAGAAAATCAGAAAATCAGAGCTGGTCGGCGACAGCAACAGAGACGGACTCGAAACACACCGAAGTACGTTTTCCTTCTGCACAAACTCTACCGTAAAACTAGGACTATCGAGCGCACCTGAATATAAACCGCACCAGCCGTATTTACAAAGAAAAACACCTGTCTATAAGCGGCAGGTGTCCAGTCCAAAAACAGTACTTTTTATACATGAATTCAACAAAATAAAGATGTTTACATATATTTTTATTTGTCAAGTAAAGAAATCTGTGACATTAAAGGAGTTTTTGAGTTGTTTTTTGGTCATTTCCCAGTGTGATGTCATCATTTACAACCAGGAAGTAAAATTATAAAGTAGAAAAATTGCTAAACTGGGATAAAATTTGTAAAGAATTTTAGCAAAACTTGAAATATATTTATCTGAACTGAATTTGAGTTCAGTGTCCACGTTTAACACGAGACATTTCCACAGAAGGATGAACAGCACCTTTAACACGGCGGTGCACTGAGTCCGGTCCGAAAAAGTATATATTTTTTCTGTTTCTTTTTTATGCTTGTCACGTTTAAAGTGCGTCTGACAGGTTTTTATGATTTTCTAATTTTTACTTTATGAGGTGTGTCGATACCTGTTGTACATATATATTATAGTTTTAAACCAATCGGGTGACTGTTTGTGGAGAAAAAAGGAAAAATCTGTTGAAATTACGACAGATTGTAACAGTACAGTACTTTTATGACTTTTTATACATTAATTCAACAAAATAAAGATGTTTACGTATATTTTTATTTGTCAAGTAAAGAAATCTGTGGCATTAAAGGGGCTTTTGAGTTGTTTTTTTGCTCATTTCCCAGTGTGATGTCATCATTTACAACCAGGAAGTAAAATTATAAAGTAGAAAAATGGCTAAACTGGGATCTAACTGTAAAGAATTTTAGCAAAATTTGAAATATATTTATCTGAACTGAATAGTTTCATATTGAGTGTAGGTCTGTGCAAAATGGCAAAAAATTATCAGCACGACTTTCTTGGGGTCAGATCATGATTTCGATTCATGTTCACTTTGTATTTTTCTGTTGCCTTTAATAGAGCTGCACCATTTAGGTAAAATGTCTAATTTAGATTGTTCTAATCAGTGCCATTGTGATCAGGTTTGTGATTTATGTTTGTTTTACTATTAAGATTCAGTTCAAATTCACATTTTTAACACAATCTTGTTGCTTTTAGTCGTGTTTTTATCATGTTCAGTTGTGTTTGTCGGATTTAAACATGTCTTTGTCACTTTTAGTCGGGGTTTTGTCACTTTCAGTCATGTTATTGTCACTTTTACTTGTGTTTTTGTTGCTTTCTGTCACTTTTTTGTCATGTTTAGTCACGATTTTTTCATGTTCATTTGTAATTGTCATATTTAAATGCACCTTTGTCACTTTTAGTCGCGATTTTGTCATTTTTAGTCTGTTTTTGTCACTTTTGAACACAATTTTATCGCTTTTATGGCTTGTTTCAGAACATGTTTGTGCAAATCCAAACTACAGTGTGAGCAGTTTTTATTCAAATCAAAGCAAGACGTTTTGTTGTTTGTGGAAGAAATTATTGCACTTCAAACACTGCAGTCTTTACCATTTGCTAATTACATCCATTAAAATTGTGTTTTTGTGTGGATTTGGTTTAATCGTGCAGCCCTGGTCTTTAAGAGGTAAATAAAGTCATCTGCTCAGAGGCTTCAGAGGCTAAACATCAGGAGAAAAAGTGTGTTTGAACAGACAGCTGCATTAAAGACACAAACAGTCAATCACGATACGACCATTTCACAAAAATAACAGATTGTCACAGGGACCAGCTCAACATTACATTTTTATCGCCCAGACCTACTTTCAGTCACGTTTTAGTCATTTTCTGTCATGTTTTTGTCACTTTTAGTTGTGTTTTTGTCGCTTTCTGTCACTTTTTTGTCACGTTTAGTCACAATTGTTTCATGTTCAGTTGTAATTGTCATATTTAAATGCATCTTTGTCACTTTTAGTCATGATTTTGTCGTTTTTAGTCGTGTTTTGGTGCAATGAGTCGCGTTTTTGTCACTTTTGAACACATTTTTATCATTTTTGTGGCTCGTTTCAGAACATGTTTGTGCAAATCCAAACTACAGTGTGAGCAGTTTTTACTCAAATCAAACCTTGTGGAAGAAACTATTGCACTTCAAACAATTACATCCATTAAAATAGTGTTTTTGTGTGGATTTGGTTTAATTGTGCAGCTCTGGCCTTTAAGAGGTAAATAAAGTCATCTGCTCAGAGGCTTCAGAGGCTAAACATCAGGAGAAAAAGTGTGTTTGAACAGACAGCTGCATTAAAGACACAAACAGTCCATTTCACAAAATCACGCTCCTCTCTCCGTCTTCTTTCCCCAGATGGTTCCTGACTCCAGCCCGGGACTAAAGTCGACGCCGGGCCCATCGAGTAACTTTCCCATGATGCAACAGTGAACCGGAGCGGGCCGAAAGATGCCGCGGACCAAACAGAACAACCCCAAGAATCTCAAAGGTAAGAGCGACTTCATGTCCGGCTGGAACGTTCGCCGTCGATTCTCTGCAGTGTTTGGAAAGTTGTTGTTTTTCTGAGATTTTTGCTCCGCTGAAACGTGAAAAGTGGATCATTTGTTTGGCGTTTGTTGTCGATCGTCGCCGTTTTGAGGCTTTTCTGGGTCAGTGAGTTGCGATAATTGAAAGTGAAACTAAGAAAGTGAAAGTTTTTTCTTGAGTCCTAGATCTTTACTTTACATTTGTGACAGTAAAACGATTAAAGCGACAAGAGTGTGACTAAAAACGGCAAAAAAAAAAAGCAACTGAAAGCGTCTTAAACTCGATGCTTTCAATGTGACAGAAATGCGACTAAAAGGAGAAAATAACGCAATTCAAAGCAACAAAAATGCACCAGTTAAAAGTGTAACGAAAAGCATTAAAAATGTGCCCAAAAGTGACAAAAATTCAACAATAAGCGACAACAACGTGACTAATAGCACGTGTTTGTCATATTTAAATGCATCTTTGTCACTTTTAGTCACGGTTTTGTCACTTTTAGTTACTTTTTTGTCACTTTAAGTTGTGTTTTTGTCACAGTTGTGTTTTTGTCACATTTAGTCACGTTTTTGTCACTTTTAATAGTGTTTTTTTGTCACTTTAAGTTGTGTTTTTGTCACAGTTGTGTTTTGTCACTTTTAGTCACGTTTTGTCACTTTTAATAGTGTTTTTTTGTCACTTTAAGTTGTGTTTTTGTCACAGTTGTGTTTTTGTCACATTTAGTCACGTTTTTGTCACTTTTAATAGTGTTTTTTTGTCACTTTAAGTTGTGTTTTTGTCACAGTTGTGTTTTTGTCACATTTAGTCACGTTTTTGTCACTTTTAATAGTGTTTTTTTGTCACTTTAAGTTGTGTTTTTGTCACAGTTGTGTTTTTGTCACATTTAGTCACGTTTTTGTCACTTTTAATATTGTTTTTGTCACTTTAAGTTGTGTTTTGTCACAGTTGTGTTTGTGTCACATTTAGTCACGATTTTGTCAATTTTATTAGTGTTTTTTTGTCACTTTAAGTTGTGTTTTTGTCACAGTTGTGTTTTTGTCACATTTAGTCACGTTTTTGTCACTTTTAGTTACGTTTTTGTTGTTTTCTATCACTTTTTTGTCACGTTTACTTGCCATTTTGTTACGTTCAGTTGTGTTTGTCGTATTTAAATGCATCTTTGTCACTTTTAGTCACGTTTTTGTCACTTTAGTTGTGTTTTTGTCACTTTTAGTTGTGTTTTTGTCACTTGTAGTCACGTTTTTGTTACTTATAGTTGTATTTTTGTCACTTTAGTTGTTTTTGTCACTTTTAGTTGTGTTTTTGTCACTTTTAGTCACGTTTTTGTTACTTTTAGTTGTATTTTTGTCTCTTTTAGTCACGTTTTTGTCACTTTTAGTTGTGTTTTTGTCACTTTCTGTCACTCTTTTGTCATGTTTACTTGCCACATTCAGTTGTGTTTGTCATTTAAACAGATCTTTGTCTCTTTTAGTCACGTTTTGTCACTTTTAGTTACTTTTCTGTCACTTGTAGTTGTGTTTTTGTCGCTTTTTGTCACGTTTACTTGCCATTTTGTTACGTTCAGTTGTGTTTGTCATATTTAAATGCATCTATGTCACTTTTAGTCACGTTTTTGTCACTTTTAGTTACTTTTTTGTCGCTTTTAGTTGTGTTTTTGTCACTTTTAGTCACGTTTTTGTTACTTTTAGTTGTATTTTTGTCTCTTTTAGTCACGTTTTTGTCACTTCTTGTTGTGTTTTTGTCACTTTTAGTTACTTTTTTGTCACTTTTAGTCATGTTTTTGCCACTTTTAATTGCGTTTTTGTCACTAGTAGTTGTGTTTTTGTCGCTTTTTGTCACGTTTACTTGCCATTTTGTCACATTCACTTGTCTTTGTCATATTTAAAAGCATCTTTGTCACTTTTAGTCAGGTTTTTGTCATTTTTAGTTGCGTTTTGAGTCGCGTTTGTTGTTTTTGACGCTTCGTAAATTCACAATATATGATAAACACTCTTTTCTTCGTAAATATTCTCCCCTAACATCCTCAAACGATCGTTAGTCGCTGCCTCAAAGTGTATTATTCAGGAAAATCTGACATTATTTAGTACTTTCTGACATTTTGATTAAATAACGTCGCTGTCTTTGTTATAAAAGCGCTTTTCTTTGTGTTTTAGAGTCTGTTAAGTCCAGAGAAACGACTTACGACTTAATTGTTTGGAGTTAATCTTGAGCCGTAAATGAAAGTGGACAAACTCAGGTTAAATCGGGTGAAGAGCTGAAGCTGAGGACGTGACTCTTCAAACCACCAAACTCCCACACCCAGAAAAATGACCTTGTTTTTCTTTTTCCGTCGCACACTGTACGACAGAAACCGTGACAGGATCAGATTTAGTGCTGAAGATGACCGTGAAAAGACAATTTGTACTTTTATATAATCGTCTGGACGTGTTCAGACGTGGGATTTATGCTTTTTTAAGTAGGATTTTGTTCAAAGTTGACATTTTAACTCCTACAGAAGCTTTGACATTTGAGAGAAACTGAAAATGCGACTCAAAGCAACAACAATGCACCAGTTAAAAGCGTGACGAAAAGCATAAAAAATGTGCCTAAACGTGACACAAATTTGACTAAAAAGCGCCAAAAATGTGACTACGAGCAACAAAAACGCAACTCAAAGCAACAAAAATGCATCAGTGTTAAAAGCGTAAGGAAAAGTATAAAAAATGTGCCTTAAAGTGACAAAAAAAAAAAAAACTATAAGCGACAAGAATGTGACGAATAGCAAAAAAGGCAACACATAGTAACTAAAATGCGACAAAAACAAGACTAAAAGCAACAAAAACAGATCTCAAAGTAACAAAAGAGTGACTAAAGCATAAAAAAATTGCCTAAAGCGACAAAAATGTGTCAAAAAAGTCTTGCACCGCTCTTTTCTTTTCAGTAATTTCAATAAAGTCAAGGTTAAAATATGCGACTGAAGGCTTCCTGATGGAGGATATTTACGAATAAAGTGTATCTAATCGATTCATCAAATAATCCTCAACTAATTTAATAATAAAATAATCGTTAACTGGTTCCAAAACATGCCACAATCTGAGGAAAGAAGATTTATGTCTCAAAATTGAGCTGAAAATATGAACTGAAAACTAGCATTACATTTAAGAACATGTTTGTTGTTTTACTATTACTTTGGTCACAATAAATGCAATAAATCACAGTTTGAATGGAGGCAATTAGTAAAGCACAAAGTCTGCAGTTTTTAAATCGCAATCATTTCCTCCACAAAATGTTCAGTTTTATTCTGCTTTCGCCCAGTAGTTTATATTTACGCGAACAAAACGACAAAAATATGACCAATGGCAACAAAAACACAACTTAATGTGCAAAAAACGCGTGTAAAAGCGACAAAACAGGACTGTAAGTGAAAAAACGTGAGAAAACGTGACAGAAAGTGGCAAAAATATGACTAAAAGCGACGAAAGTGAGACAAAAAGTGACAAAAACTTGACCAATAACAACAAAAATGCACCAGTTAAAAGCTCTCTCTCTGGCTCTCTTTGTCTCTCTCTCTCTCCTTTCTTCTTCACTGTCTCTTCTAGCTCTCTCGCTCCTCTCTCTCTCCCACTCTTGCTCTCTTTGTCTCTCTCTCATCTCTTTCTCTCTCCTTTCTTTTTTCTCGCTTGCTCTCTCTCTCCTTTCTTCTCTCTCTCCCCTTGCTCTTCCTCTCTCTCTCTCTCTCCTTTCTTCTCTCTCCCACTCACTCACCCACCCTCTTTCTTCTCTCTCTCTCCTTTCTTTGCTCTCTCTCTCCTTTCTTCTCTCTCTCCCCCTCTCTCTCCCTCTCTCTCTCTCCCCTTGCTCTCCCTCTCTCTCTCCCCCTCCCTCCCTCCCTCCCTCCCTCCCTCCCTCTCTCTCTCCCTCCTCCTCTCTCTCCCCCTCTCCCTCCCTCCCCCTCTCTCTCCCCCTCTCTCTCCCCCCCTCCCCCCTCCCTCTCTCTCCCCATCCCTCTCTCTCCCCCTCTCCCTCTCTCTCTCCCTCCCTCTCTCTCTCTCTCTCTCCCTCTCTCTCTCTCCCCCTCTCTCTCTCTCCTCCCTCTCTCTCTCTCCCTCTCTCTCTCTCTCTCTCTCTCCCCCCCTCTCTCTCTCTCTCTCTCTCCCTCTCCCTTCCTCTCTCTCCTCTCCCTTCCTCCTCTCCCTCTCTCTCTCTCTCCCTCCCTCCCTCTCTCTCTCTCCCTCTCTCTCTCTCTCTCTCTCTCTCTCTCTCTCTCTCTCTCTCTCTCTCCCTCTCTCTCTCTCTCTCTCTCCCTCTCCCCCCTCTCTCTCCCTCCCTCCCCCTCTCTCTCCCTCCCTCCCCCTCCCTCTCCCTCTCTCCCCCTCTCTCTCTCTCAATGATAATCTTGTAACATAAATGTGACTAAACAACAGCAGAATTTATCTTTAAATCCAGATTATTTCCTGTTTCACCTGCAGCGCCTCGACTTAAAAACAGAAGCGTTTGTGCTGCTTCAAACCCCCCTCTCCCCCCTCTCCCCCCCCTCCTTCCCAACTCTGACTGAAGGGGAATCCCGCCTCTCTGCAGTGCGTGTGAGTCTTCTTTTTGACCCTCCCGTGCTCCCGTAGCTGACAGGAAGTGCTAATCCAGCCCGCCGTGTCACATGTTTGACTCCGAGTCGTGGAGAATGTGTTTGGACTCAGACGAGACACAAAGCTGCTCTTTTCTGCTCCGTCTCTGCTGCACAAACGCCGAGCTCCAGGTTTACGCTTCATTTAGCTCCAGTCCAGCTTTTCACCTTCAGCTGATTGTGTTGTTATCAAAAAGTATCAGCTCTCAAGTGTTTTAATAATTGTTGCTTTTATTACATTTTTTTAAATCAATTTATTAAATGCATGGTTTACATTCTTAGTTTATCTGGTCATGTTTAATTGGAGCTGGAACGATCGACTATGAAAAAATAATAATAATAAAAAAATCTTTGTTGTCACTTTTTTAGTCACGACATTGTCACTTTTAGTTGTGTTATTGTCACTTTTAGTAACGTTTTTTGTCACTTTTTGTTGTTTTTGTCGCTCTTTGTCACTTTTAATTGTGTTATTGTCACTTTTAGTAACCTTTTTTTGTCACTTTTAGTTGTGTTTTTGTCACTTTTAGTTCTGTTTTTGTCACTTTCTGTCACTTTTTTGTCACGTTTACTTGCCATTTTGTCACGTTCAGTTGTGTTTGTCATATTTAAAAGCATCTTTGTCACTTTAAGTCAGGTTTTTGTCGTTTTTAGTTGCGTTTTGAGTCGCGTTTGTTGTTTTTGTCGCTTCGTAAATTGACTATATTTGATGAAAACACTCTTTTCTTCATAAATATTCTTCACCAAGATCCTCAAACGATCGTTAGTCGCTGCCTCAAAGTGAAAATCTGACATTATTTAGTACTTTTCTGACATTTTGACTTAATAACGTCGCTGTCTTTGTTATAAAAGCTCTTTTCTTTGTGTTTTAAATGAATGAAATGAAAAGTTAAATGAATCTAAAACTGAAATTGTGGTATTTGGGGATTTATTACATGTAAAAAATGATCTGGGGCCACTGAGCTGCTATTGCCACCAGTCTGCTAGAAATCTCGGTGTGATTTTAGATGGTTCTTTCAAGTTTGACAAACAAATAAGTCAAGTTGTTAAATCAGCTTTTTATCAATTGCGCTTGCTCAGTAAGGTAAAACCACACCTGCCCCGTTCAGATCTAGAGCGCGTTATTCACACATTTATTACCAGCCGCTTAGACTCCGCCCCTCCCTGTGCCCCGGGTTGGACCAGGCCTCCATCCACCGCCTGCAGTTGGTGCTCGTTTGCACCGGGACCAGGAAATGAGCATATTTCTCCCGTGCTGGCCTCTTTGCACTGGCTCCCTGTCGACTACAGAATTGATTTTAAGATTTTGCTGATGGTTTTTAAATGTTTGAATGGGTTGGCTCCTCCTTATCTCTCGGAGCTTCTGTCTGTTCATGCTCCATGTAGAGCTTTGAGATCAAACCTCATGATCTTAGACGTCCTGAGATCACGTTTAAAACCCGAGGGGGCGGGGCTTTCTCTGTGGCAGGTCCCAGACTCTGGAGCAGTCTTCCTTTGAGCGTTAGAACAGCACAATCTTTGAATATTTTTAAGACTTTGTTGACAACCCATTTGTTTGCACGGGCTTTTAACACAAGCTGAGCAGCACATTTGTATTGCATTTTTATTTTTTATTTTAGCTTGTTTCTGCATGTTCTGTTTTGTCTTATTGTATTTTATATTGTGTCTGTACAGCACTTTGGGCCATTGTGGTTGTTTTTAAATGTGCTTTATAAATAAATTTGACTTGACTTGACTTTTAGAGTCGGTTTAATGTATGTTTAATTGGAGCTGGAACGATTCGTCAAGTAATGTGACTATTCGACTATGAAAAAAATAAAAAAAATTTTTTTAGTTGTCACTTTTTTAGTCACATTTTTGTCACTTTTAGTCATGTTTTTTGGCACTTTAAGTTGTGTTTTTGTCACTTTTAATTGTGTTTTTGTCACTTTTAATTGTGTTTTTGTCACTTTTAGTTGTGTTTTTGTCACTTTTAATTGTGTTTTTGTCACTTTTAGTTGTGTTTTTGTCACTTTCTGTCACTTTTTGGTCACGTTTACTTGCCATTTTGTCACGTTCAGTTGTCTTTGTCATATTTAGATGCATCTTTGTCACTTTTAGTCAGGTTTTTGTCGTTTTTAGTTGCGTTTTGAGTCGCGTATGTATGTTTAATTGGAGCTGGAACGATTCGTCAAATAATGTGACTATTCGACTATGAAAATAATAATAACATTTTGATGCCATAATTGATCTCTGGACTTTTACAACACTTAATGTGATCAAAGTACAAATAAAAAAAACAAACAAACCATAAAACGGTACATTCAACAGTGTAATCAATAAAACTAAGCGCACTAAATAAACTGTCACTACATTACTGCAGGGCTGTAGTCGTTTAGTCGATTAATCAGTCGATGGTGTTTTAGTCGACTGATTATTCTATGTCAATTAAAAGGATTTATACGAAACCTTGAAGATATGGAGTGAGTGAGCTAAAGATTTTGGAGTGAATCCTGAGTTTAATCTGTTTCCTTGTACTTTTCTGTATGAATTGTTATTTTTTTGGATGAACTCCAGTGCAATTGTGTGTTTTGGTGCAGTTTGAGTCAGATACAGAGAGATATTTCATAGTTTTGCCGCACCCTCTTTTTAGTCGATTAATCGGTCGATGGGGAAGATCTTTAGTCGAGGACAGCACTACTTTTAATCCTGTTCTAACAATGTTCCGTCATCAAAAACACACCTGGAGTTACGTTTAGTTTCATTCACGCTGTTTTGACGAATGTTTATTAGAAAATCTTCTCCCTCCGAGCGTCAAACACACTTCCTGCTGAACTCCCTCGATCCGGGACGTATTTTCAGACTTCATACGTCATTTATCTGAGAATCTTCTGCCGTTTTAAGTCCTTAAATCATCGCAGACTCAAACAAATAAACATTTCTGCCTCTGAACATGATCACTGCTGCTGCTGGGCTGATCATAGCGTCTACAGCATCTCTTAAAGGGCTGTAGTCATTTAGTCGATTAATCAGTCAATGAAGTTTTAGTCGACTGACATTTTTATTAGTCGAGTGGTTATTTTATTTCAGTTTACAAGTATTTGTGTGACAAAAACTGGAGAAAAGTGAAGATATGGAGTGAGTGAGCTAAAGATTTTGGAGTGAATCCTGAGTTTAATCTGTTTCCTTGTACTTTTCTGTATGGATTGTTATTTTTTTGGATGAACTCCAGTGCAGTTGTGTTTCTTGGTGCAGTTTGAGTCAGATACAGAGAGATACTTCATAGTTTTGCCGCACCCTCTTTTTAGTCGATTAATCGGTCGATGGGGAAGATCTTTAGTCGAGGACAGCACTACTTTTAATCCTGTTCTAACAATGTTCCGTCATCAAAAACACACCTGGAGTTGCGTTTAGCTTCATTCACGCTGTTTTGACGAATGTTTGTTAGAAAATCCTCTCCCTCTGAGCGTCAAACACACTTCCTGCTGAACCCCCCCTGATCCGGGACGTATTTTCAGACTTCATACGTCATTTATCTGAGAATCTTCTGCCGTTTTTAGTCCTTAACAGACTCGTTCTGAGCATTTCTGCCTCTGATCACGATCACTGCTGCTGCTGGGCTGACCATAGCGTGTTTATTTAGTCGATTAATCAGTCGATGGTGTTTTAGTCGACCAACATTTTTATTAGTCGAGTAATTACAATTATTTACAAGGATTTATACGACAAAAACTGTGCAAAAGTGAAGATATGGAGTGAGTTCGCTAAAGACTTTGGAGTTAATCATGAGTTTAATCTAATTTAAACATCTCTAACATAAATACACTGTTTCCTGGTACTTTTCTGTATAAATTGTTGTTTTTTTGGTGCAGTTTGGGTCAGATACAGAGAGATACTTCATAGTTTGGCCACACCCCTTTTAATCGATTCATTGGTCGATAGGACAGGACTTTAGTCGACCAAGGATTTCTTTAGTCGATTAAAGCCCTACATTACTGGGTGTTGATTTATTTTATTCATTGATCTATTTAATCAGGACAGCACACGTTAATGAACACGCATCTCCGGATTTGGCCAATTACTTTTCATCTTTTCCTCCGTCGTCCTGCGTTTCTCACAAACACGCTCTCATTCTCACACCTGCTGCTCGTGTTTTTAGTGTCAGAGGAAACCCACACAGACACAGGGAGAACATGCAAACTCCACACTGAGCGCTAATGGCTGCACTGCTTAAAGAATAAATAGGTTTGGAGCCTGAAGTCTGTGATGTTGCTTCACAAAGACGGTATTTGTTCAGTGATTCTCAAATGAAAGTGTCAAAGTTCAACAGGAATAATGTCTGAGCCGACCGCTAAAATAATGCAGCGCTAAAGCTAAGGTGCACTTTATTGTCCTGCATTTGACCCTTGACTTTGACTCTTCTCCTCTCTCCCCTTGTTCCCACTCACTCTCTCTCTCTTTCTTGTCTCTCTCTCTCTGTCACTCTACCTCTCTCTTCTTTCTCTCTCTCTTTCCTCTCTCTTTCTGTCCATCTCTCTCCCTCTGTCTTCTCTTTTTTCTTCACTCTCTCTCTCTCACCTGTGTTCGTCTCTCTACCTCTCTCTTCTTTCTGTCCGCCTATCTCTCCCTCTTTCTTTCTTTCTTTCTTTCTTTCTTTCTTTCTTTCTTTCTTTCTTTCTTTCTTTCTTTCTTTCTTTCTTTCTTTCTTTCTTTCTTTCTTTCTTTCTTTCTTTCTTTCTTTCTTTCTTTCTTTCTTTCTTTCTTTCTTTCTTTCTTTCTTTCTTTCTTTCTTTCTCTCTCTCTGTTTTTCTTTCTTTCTTCTCTCTCTCTCTCTCCCACTCACTTACTCTTTCTCTCTCTCTGTCCGTCTTTCCACCTCTCTTCTCTGTCTCGCTCTGACTCTCCCCCTCTTTCTTCTCTCTTTCTGTCCTCTCTCTCTCTTTCTGTTTCTCTATCCCTCTCTTTCTCCTTTCTCTCTCTCTTTCTGTCTCTCTACCTCTCTCCCCCTCTCCCTTTCTGTCTGCCTCTCTCCCTCTCTCTTTCTGTGTCTCTTGCTCTACCCCTCTCTTTCTCCTTTCTCTCTCTTTCCTTCTCTCTCTCTCTCTTTCTGTCCGCCTCTCTCGCTCTTTATGTTTCTCTACTCCTCTCCCTCTCTCTCTCCCTCCCCCCCTCTCTCTCTCTCTCTGTCCGTCTCTCTCTCTGTCTTCTCCTCTCTCCTCTCGTTCCCACTCACTCTCTCTCTCTCTTTCTTGTCTTTCTCTCTCTGTCTCTCTACCTCTCTCTTCTTTCTCTCTCTCTCCCTCTGTCTTCTCTTTTTTCTTCTCTCTCACCTGTGTTCGTCTCTCTACCTCTCTCTTCTTTCTGTCCGCCTATCACTCCCTCTCTCTCTCCTTCTGTTTCTCTACCCCTCTCTTTCTTTCTTTCCTTCTCTCTTTCTTTCTCTCTCTGTTTTTCTTTCTTCTCTCTCTCTTTCTTTTTCTCTACCCCTCTCTTTCTTTCTCTCTCTCTCTCTGTTTTTCTTTCTTCACTCTCTCTTTCTTTTTCTCTACCCCTCTCTTTCTCCTTTCTCTCTCTCTCCCTCTGTCTTCTCTCTTTTTTCTTCACTCTCTCGCTCTCTCTCTCACCTGTGTTCGTCTCTCTCCCTCTCTCTCTCTTTCTGTTTCTCTACCCCTCTCTTTCTTTCTCTCTCTGTTTTTCTTTCTTCTCTCTCTCTTTCTTTTTCTCTACCCCTCTCTTTCTTTCTCTCTCTCTCTCTCCCTCTCTCTCTCTCTTTCTTTTTCTCTACCCCTCTCTTTCTCCTTTCTCTCTCTCTCCCTCTGTCTTCTCTCTTTTTTCTTCACTCTCTCTCTCTCTCTCTCACCTGTGTTCGTCTCTCTCCCTCTCTCTCTCTCTTTCTGTTTCTCTACCCCTCTCTTTCTTTCTCTCTCTCTGTTTTTCTTTCTTTCTTCTCTCTCTCTTTCTGTTTATCTACCTCTTTTCTTTCCTTCTTTCTTTCTTCTCTCTCTACCCCTCTCTTTCTCCCCTCTCTCTCGCTCTACCCCCCTCTTTCTCCCCTCTCTCTCTCTACCCCTCTCTTTCTCCCTCTCTCTCTCTCTCTCCCTCTCTCTTTCTGTTTCTCTACCCCCCTCTCTCTCTCTCCCCCTCTCTTTCTCCCCCTCTCTCTCTCTCTCCCTCTCTCTTTCTGTTTCTCTACCCCCCTCTCTCTCTCTCCCCCTCTCTCTCTCTCCCCCTCTCTCTCTCCCCCTTTCTTTCTCCCCCCTCTCTCTCTCTCCCTCTTTTCAGCTGCTGTGGTTCAGAGTTTGTTCAGTTCAGAGCTCAGTGTTGTGTTGTTCACTACAGCACCAAGCTAAAGCTAAAGCTAACAGCCTCTCTCCCCCCCTCTCTCTCCCCCTCTCTCTCTCTCCCTCTCTCTCTCCCCCTCTCTCTCTCTGCACAAAGACTAAACTGTGCCCAAACACCTGCAGCCCACGGTCGCTCTTGAACACGCGACGGCCAGAAAAACAGAGCAAAGCACGAGATATTTGAATAGTTTAATCGTCAACAAAACCTCCTTATGGCTCTGACTTTGATCTGCAGTTTACCAGAAGTGTCTGAATGAATCACCGCCTTCAGGGACTTCTGAGGTTTTCTCTCTCTCAAGCAACCTTTCTGCTCTTTACCCACACGTCTCTGCTCTTGCCTCCCTTTTCCTCCCCCCGTTCGCTCACTCCCGTCTGCAGCTCTCGGGCCGATGACGCAGGTTGTGGAGCGCAGCAGGAAGACGGGAACTCCTCCAGCTTTTACTGTTTATGGTGCGCTTTTTTCTACTTAAACAGCTGCTCCGTGGTTTCCCTGTGACGAAGACCTGCACAAACAGAGAGGGGGAGAGAGGGGGGGGGGAGAGGGGGAGGCGAAGTCCAAACTCGACGGGACGCAGCTCAAACTTGGCTAAAAATAGGCGCGTTTGGACGGGCTCTTTTTACTCGGATCGGTTCGTTGAGGGCTCTTTTTGGCGCTCAATCTGCTCCTAAAGATGTTTTATTCTTCCATTGAATCCACTTCATCCGTAGATTTCTGTGGGACGTTTTTGTAAAATGCGTTTTTCTCTCAAAGGACCAGACATAAGACATAAAGATCAGCCTTAAAGTAGCTCCTACACATCGAACTGTAACAAGAGTTTGACGGGGATTTGTTGAGATCTAATTCTAACTCTTATTATGTAAATCAGGCATGTCCAAACTCAGGCCCGGGGGCCAAATGCGGCCCTCAGACCAATTTTTTCTCGGCCCTTAGTCTTCCTGGTGAACTGGCCCACATTGTCCTGATAAGTACTATTTACAGCACATTTCAGATTTTCTACAATTCCAACCTAAATAACTAACATTTTGGTGCAGCACAGACCTGATATTAAGGCACTGAGACTGAATGTAGGTTGAAATACACATTTAACTAAAATGCAGCTTAACATTTAAAGTCGCTTTTTATGACATTCCTACAGAGGGATCTACAAATTTAACCCCAGTTTAGCTGTTATTTTTCAAAATTTCTTCACAAACCGCAACTTCATGGATGTAAAACTATGATAAACGCGCCCTCCAACCAAACTAAGTCAGAATTAGAAAAGCAAGAGAACCTGTCATATAAACTCATCTAATGTCACAGATTTTGTTCATTTGCACAAAGAGAAAACACATGTGACACCTTTTTATTTTGTTGAATCAATGTTTAAAGGGTCAAAAAGTAGTTTATTTTGTGTACATTATGCATGACCTTTGTCTCCCAGTGTGATGTCATCAATTCTTTAGTCTTATGTCTGATGATTTAGTCCAGTGTTTCCCACAAAGTGCAGGACCCAAGTGCGTGAGCTATTACCAGGGGGCACTTGGAATGGTTTCAGGTTTTAAATGAAGATGAAATTAACTTTTAGGTGAATAAAAGTGTCATTAGTTGTAAATTTAGCATCTTTTCAGAGTATCTTGGATCATAAAAATAATTAAAATACAAAATATAACAGTAATAATTGACTATATGCGACTTTGAAACCCATTTATTTGCCCAAAACTTAAAGGGCCCATGACAGTTCGGACACTCATTTAACCAAAATGTAGTTCAGATAAACATATTTCAAAATTAGCTAAAATTCTTTACAAATTTTACACCAATTTGCAGTTTTAAGCTTTTTAATTTTACTTCCTGGTTGTAAATGATGACATCACGCTAGGAAATTACCATAGCAACAACACTGTACACTGGGCCAAAACTCATCTAATGTCACATTTTTTTGATTTGACAAATAAAAATGAATGTGAACACCTTTATTTAGTTGAATTAATGTATAAAAGGGTCAAAAAAGTAGTTTATTTTGCGTAAATTATGCATAACCTTTGTCTCCCCAGTGTGATGTCATCAGTTTGTTTACTTCCTGTAATTGTCGACAGATTTTTCAACTTTTCTCCACAAACAGCGACATGATCTGTGTAAAACTATAATTTATATTCACAGGAGGTATTAATACACTGAATAAAGTCAAAATTAGAAAATCATAAAAACCTGTCATGGGCCCTTTAAGTTTAGGGGTACTCTGAGTGTGAGACAAAGGTTAGGGGGAAGCTCAACACAAAAAAGGTTGGGAACCGCTGTCTTATTGATCGACTAATTATTTTATGTTAATTAAAAGAATTTACGTCGCAAAAACAGCAAAAAATGAGAAGTTATGGAGTGAATCATGAGTTTAATCTACATCTCAGACACTGTTTCCTTGTACATTTCTGTATAAATAGTATGTTTTTGCATGAACTCCTGTGCAGTTGTTGTCTTTTGAGTGCAGTTTGGGTCAGATACTTTTCAGTATATTTTGCCACACCCCCTTTTAGTCGACGTCGACCAAGAATGTCTTTAGTCGACGACAGCTCTAGATTCTTTTTTAGAGATTTTTTAGTTTGTGTGGCTTGTTGCGCTTTTGTCACTTTAGTGTAATTTGTGTTGTTTTTTGTCGCTGTTAGTGTCGTTTGTGTTGGTTTTTGTCATGTTTTTGTCGCTGTTAGTGTCGTTTGTGTTGGTTTTTGTTGCTGTTAGTGTAGTTTGTGTTGGTTTTTGTCGTTTTCAGAGTCGTTTGTGTTGGTTTTTGTCATGTTTTTGTCGCTTTCAGTGTCCTTTGTGTTGGTTTTTGTCGCTTTTAGAGTCGTTTGTGTTGGTTTTTGTTGCCGTTAGTGTCGTTTGTGTTGGTTTTTGTCGTTTTCAGAGTCGTTTGTGTTGGTTTTTGTCGCTTTCAGTGTCGTTTGTGTTGGTTTTTGTCATGTTTTTGGCGCTTTCAGAGTCGTTTGTTTTGGTTTTTGTCATGTTTTTGTCGCTTTCAGAGTCGTTTGTTTTGGTTTTTGTCATGTTTTTGGCGCTTTCAGAGTCGTTTGTTTTGGTTTTTGTCGTGTTTTTGTCGCTGTTAGTGTCGTTTGTGTTGGTTTTTGTCATGTTTTTGTCGCTGTTAGTGTCGTTTGTGTTGGTTTTTGTCATGTTTTTGTCGCTGTTAGTGTCGTTTGTGTTGGTTTTTGTCATGTTTTTGTCGCTTTTAGTGTCGTTTGTGTTGGTTTTTGTTGCTGTTAGTGTCGTTTGTGCTGGTTTTTGTCATGTTTTTGTCCTTGTAGTGTCGTTTGTGTTTGTTTTTTGGCGCGTTTTTGGCGCTTTTAGTGTTGTTTGTGTTGGTTTTTGTCATGTTTTTGTCATTTTTAGTGTAATTTGTGTTGTTTTTTGTCGCCGTTAGTTGTTTGTGTTGGTTTTTGTCATTTTTAGTGTTGTTTGTGTTGGTTTTTGTCATGTTTTTGTCGCTTTAGTGTAATTTGTGTTGGTTTTTGTCATGTTTTTGTCGCTGTTAGTGTCGTTTGTGTTGGTTTTTGTCATGTTTTTGTCGCTGTTAGTGTCGTTTGTGTTGGTTTTTGTCATGTTTTTGTCGCTTTTAGAATTGTGTTGTTTTTTTCTCGCTGTTAGTGTCGTTTGTTTTGGTTTTTGTCATGTTTTTGTCGCTGTTAGTGTCGTTTGTGTTGGTTTTTGTTGCTGTTCGTGTGCTTCGTGTTGGTTTTGTCGCTTTTAGATTTTTGTCGCTTTTGTCACTTTTTCGAGAGCTCTCACACTTGCCCGGTCTCGTCTCCTCTCAGAGTTTTCGGCTCTTCCGTCGTAAACACAGAGGGAACTTCTCTGTCCTCGGGCGCCGGTTCAGCCCTTCAGCTTTTAGCAACAGTCGCTACAACAAACGGCGCGTCCAAACCGGTTGAGGAGGAAGAGGAGGAGCGGGTTTATGACTGTGATCACACTCAGAGAAGAGGCCGGTCTGGGTCCTGTCTGAGGACCAGGCTCTGCAGGCAACTGGAGGCCCGCGGGACACATCAGGCCCTCAGGGGACAGGATCCGGGGCCAACACGTCTGCCTAAAATATAGACAATGTCATATCTTTTGTTATTGTTTTAGTCCTGGTTTAGTCTTGGTTTTAAGCCTGTTTTAGTCCTAATTTGGACCTGGTTTAGTCCTGGTTTTGTCCTGGTTTTGTCCTGGTTTAAGACCTGGTTTGGACCTGGTTTGGACCTGGTTTAGTCCTGGTTCAGTCCTGGTTTAGGACCTGGTTTGGTCCTGATTTTGTCCTGATTTTGTCCTGGTTTAATCCCGGTTCAGTCCTGGTTTAAGACCTGGTTTGGTCCTGGTTTAGTCCTGGTTTAGTCCTTTTTCAGTCCTGGTTTAGTCCTGGTTTAAGACCTGGTTTAGTCCTGGTTTAAGACCTGGTTTGGACCTGGTTTAGTCCCGGTTCAGTCCTGGTTTGGACCTGGTTTAGTCCTGGTTTATTCCTGGTTCAGTCCTTGTTCAGTCCTGGTTTGGACCTGGTTTAGTCCTGGTTTAGTCCTGGTTCAGTCCTGGTTCAGTCCTGGTTTTGTCCTGGTTTAAGACTTGGTTCAGTCCTGGTTTATTCCTGGTTTGGTCCAGATTTTGTCCTGATTTTGTCCCGGTTCAGTCCTGGTTTAAGACCTGGTTTGGACCTGGTTTGGTCTTGGTTTAAGACCTGGTTTAGGACCTGGTTTGGTCCTGATTTAGTCCTGGTTTAGTCTTGGTTTAGTTTCCAATTTGAACGGATAGAGAATTGGAATTTCAGCCTTTGGGAAAATATGTAAAAATATTGAACTTTATTCATTTATTTTTGTGATTTATTGAGCATTTTAGCTGTTTGAATTCATGGTCTCATTAATAATATATCGCTTTAATTTGAGCGCGAGGGTTTTATAAATGTAAAAAACAGTCCTAAAAACAGCAGCAAAAGTGTAAAACAGTGCTCTGTGAACGTGTTGTGCAGGTCAAGGGTTGTATTTGTTGTATTTGACTTTATCAGCGGCGTCTGACTGGACTAATTATGAATATTAATGAGGTGCCTCGTTAATGAAGCTCACACTGGATGTCATTAAGCAGCTTTCAGCACTTTGTCCAATGAGACGACGCTAACGAGCTCCGATTAGACCGAACCCACAGGATCCACAAACGACTCCAGGAGAAACGGCTTCAGGAGTTTAGTCCAGTGCTGTGTCTGTCGTTTATTTTACGCCGTATTTGTTTTCTGGAGTGAGTTTGTTGACTTTTTTAGATATTTTTTAGTTTATGTGGCTTGTAGTCACGTTTTTTGCCGCTTGTAGTGTCATTTGTGTTGGATTTTGTCATGTTTTTGTCGCTTTTAGTGTCATTTGTGTTTGTTTTTGTTGCTGTTGGTGTCGTTTATGTTGGTTTTTGTCATGTTTTTGTCGCTTTTAGGGTCGTTTGTGTTGGTTTTTGTCATGTTTTGTCACTTTTAGAGTCATTTGTGTTAGTTTTTGTCATGTTTTGTCACTTTTAGGTTTTTGTCGCTTTTGTCACTTTTTAGATTTAGTTAATCTAGTAATAGAAATAAACATTTGCAGGTTTGTTGCTGTCCTTAGTGCAAAAAAAAAAGTGTGGGGAAAAAACTTGCACGTTTACATTGAAGGTGCTTGTAAAGTGCTTACCATTTTGACTCTTGTTTCTGAACGTTTTATCAAATTTAAACTAAAGGGTCGGCAGGTTTTTGCTGAATATTTTCAGTTTTGTTCCTCCTTCCTCTCTCGCTCTCTTCCTCCCTTTCTCTCTCTTTTCCTCCCTTCTCTCTCTCTCTTCCTCCCGCCTCTGTCTCTCTCTCTCGTTCTCCTCCTCCCTCCTCTCTCTCTCTCTCTCTCCCTCCCTCCCCTCTCTCTTCCTCCTGCCTCTGTCTCTCTCTCTCTTCCTCCCTCCTCCTCGTCTCTCTCTCTCTCCCTCCTCTCTCTCTCCCCCTGTCTCTCTCTCTTCCTCCCTCCTCCATCCTCTCTCTCCCTCCTTCCTCTCTCTCCCTCCATCCTCTTTCTCCCTCCCTCCCTCCTCTCTCTCTCTCCCTCCTCTCTCTTCCTCCCTCCTCCTCCATCCTCTCTCTCCCTCCCTCCTCTCTCTCTCTTCTCTCTCTCTCTCTCCCCCTGTCTCTCTCTCTCTCTCCTCCTTTTCTCTCTCTCTCTTCCTCCCTCCTCCTCTCTCTCTCCCTCCCTCCCTCCTCTCTCCCTCTCTCCTCCTTGTCTCTCTCTCTCTCTCTTCCTTCCTCCTCCTCGTCTCTCCCTCCCTCCCTCCCTCCTCTCTCTCTCTCCCTCCTCTCTCTCTCTCTCTCCCCCCCACACTCTCTCTCTCTGCGTGGGCAGTGTGCCTCCGTCATGGCCCGGACCGTCCAATCAGAGCCGAGCGTGGCCTCCTGCCTCGTCCAATGAGCCGTGCCTGCTGTGAGTGTGTGCTTGTCGGGCTGATCTTTGTGAGTTTGTGACAGGGACCACCGCGACACAGGCTTCCCCCGGACGCTATTTATAACTCTGTCCTGGAGTTAAATGTGCTGCGATCGGACGAGGACGAGGCGGGTGTCGAAGAAGAAAGAACAAGAACAATAGAGCGATATCTGGAGAACATTTAAACCAACGCAAATGACACAATCAAACGCTAGAAAATACCAGTGGGAAAAAAACATGAGCTGTAGAATGAACACTTTAGCCATGTTCAGACCGTTTTTAAAGGTCCCATAACATGCAACATTGACTTTTCAGAGGTTTTAACCTTCCTCCAGTGCTATTTGGGCCTCGTATGTTGTGCCCAAAGTGTTTTTTTGATTGATTCCCTCATGTTTTCACTAGAGAACTGTCTTTTCCGTCCCCCTCGGCTGAGCAGCAGACGGGGGCTCCTCACTAAGATGACACGGTGTTTAAGCCACGCCTCCAGGAAGCGCGCAGCCGCAAGAATAAAAACAGCTAATGCTAATGCTACACAGTAATTACACGATGGATACGACAGATAGAAGAGTTAGCTTGTTATTTACCAAACGGCACGTCCGTGGTTGAGGCCCTGGAGCACGTCAAACTCCAGGTCAGATCCAGGACGTAGGACTCAGCACGACGCACCGTCAGGACCAGAAAAGGTTTATTCAGTGTTTGTGTATCGCTGTTTACCGGAGCACACGGCGCATGCACCATCTCCGCTATAGGCTTTGGCACGAGTTGGGCGGGGGAGGCGCGCGGGTTGGGCGGGGGAGGCACCCTGCTCTCTGTTCGGGGGGTCAGATCTCAGAGTGAGCCGTTTGCTTTTGCAAGGAGGGGGGCCAGTCCAAGAAATGGGTGTTTTTTGTAAACTGTTATGTTATGGATATTACACAACGAGAAAATGTATCAACAAAGCCCTTAGAATAGACTGTGTGAAGGGGAAAAGAGCAGAATATGGGACCTTTAAGTGGCTCCTCCTCATCTCTCGGTCCATGTTAAGTAGAGGGTTGAGATCTGCAAACCTCATGATCTCAGACGTCCCGAGATCACGGTTAAAACCCGAGGGGGCGGGGCTTTCTCTGTGGCAGGTCCCAGACTCTGAACAGTCTTCCTCTGGGCTGTTGTTGTGTTTCTTTTAGTCGCGTCTTTGTCATTTTTAAGTCATGTTTTTGCCACGTTTTGTTTCACTGAGTCGTGTTTGTCGCCGTGTTTTAACTCAAGCTGAGCAGAACATTTGTATTGTATTATTGTATTTTAGCATGTTTTGTCTGTCGATGTAAGCCCTCATTCGACCAGGTCGAGACGTTTCGACTTTTATCCAAAAGTCATTGTCAATCAGAGAACTGGTCTGGGAACTCGGGCTTATATGCTCCTCTAAGTAGTGAGAGTCCTGCCCCCAGGGAGGAGTCACTGAACGCCTGTCTTTGGTAAATTGTCTAGTGTCACCTGAAACTCGATAATTGGTCTGCCTTTGTTAGGACGCCCCAGACACTTTGAGGCGCGTCCAGGGCATCAGGCGCAAAAACATGGGATCGGTGCCGCCTCGGACGCTCTGGACACACTGCAGAAACGCTTAGACGCCCTGGACCTGGCTGCATCTGAACCCACGTTTAAACAGTTGGGACCATTTACGTGTCAAATACAGGACTTATTCAGCAGCACTCTAAAGTAGGTCTGGGTGATCTGCTCAACATTACATTTTTATCGCCCAGACCTACTTTCAGGCATGTTTTAGTCATTTTCAGTCATCAGATTTTTTATGTTTTAATAAGATTCAGTTCAACTTCACATTTCAAACACAATTTTGTCATTTTTAGTCACGTTTAGTCACGATTTTTTCATGTTCATTTGTAATTGTCATATTTAAATGCATCTTTGTCACATTTAGTCGCGATTTTGTCGTTTTTAGTCGTGTTTTGGTGCATTGAGTCGCGCTTTTGTCACTTTTGAACACATTTTTATCACTTTTGTCTCTTATCTCAGAACGTGTTTGTGCAAATCCAAACTACACTGTGAGCGTTTTTTATTCAAATCAAAGCAAGACATTTTGTTGTTTGTGGAAGAAATTATTGCACTTCAAACACTGCAGCCTTTGTGAACAGACAGCTGCATTAAGGAGACAAACAGTCCGACGATTTAACAAAAATAACACGGACGAGCTCATAATCTGATTTTTATCACCAGATCGCCCAGCCCTTCTCTAAAGCTGAAATTTAACGTTTTACCGAAAAACCCCAGAAAGTTTCCTGTTACTGCAAAGAAAACAGACGAACTGTAAACACTGAGCCCCAGAAACGCCGCTCCATCTTCCATTTCTTGAACGATAAGTCGATGTAGTCGTTATGGTGACGGGGTCTGCCGCCTGCTGGGCCCAGAATGTCCCGCAGTGTGGCATTAGACACATCAGACGTGCCCGTCTCCATGGCGACGAGCAGGCGCTGGCACCGGGCCGAGTCGGGAGGAAGCGAGAGAAAATCCTGTTGCATAAGAGCGACTCCTGCTGCTGTTGCCGCGGGCGACGAGGAAACAAACACAAACAGGAGGAGGAGGAGGGCGGAGTCACACTGTCCAAACGCAGCAGCAGCAGCGCCGGCCGCCTCAGACTCTCCATCTTCAACTACAGCCATTTTGGAAAAACATCGTACGACTTTTTTCCAGAATAACTTTAATTTTCTGTTAAATTACAATTATAAATCTTGCATTTGTCCCCTCCGGGATGCCATAGATTCAAACAAAACCACATCATGACACTAAAACTGACATTTTGAACATTTTTTGTTTGATCAATTTGACTTTATTTTTCTATTTTCTCTTACTGTTTGGTCAAGACCATTCTAAAACTATTCAAAGGGCCAGGTTTGTGTTATTTTTGTGATTTTTGTGATTTAACTTCTTTTTTCTTTCACTTAATGTTTCATTATTGATACACGATGATTACATCAACTATTAGGTCTCAAGTCAAGGGAACATTGTGGAATCTTGTGTGTTGTTTGAGTGACTCACAGTTTCAAGCCTGATGTTGTTGTGAGTCGGAGTTCTCAGAAATGTGAGTAATGTGTCCGGTGTTTTTAGGTGTTTACAGGTGTTTACAGGTGTTTTTAGTGGATTTCAGGTGTTTTCTGGTGTTATTAGGTGTTTACAGGTGTTTTCTGGTGTTTTTAGGGGATTTCAGGTGTTTTCTGGTGTTTACAGGTGGTATTAGGTGTGTTTTTAGGGGATTTCAGGTGTTTTTAGGTGTTTACAGGTGTTTTTAGGTGTGTTTTTAGGGGATTTCAGGTGTTTTTAGGTGTTTACAGGTGGTATTAGGTGTGTTTTTAGGGGATTTCAGGTGTTTTTAGGTGTTTACAGGTGGTATTAGGTGTGTTTTTAGGGGATTTCAGGTGTTTTCAGGTGTTTACAGGTGGTATTAGGTGTGTTTTTAGGGGATTTCAGGTGGTTCAGTTATGTAGTGTAGTGTGTGTTTTTAGAGTTTCAGGTGTTTTTAGGTGTTTACAGGTGTTATTATGTGTGTTTTTAGGGGATTTCAGGTGTTTTTAGGTGTTTACAGGTGTTATTATGTGTGTTTTTAGGGGATTTCAGGTGTTTTCTGGTGTTTTAATGTGTTTTAAGGTGTTTACAGGTGTTTTTAGGTGTTTACAGGTGTTATTATGTGTGTTTTTAGGTGTTTTCGGGTGTTATTAGGTGTGTTTTTAGGGGATTTCAGGTGTTTTCTGGTGTTTTTAGGTGTTTACAGGTGTTTTTAGGTGTTTACATGTGTTATTAGGTGTGTTTTTGGTGTTTTCAGAGGATTTCAGGTGTTTTCAGGTATTTTTAATTGTTTTCGTGTCTCTTCAGAAGTTTCAGCTGTGTTTTCAGTTGTTAACGTGTGTTTTCAGGTGTGTATTTTCGGGTGTTCTCAGAGGTTTCAGGTGTGTTTTCAGGTGTTTTCTGGTATTTTCTGGTATTTTCTGGTGTGTACTTTTGGGTGTTTTCAGAAGTTCTAGGTGTTTTCAGGTATTTTCTTTTATTTTCGGGTGTTCTCAGAAGTTTCAGGTGTGTTTTCAGTTGTTTGCGTGTGTTTTCTGGTGTGTATTTTCAGCTGTTTTCAAAAGTTTCAGAGGTTTTCTGGTGTGTACTTTCTGGTGTTTTCAGAAGTTTCGGGTGTTTTCAGGTATTTTTGGTTATTTTCAGAAGTTTCAGGTGTGTTTTCAGTTGTTTTCTGTTGTAGTTTGTCGTTTTCCATAGTTTACTTGTGTGTGGTTACAGTTGTTTCAGTTGTTTTTTGGTATTTTCTAGTGTTTTCAGGTGTTTTCTGGTGTGTGAGTTCAGGTGTGTGTTTTCAGGCGTCTCTATCTCATCTGTGACACATTTTCCGGTTTTAGTCATTCATGAACGAATACTCTACAAACCCTCCTTGGTCCGTGAGGTCATGTCCCAGGTCTGTCTGTTTCCTAATCGCTCTCGCACTGAACCAAAGACAGGAAACGCCACTGAAAAACAAGCCACCGTCGCTTTAAAAATGACGAGGCGCAGGATTCAGCCGCGATCTGTTCAGCACAATTTAACGGCGCAGCAAGAAAGTCGAGGGTTTGATTCTCGAGGCCAGATCATATTGTATAGACCCTTTAATGTGTGACGTCATAAAAATTCCAGAATGGAGTCAAAAGTTGAAGTTTTCTGTAAATGTTTCAATGATTCTCTCACATTAGATCTAAATTCTTCTGGTTTTAAGTGTTTGTGTTGGAAAAAAGCAACACATTTGAATTTCCAGAGTAGAAAGGTCAGTTAGTTTGCTTTTCTATAACAAATAATGGACTAAATACAGCCTTAAAATTGTATTTTAGCTTCAAAAGAATCTAATTTATGGAATAGTATCTAATATATCTGTAGATAAAATGAAAAATGATTGTGGGCTCAACATTTCTGAGTATTTTTCCAGTAAAACCCATAAATCTGGATTGTTCCTTCATCAAAAATGCAAAGAATTTAACTAAAAGTGACAAAAATGCAACTAAAAGCCACAAAAACATGACTAAAAGTGATAAAAATGTGATTAAAAGCAACAAAAACGTGTCCAAAAGTGACAAAAAGCAACACATTTGAATTTCCAGAGTAGAAAGGTCAGTTAGTTTGTTTTTCTATAACAAACAATGGACAAAATACAGTTTTCTAGCCTTAAAATTGTATTTTAGCTTCAAAAGAATCTAATTTATGGAACAGTTTCTAATATATCTCTAGATAAAATGAAAAATGATTGTGGGCTCAACATTTCTGTGAGTATTTTTCCAGTAAAACCCATAAATCTGGATTGTTCTTCATCAAAAATGCAAAGAGTTGATCATAATTTCCTCAAACATGATGTAAAATACAATAATAAATGTGTTTAAAGCAGCTCTGATGTCACTCACATGTGTCTGAGGCTTTTACTGACACTAAATCATCTACATTTGTCAGATTTTGTGATATTCTGAGGTTAATCCCAGTGAAATCACATCATGTTGCGCTTCACTTTTGCCTCCGTTCTGAATTTACAATGTTGTTGTTGTTGTTACAAACTTTTAAAGGGTCCATAAGAAGCAGAGTTTGTTCTTGCACCTGGAGCTGCGAGAACAGGAACAAACTGCTTCTGAACTCAGAAGTTTTGCTGCTGAATCACTCTAAGCCCCGCCCCCTGCACTCAAACGGCTGTTGCCATGGAGATTATCAGTCGCAACACGGGTTCGATCACCGTTTTATGTTAATCAAAGTGGATTTAATGGTCCTTTTCTGTGAAGTTCTGCTCAGCGGGTGAGAACGAGTCGTGAGAACAACGTGAGCTCCAGGTGCAAGAGCAAACGGCTCGCTCGTTGTGAAATATCAACCTCATACTTGCACTTAGGGCTGGGCGATGTGGTAAAAAAAATGATTATCATGATTTTTGTTGGGGCCAGATCATGATTTCGATTTGATCACGATTCATGTTCACTGTTGCCTTTAAATAAATTGCCTTTTAATAATTAGATTCTGTTCAAATTCACATTTTAAACACAATTTTGTCGCTTTTGTCACGTTTTGTCAGTCGTGTTTGTCATATTTAAACGCATATTTGAGTTTTAGTTGCGTTATGTTGTATTGTGTCGCTTTTGTTGTTTGTCGGTGCGTTTTTGTCGCTTTTGAGCGCATTTTTATTGTGCTTTTGTTTGTACAAATCCAAACTACAGTGTTATGGTTTTATTCAAATCAAAGCAAGACGTTTTGTTGTTTGTTGAAGAAGTGATTGCACTTGCAGCCTTCACGATTTGCTTATTGCATCCATTAAAATTGTGATTTTGTGTGGATTTGGTTTAATTGTGCAGCTCTGGCCTGTTGAAAATTACAGGAAGTAAACAAACTGATGACATTACACTGGGGAGACAAAGGTTATGCATAATTTACATAAAATAAACTACTTTTTTGACGCTTTTAACATTGATTCAACAAAATAAAGGTGTTCACGTGCATTTCTCTTTGTCAAATGAACAAAATCTGTGACATTAGCTGAGTTTTGGCCCAGTGCACCGTATGGTTGCCATGGTAATTTCCTAGTGTGATGTCATACTTTACAACCAGGAAGTAAAATTAAAAAGCTAAAAAAAACAGCTAAACTGGGGTAAAATGTGTGAAGATTCTAGCAGAAATTGAAATATATTTATCTTAACTGCATTTTAGTGAAATTAGTAGTTCAACCTGTCATAGGCATGTCCAAACTCAGGCCCAGGGGCCAAATGCGGCCCTCAGACCAATTTTTCTTGGCCCTTAGTCTTCCTGGTGAACTGGCCCACATTGTCCTGATAAGTACTATTTACAGCACATTTCAGATTTTCTACAATTCCAACCTAAATAACTAACATTTTGGTGCAGCACAGACCTGATATTAAGGCACTGAGACTGAATGTAGATGTGGTGGAGCTTAAAACATCAGATAAATGCAGCTTTTTTTAACGTTTCACGATTGATTTGTGGCCCTCCGCTTGGTCTGTATTTCAATATGTGGCCCTCGATGGAAAAAGTTTGGACACCCCTGGTCTAAAGGATTACTCTGAGTGTGAGACAAAGTTTAGACGGAACACAAGACAAAAACCACTGCCCTAAGCCCCTCCTTCTCTCCACTGTCTCTTGAACAGACTAAATGGTGCTCTGTCCCACGTGACTCTGGTGTGTGAGAGAAAAAGGTCGGCAAAAGTCCGATAAAAATTGATTTGTTTTATGAGTGTGGGTCTAATCCGCCTGATACGCACATATTTATGGACTAATAATAATCAGACCGGGGCTGTAGTCGGCTAAAGAGCGATGAGTCGACGAAAAGGGGGCGGGGCAACATATTTGAAAACTGTAAAGTATCTTAAAGTCGACATGAAGGTTCTCAAAATGTTCTAATTCTGACTTAGTTCAGTGGGAGGGCACCTGTGGTAATTATTTACTGTAGTTTTGCGTCTGTGAAGGTGCAGTTTGTGAAGAAATCTATAAAAATGAATGTTTAAAATTACAGGAAGTAAAACGGAATCCCTCTGTGATGTCATCAAAGAGCGACGCGCCGTGAAAAATACAAATGCAATTTACAGCAACGGACACAACCTTTTGATACTTTAAAGTGTCATTCAACAAAATAAAGTAGTTATTGTTTATTATTATTTGTAAAATCATACCTGTTGTGTCTTTTATATGGGTTTTGACCCTTGTTTACAGTCTGGTTGCTATGGTAACAGTTGTGGAATTACCTCTAACTGTGTCATATTTGCTGCTCATGTCCAACCAGGAAGTGACATTATAAACATGACGAAAACAGTCAAACTGGGGATAAATGAGCAAAATGTTTAGTAAAATCTTAAATATAATCATGTTATCCACAATTTATCCAGAAAAGTAGATGTTAGACTCCAGAATCTGTTTCGTTTTTGCCACATACTGTGTATAATTACAATAAAATGATTAGTCGACTAATAATTATCTTGGCCGACTAATCGAGTAAACAGCTAATTTCCATCTGCAGTCCCTGGTATGTAAGTTTTTTTTTTTTTTAGGTATCTGTACTTTACGTAAGACGAGACACCACAGTCAGTTGGTCAGTTTTCTCTCTCACACATCGACTTTCATGTGGAAACAACAAACGTGTCCAATCTGCTCCTAAAGATGTTTTATTCTTCCATTGAATCCACTTCATCCATAGATTTCTCTGGGACATTGTAACTTCAAAGGACGTTTTATTAAAATGCATTTTTGTCCCTCGAGACATAAAGATCAGCCTTAAAGTAGATCCTACACCAAACTGTACAATCTGGACTCAAGAAGATTTAGACACAACGAACACAAGGATTTGACAAAAAAACGACAAAAAACATGTTTAAAAGCGAAAAAAACGTGATTAATAGTGACAAAAATAATGAAATACAACAACAAACGACTAAAAGCGACAAAAAAGTGACTGAAATTCAACTATAAGCGACAAAAATACAACTAAAAGTGACAAAAATTAATCTAAAAGCAACAAAAACGTGACTAAAAGTGACAAACACAACTAATTCTTGAAATGCATTTTTGTCCCTCGAGACATAAAGATCAGCCTTAAAGGGCCTATGACAGTTCGAAGTACTCATTTCACTAAAACACAGTTAAGATCATTATATTCAAGATTCTGCTAAAAAGAAAACAGTTTTTTATCCCAGTTTGGCAGTTTTTTAGGTTTAAATTTTCACTTCCTGGTTGTAAATCATGACATCACACTGGGGAATTCTGTAACTGTTGCCTAGAAACCATGTTGTACACTGGGTCAAAACTCCTCAAATGTCACGGAAATTATTTGACAAAGAAAAACATATTGGAACGCCTTTATTTTGATGAATTAATGTTTAAAGGATCAGAAAAATGTGTTTGTTGGTTGTAAATTGTCCCTGGGGAGTCTCCCTAGTGTGATGTCGTCATGTTTTAGAACTCTGCTCTGCTTCCTGTAAAGTTCAACATATTTTTCAGCTTTTCTTCACAAACTGACTCTTGATTTGGGTAAAACTATCATTTATATTCACAACAGGTTTTATTCCACCAAATAAACTAGAAAATCATAAAAACCTGTCATACGCCCTTTAAAGTAGATCCCACACCAAACTGTACAATCTGGAATCTCGACAAAACGTACAGAAGGATTTGTTGATTTTGGCTGTTTTTCCACATGAAAAGCCTTATTTCTTCATGAAAACATTACACAATAAAAAACTTGCAGTACATTTTTTCAAGGAGAAGTTTCAAATTGATATCTTTAAATTTCAGATTTTTCCCTTTCACCTGCAGCGTCTCACCTGGAGCGCTTTTACTTCTGTACTTTGCTCTTTCCACCACAGATATTTAACAGATTTTTGACAGATTTTTAACAGATTTTTGATTCTTTTAACGTTCCAAACTCGACACAGAACTGACTCCGGCTCCATGTGACGCCGAGACACTTTTCCGTCTCAAAACAACAGCGTTTCTTGTGTTTTTTCCGAGCGTTTCCAATCAGACATCTCCGACGAGTCCATTGGACCGCCGCGATTACATAATCCCCCTTCCTCCTCCTCCTCCTGTCCCTGTCAGCCCCTGTCAGCGCTCCCCGTCAGCCGCCCCTGTCAGCCCCGTCTCCCCGCGCTCCATTATTAGCGCACCAATTAGCCGCGGCGCAGAGCGGATCACTGACAATGCTAACGGACGGAGGGGTATTTTTAGCCCGGCGCTGCGCTACAAGTAGGTTAGCCGCTAATCTGGCATGCTGACGCTAGCTTCCCCGGCGCTGGAAGAACACGCATCTGTTTTTAGACGCTTTGTTTGGGCTTGCAGCGTGAGAGAGAGAGAGCGAGAGAGAGAGCGAGGGCTTTCCCGGAGTTGGAAAAAGGGAGGAGGCAACGGCCGGGAGGGAGGAGAGGACGCCAGGAGGAGGAAAACGCGTGGTTTTACAGTGCAGAAGTGAAATCGGAGCGCGCGGTGGAGGAGATCGACTTGTTTGAATGTGTTTTAGCGGTTTAGGAGGCAGGGAAGGAGACTAGGAGGTGGGAAAAGGACGCTAGGAGGTAAGGAAGGAGTCTAGGAGGTGAGAAAAGGACGCTAGGAGGTGGGAAAAGGAGTCTAGGAGGTGGGAAAAGGAGTCTAGGAGGTGGGAAAAGGACGGTAGGAGGTGGGGAAAGGAGTCTAGGAGGTAAGGAAGGGGTCTAGGAGGTGGGAAAAGGAGTCTAGGATGTAAGGAAGGGGTCTAGGAGGTGGGAAAAGGAGTCTAGGAGGTGGGAAAAGGACGCTAGGAGGTGGGAAAAGGAGTCTAGGAGGTAAGGAAGGAGTCTAGGAGGTGGGAAAAGGACGCTAGGAGGTAGGAAACGAGTCGAGGAGGTGGGGAAAAGAAGCTAGGAGATAGGAAAGGAGTCTAGGAGGTAGGAAAGGAGTCGAGGAGGTGGGAAAAGGGAGCTAGGAGGTAGAAAAGGAGTTGAGGAGGTGGAAAAGGAAACTAGGAGGTAGGAAATGAGTCTAGGAGGTAGGAAAGTAGACTAGAAGGTGGGAAAAGGACACTAGGAGGTAGAAAAGGAGTCAAGGAGGTAAGAAAAGGAAGCTAGGAGATGGAAAAAGGAGTTTAGGAGGTGGAAAAAGGAGTCTAGGAGGTAGGAAAGTAGTCTAGGAGGTAAGAAAAGGAGTGGAGGAGTCATTCCTTGGATAAAGTGCAGGTATTCCCCGGAGAGCGTGTTCCTGAGCGTCGGGAGTGGGCGATGAAGAGGAGCGTGGTGAGGCGCAAGTCGTTTTATTTTTAGTTGCTGCAGGTTTTATACGGCATTACATCATGCACTTGTGGCTTTTATTTATCCATCATTTATTCAACTGTTTGGGCTTTTTATGGCACCTTTACTCCGTTTAATGGTTTGTTTGCTCGTTTTTTAAGACTAAATTGGTTGTTAACGGTCGCCTTATTCTTAAAAACAAACAAATATGACAAAAAAGACGATGAATTTCATGCAGTGGTTCATTTCCATTTCGTTTTTACAGCTTTACTTCAGCCATTTCTTATTATATGGATGGACTTTGGCGTTATATCATGCACTTGTTGAAGTGTTTTTATTAATTTATCATTTACTCTACTCTTTAGGCTTTTAATTACACATTTACACTGTTTTAATGGTTTGTTTGCTCGTTTTTTAAGACAAAATACATCATTAACTGTCATCTCTCTCTTATAAACAAACAAAAAATACTGATTAGACACATTTCATGCCGTGGTTCATGTCGATTCAAATGTTTTTACTGCGTTTTATATCGAGGGACTTGTTCTTTGTAAATTGTTTTCTTTGGCGTTACATCGTGCACCTGTCGGATTGTTTTATTAATTTTTCATTTATTCTACTGTTTAGGCTTTTAAATGACACCTTTACTCTGTTTTAATGGTTGGTTTGCTCGTTTTTTAAGACAAAGTACATCATTAATTGTCATCTTTCTCTTATAAACAAACAAAAAATACAGATTAAATTGAAAAATACACATTTCATGCTGTGGTTCAGGTCGATTCAAATGTTTTTACTGCGTTTTATATCGAGGGACTTGTTTTCTTTGGGGTTATATCGTGCACTTGTTGAATTGTTTTTATTAATTTATTCAACTGTTTGGGCTTTTAAATGACACGTTTACACAGTTTTAATGGTTTGTTTGCTCGTATTTTAAGACAAAGTACATAATTAACTGTCATCTTTCTCTCATAAACAAACAAAAACTACAGATTAAATAGAAAAAGACACATTTCATGCTGTGGTTCATTTCGATTTAAATGTTTTTTCTGCATAAATCACACACTTTTTATAGTTTGTACAGTTTTATATCGAGGGACTTGTTCTTTGTAAATTGTTTTCTTTGGCGTTACATCGTGCACCTGTCGGATTGTTTTTATTCATTTATCATTTACTGTTTCTGCTTTTTAATGACACGTCTGCAGTCGTTAAATATGTTTGTTTGCTGGTTTGGTTGTTAGCGGTCGCCTAATTCTTAAAAACAAACAAATATGACAAAAAGACGATGAATTTCAGGCAGTGGTTCATGTTTTTAGTTTATTTTGTATTTTTTCATTAAACAGTTTAGCCTTTGTGTTCATGTAATTATTGTGATTGCTCTTTAAGACCTTTTTTTTTTCTAAATGATGGAATAGATGAAACAAAAACAAATACAGGATGGATTTCGGTGCTTTTATAGTTCTTTTATTTATATATATATATATATATATATATATATATATATATATATATATATATATATATATATATATATATATATATATATATATATATATATATATATATATATATATATATATATATATATATATATATATATATATATATATATATATATATATATATATATATATATATATATATATATATATATATATATATATATATATATATATATATATATATATAATTTTAGCATCACAACACCCACTTAGTTTTGTATCATTTGTACTTTTTTTGCTAATTATTATTCATTTATTGAGTGACTGCGTATGCATTGACAGTCACTATTTGTTCTTGTATTTTCCTGTTTTTCGGCACGTTTCACAGGCCACAGTTTTTAGATTCTTTTTTTTGCATTTTTCAATAGTTCCTAGCCTTCTAATGTCTGCTATTACTTTTGGTACATGTACCTTTTGTAGTTTTTTCATAATTTGCCGAGCAGTTTTTCCCTATCTTTTACAGTGGGAGCCTTTCTGTTGGTCCTCTACAGGAAATGTTGCTGTTTAAACTGTTTTTGGCAGGTGCACGGTGGCAGAGTGGTTAGAGCAAGTGCCTCCCAATAAGGAGATCGTGGGTTCGAATCCCGGACCAGACCAACATCACACAAATTCAATTGCGCAGTCACTCGCAATAGCTTCAGCTATTGCAACAGCATCTAGTTTATTTTTTATTACTCTTTACTCATTTTATTTATTGGATTTATTGCATTTTATTTATTTATTGTATTTATTTTAATATTTTAGATTTTATTTATTTGTTTTTTTTATTTATTTTAATTTTATTTAGTTATTCAGCTTTTTATTTAAGTATTTTTATTGTATTTATTGTTTGCTTGTTTGTTTGTTTTTGTTTGTTTTGCATTAAATCACCCACTTGTTGGACCTGGTTCAGTTCTTGATCAGTCTTTACTTCTTTAGTCTCTGATTTTTCGTCATAAATGTGTCAGAGCCGTCCAAACGAATTGATTATTCATTTTTATTAAAACTTGTATTTCCTCTTGTTTATTGGTTTGATTCTGTCCTGGTTTAATTCAGCTTTACACTTGGTTTGGTCTGGATTTGATGCTGGTTTTGTCCTGGTTCAGACCTGGTTCAGTCCTGGTCTAGTCCTGGTCTAGTCCTGGTCCAGTCCTGGTCCAGTCCTGGTCTAGTCCTGGTCCAGTCCTGGTCCAGTCCTGGTCTAGTCCTGGTCCAGTCCTGGTCCAGTCCTGGTCTAGTCCTGGTCTAGTCCTGGTCCAGTCCTGGTCCAGTCCTGGTCTAGTCCTGGTCTAGTCCTGGTCTAGTCCTGGTTCAGTCCTGATTCAGTCCTGGTTCAGTCCTGATTCAGTCCTGGTTCAGTCCTGATCCAGTTCTGGTCCAGTCCTGGTTTAGTCCTGGTCCAGTCCTGGTCCAGTCCTGGTCTAGTCCTGGTCTAGTCCTGGTCTAGTCCTGGTTCAGTCCTGATTCAGTCCTGGTTTAGTCCTGGTTCAGTCCTGGTCCAGTCCTAGTTCAGTCCTGGTCCAGTCCTGGTTTAGTCCTGGTTCAGTCCTGGTTTAGTCCTGGTTCAGACCTGGTTCAGTCCTGGTTCAGTCCTGGTTTAGTCCTGGTTCAGACCTGGTTTAGTCCTGGTTCAGACCTGGTTTAGTCCTGGTTCAGTCCCGGCTCAGTCCTGATCCAGTCCTGGTCCAGTCCTAGTTCAGTCCTGGTCCAGTCCTGGTTTAGTCCTGGTCCAGTCCTGGTTTAGTCCTGGTTCAGTCCTGGTCCAGTCCTGGTTCAGTCCCGGCTCAGTCCTGATCCAGTCCTGGTCCAGTCCTGGTCCAGTCCTGGTCCAGACCTGGTCTAGTCCTGGTCTAGTCCTGGTCTAGTCCTGGTTCAGTCCTGATTCAGTCCTGGTTCAGTCCTGATTCAGTCCTGGTCCAGTCCTGATCAGTTCTGGTCAGTCCTGGTTTAGTCCTGGTCCAGTCCTGGTCCAGTCCTGGTCTAGTCCTGGTCTAGTCCTGGTCTAGTCCTGGTTCAGTCCTGATTCAGTCCTGGTTTAGTCCTGGTTCAGTCCTGGTCCAGTCCTGGTTCAGTCCTGGTTTAGTCCTGGTTCAGTCCTGGTTCAGTCCTGGTTTAGTCCTGGTTCAGTCCTGGTTCAGTCCTGGTTCAGTCCTGGTTTAGTCCTGGTTCAGACCTGGTTTAGTCCTGGTTCAGACCTGGTTTAGTCCTGGTTCAGTCCCGGCTCAGTCCTGATCCAGTCCTGGTCCAGTCCTAGTTCAGTCCTGGTCCAGTCCTGGTTTAGTCCTGGTCCAGTCCTGGTTTAGTCCTGGTTCAGTCCTGGTCCAGTCCTGGTTCAGTCCCGGCTCAGTCCTGATCCAGTCCTGGTCCAGTCCTGGTCCAGACCTGGTCCAGTCCTGGTCCAGTCCTGGTCCAGTCCTGGTCTAGTCCTGGTCTAGTCCTGGTCCAGTCCTGGTTTAGTCCTGGTCCAGTCCTGGTCCAGTCCTGGTCCAGACCTGGTCCAGTCCTGGTCCAGTCCTGGTCTAGTCCTGGTCCAGTCCTGGTCCAGTCCTGGTTTAGTCCTGGTCCAGTCCTGGTCCAGTCCTGGTTCAGTCCTGGTTCAGTCCTGGTTCAGTCCAGGTTCAGTCCTGGTCCAGTCCTGGTCCAGTCCTGGTTCAGTCCAGTTGAGCGTTAAATGTCTCTTTATGTTTAACGGCACGTCGCTTTTTGATGACATCACAGAGTGGTTCTGTTCTAGAACTCAGCTCTACTTCCTCTCTCTTCCTCAGCTCTACTTTTTCATTAGCAGTCTTCTTGCACTCTTTAAATTAAATTCCATACACATAAAGCAAAATTTCTAAATAAAAAAACATTATTCCTAATTTTCCAAAACGAAATAGATCAATACAGACAATTAATTCAACACCCATGTCACCCCAAAGCAATAAAAACCAACAAACATTTTGAAATCACCCTGTTCCATTTTTGTTTTTTGTTTTGTTTGTGTTTTAGTTGTAATTTGTTTTACTTTCAATAAAAAAAAAAAAAATAATAAATCTGCTCTACTTCCTGTAATTTTAAACTTTTATTTTTAAATTTTTCTTCACAAATGCAAAACTAGGATAAATATTTACCACAGGTGCCCTCCCACCAAACTAAGTCAGAATTAGAAAAACACGAGAACCTTTAAACAGACTTTAATGAACTAATCTAGGGCCAAAACCAGGGCTTAATCAAACCTCTGGACTCGTTAACCAGGCGCAGAGTGAAGCAGCTAGCATGTGTTTAGCTTCACGCTGCTAGCTCCGCGTAATTACAGGTTGTAGCTCGCTAACGCTAACGTGTGGAGGAGGCGCATTGGTTTCTGTTGACTCATTCGGTTTGTTTTTAAAGGTCTTTTGTTTTTGCACAATAAAGCGCTCTGTCGTCAGGTTTAGAGAACATTCAGTCCTCGCGCAGTAAAAATACACCCGGCGTTTAGCTCCGAGGAGGAGAAGGAGCTTAGTCATGTCCCAGGCACAGAACATTTACACCTGAAGCTCCTTTAACTTTTATATGAGGCTCCACTGCTCCATCTGTCGGAGAGTTAGAGATCTGTGAGAGTCAGAGGGATCAGGACCTGGTGTGGACCTGGTGTGGACCTGGTGTGGACCTGGTGTGGACCTGGTTTGGACCTGGTGTGGACCTGGTTTAGACCTGGTGTGGACCTGGTGTGGACCTGGTGTGGACCTGGTTTAGACCTGGTGTGGACCTGGTGTGGACCTGGTGTGGACCTGGTGTGGACCTGGTTTAAGACCTGGTGTGGACCTGGTGTGGACCTGGTTTAAGACCTGGTGTGGACCTGGTTTAAGACCTGGTGTGGACCTGGTGTGGACCTGGTGTGGACCTGGTGTAGACCTGGTTTAGACCTGGTGTGGACCTTGTTTAGACCTGGTGTGGACCTGGTGTGGACCTGGTGTGGACCTGGTGTGGACCTGGTTTAGACCTGGTGTGGACCTGGTGTGGACCTGGTTTAAGACCTGGTGTGGATCTGGTTTAGACCTGGTGTGGACCTGGTGTGGACCTGGTTTAGACCTGGTGTGGACCTGGTGTGGACCTGGTTTAGACCTGGTGTGGACCCGGTGTGGTGTGGACCTGGTGTGGACCTGGTTTAGACCTGGTGTGGACCTGGTGTGGACCTGGTGGACCTGGTGTGGACCTGGAGCTGGTGTGGACCTGGTGTGGACCGGTGTGACCTGGTGGATTGGTGTGGACCTGGTTTAGACCCGGTGGACCTGCCTGTGGGACCTGGTGTGACCTGGTGTGGACCTGGTGGACCTACCTGGTAGACCTCTGGTGTGGACCTGTGACCTGGTGTGGTGTGACCTGGTGTGACCTGGTGGACCTGGTTTAGACCTGGTGGACCTGGTGTGACCTGGTGGGACCTGCGTGACCTGGTGTGACCTGGTGTGTGACCTGGTGTGGACCCAGACCCTGGTGTGAGCTGGTGTGGACCTGGTGTGACCTGGTGTGGACCTGGTGTGACCTGGTTTAGGACCTGGTGGACCTGGTGTGACCTGGTTAAGACCTGTGTATCTGGTGTGACCTGTGTGACCTGGTGGACCTGGTGGACCTGGTTTAGACCTGGTGTGTGGACCTTCGGACCTGGTGTGGACCTGGTGTGGACCTGGTGTGGACCTGGTTTAGACCTGGTGTGGACCTGGTGTGGTGTGGACCTGGTGTGGACCTGGTGTGGACCTGGTGTGGACCTGGTGTGGACCTGGTTTAGACCTGGTGTGGACCTGGTGTGGTGTGGACCTGGTGTGGACCTTGTGTGGACCTGGTGTGGACCTGGTGTGGACCTGGTGTGGACCTGGTTTAGACCTGGTGTGGACCTGGTGTGGACCTGGTGTGGACCTGGTGTGGACCTGGTTTAGACCTGGTGTGGACCTGGTGTGGTGTGGACCTGGTGTGGACCTTGTGTGGACCTGGTGTGGACCTGGTGTGGACCTGGTTTAGACCTTGTTTAGACCTGGTGTGGACCTGGTCCCGAGCAGCTCTTTTGGGTGTCACAGCAGTCTGAGCAGGGAGGCCCAGACTTCCCTCACCCCAGACACTTCCTGAGGTCTCAGATCAGAGACATCGTCCCTTGGTGTGTCCTGGGTCCACCCTGGGGACCAGAGGGAGGTGTCCGGGAGGCTCCAGAGGGAGGTGTCCAGGAGGCTCCAGAGGGAGGTGTCCAGGAGGCTCCAGAGGGAGGTGTCCAGGAGGCTCCAGAAGGAGGTGTCCTGGAGGGCCCCAGAGGGAGGTGTCCAGGAGGCTCCAGAGGGAGGTGTCCAGGAGGGCCCCTGTGGAGGAGCCTCACTTCTGTTGTTTATATATTGTCTCTCGTCCTTTGGGCCGTGACTCAAAGCTGCAGGACAGAGAGGAGGACGGAGCTGTGAATCCAGAGCTTTGTCTTTGGACTCGGCTCCTTCTTCACCTCAACACAATACAACGACCATCACGGCAGGTGCTGCACCTGTCAGTCTCACACTCTGTCCTTCAGGACACTGAGACACTGGGACTCGTCCACGTGAGACAAGGGCCCTCCTCCTGGAGACAAGACGCCTTTTTCTGGTCTAGAACCTCAGCCTCAGATTTGGAGGAGCTGATTTTTTCTTAAACCAAACACTTTTTAAGGACCTTCTGCTCTGACAGGTCCAGACGTGTCGGTCCCTGGAGAGGACACTTATTGTACATCATTTGTATTTGATTGTCCTTTAACTCTTTGGCGTCTCCTGTTTCAGAACTTTAAATAACACACACACACGTTCTCTGCAGCAGAGCTCTCTGTATCGTCTCCCACGCAGCTCCATAATCACCGTCCTCTGCGGCTGCTCCGCCCACAGCCTCCTCGCTCTCCCTCGCTCTCCCCTCGCTCTCCCTCGCTCTCCCTCGCTCTCCCTCTCTCTCCCCTCTCTCCCTCGCTCTCCCCTCTCTCCCCTCTCTCCCCCTCTCTCTCCCTCTCTCTCCCTCTCTCTCCCCTCTCTCCCCTCGCTCTCCCTCGCCTCTCCTCTCTCTCTCTCCCCTCTCTCTCTCTCCCTCTCTCCCCTCGCTTCTCCCTCTCGCTTCTCCCTCGCTCTCCTCGCTCTCCCCTCTCCTCTCTCTCCTCGCTTCCTCCCTCGCTTCTCCTCGCCCTCTCTCCTCTCTCCCCTCTCTCTCTCTCCTCGCTTCTCCTCGCTCCTCCTCGCTCCTCCCTCGCTTCTCCCTCTCTCTCCTCTCCCCTCGCCTCCTCCCTTCCTCTCTCTCTCTCTTCTCTCCTCGCTCGCTCGCTCTCAGTATATTATTTGTTGATGGCTGATGGTGACGCTGTTTGTTTAGAGCTGGAGATGTCACAATATGTACCCGTGTTTGCCACGTGAGCAGAAACAACACGACTTTATGAATGATACGTTCAAGTTAATGTGGCATAAAGAAATATATCAACATGTTTTACAAGTGTGTGCCCTCTTCACATTTAAGTGTTGGATAAAGCACTCTCTGGTCATATTTGTGTAACTTCATTATTTAAAAGTCTCATCTGCATCACTGAGCGTCAGGTCTAACATCATTACGTGAGATCTCTGATTGTGGGAAAATCTTGAGTCGTAGCTGAAAGTCATGGCTCAGTGATCTCAGACGATCAAAGACGAGCTGAGCCTGAGATCAAACCACAGAGCAGTGACACCCGGCTTTAAACGCACCGTCCTGATGTGCACTGGATACAGAGTTTGTTTTTGCTCATGGATTTGGACGTGTAGACTTTCTGAGATGACAAGATAATATTATACTCCTCTTGTGCAACATTTAATTGTTTTGTTTCTTATTCAGTTTTCTCTCACACATCGACTTTCATGTGGAAACTACAAACGTGTCCAATCTGCTCCTAAAGATGTTTTATTCTTCCATTGAATCCACTTCATCCATAGATTTCTCTGGGACATTGTAACTTCAAAGGCCGTTTTCTTAAAATGCATTTTTGTCCCTCGAGACATAAAGATCAGCCTTAAAGTAGATCCTACACCAAACTGTACAATCTGGACTCAACAAGATTTAGACCAAACACAAGGATTTGACTAAAAGCAACAAAAATGTGTTTAAAAGTGACAAAAACGCAACTATAAGTTATAAAAACAGGACAAAATACGTCAAAAAATGACTAAAAGCTTAAAAAAAGTGACAAAAATGTGACTATAAGTGACAAAAACACAACTATAAGCAACACAAACATGACTAAAAGCAACTAACTTCAAGGGTCGTTTTTTGTCCCTCGAGACATGAAGATCAGCCTTAAAGTAGATCCTACACCAAACTGACACAACAGACACAACGATTTTTTAAATTTTTTTTATATCTAATTCTAAAACTGATTTATTGAAGTTTTAAGTAAAAAAAAATAGGCGAAATTTGAATTTTTGGACAATTTGAGGCGGCAGTAGCTCAGTTGGCAGAGATTGTCTTCTGATGGTCAGCAGTTCGAATCCCGCTCCTGACATAAACATCCTCGGTTGAGCGGTCAGATCCACTGACCTACAGGTTGGTGGTGCAATTGCTCCTGCAGGTGAACACTGCCGTTGTGTCCTTGGGCAAGACACTTAACCCGCCTCGCCCCCAGTGTCTGTGTGCTCTGGTGTGTGAATGTGTGAGTGAACGGGTGAATGGTTCCTTGATGCCATTCATTCATTCCTTTGAGTGCCTCGAAGGTGGAAAAGCGCTAAATAAATATGTGACCATTTACCATTTTCAGTCCAATCTAGTTTACTCAAAAACTAAATAATCAATCCAAAATCCCCTCTGTACTTTTTTATAACTAATATGTTACAAAAAGAACCAAGACATTTAAACCTGGTTCTGTCCATTTTTCAGATTTAAATGTCCCAAATATATGTATTTTTGGCCATTTTTACACATTAAATGCCTTATTTCTATTTGAAAACATGACATGATGAAACACTTGTAATACATTTCACTCTTACATTTATGTGACTAAACAACAGGAGAAGTTTCAAATCAATATCTTTAAATTTAAGCTGTTTTCCTGTTCACCTGCAGCGTGTCGCCTTCAGTTTCATTCACAGTCTGCTCTTCTGTGTCGTATAAACCGTGATCTTTTTACTCCAACAAACACAACAACAACAAACGAGCTGCAGCCGAGGCCTTCCTGCTGCTCATCGCGAACAGACTCTGCGCCCGAAGCTGTGACGCGCCGCATATGTCCCTCACGAACCGCCGCGCTCGGACATTTGGGCTGCAGCCGGACCCAGCGGGATTGTGGGAAATGTGCGCGCGACAGTGTGAGCGTGTGACCGGCTCGAGCGGCAGATGGTTCAGAGTCGCAGCTAAACGTCGCGCTCTGCAGCTGCCTCTCGTGTCGGTCCAACTCTGACGCCAGTGCAGTTTATTTCTTTAGCGTCGACTCGATTAGAAAAGAAAAACTGTGGGGTCATAGCCTTTTGGTGGATGTGAATATTGTTGGAAGTTTATTCACCTTATTCCTGAAGTTGCCGTACACGCCGCCGTCTTGTTTCCGTTGTAGTTCACACGGAGCAGACGAGCTCAACAGAAAATAAGTTCTACTCGACTAAAAAGACGTTTTCAGGAAATCGTTGCGTTGTGACTTGTTGTTGCTCGTGTTCATTAAACATTTTACACAAATCAATCTACTTTATGTAACATTTTAGCGTCAGACTTTTCCCTCGTTCATCATTAGCTTTAACGGAGTTCTCGTGCGTTTACAACAAAAGTGCGTATCTGTGGCAAAAAGCAGCAAAAGTGGGCGGGGCAGAATAAGGTGAATACGAAATGACAAAATGACTGAGCTTCTCATGTTTGTGTCATTGTCAGTTGTAAAAAGTTTAGGCGCCATCTAGGGCTGTAATCCTTTAGTCGTTTAGTTAATTTTTATTAGTCGACTGATTATTTTATGTAATTAAAAGGATTTACATGGGAAAAATAGCAAAAAAACGACAAGTTATGGAGTGAATCATGACTTCAATCTAATTTCTATATCTTGGACCTATAATTACACTGTTTCCTGGTACTTTTCTGTATAAATAGTATGTATTTGCATGAAATTGTTGTCTTTTGAGTGCAGATTGGGTTTGCTACTTTATTCTCCTTATTCCTGAAGTCTCCGTACGCTCCACCGTCTTGTTTCCGTTGTAGTTCACACGGAGCAGACGAGCTCAACAGAAAATAAGTTCTACTCGACTAAAAAGACGTTTTCAGGAAATCGTTGTGTTGTGACTTGTTGTTGCTCGTGTTCATTAAACATTTTACACAAATCAATCTACTTTATGTAACATTTTAGCGTCAGACTTTTCCCTCGTTTGTCATTAACTTTAACAGAGTTCTCGTCAAACGGAAGTGCGTTTACAACAAAAGTGCGTATCTGTGGCAATAAACGGCAAAAGTGGGCCAGATTTTTCAACCTTTCCACACAAACGTCTGCTTGATTGGTGTAAAACTATAATTCATATTTACAACAGGTATTAATACACCAAATAAAGACACAATTAGAAAATCATGAAAACCTGTCACTTTAAATGAAACTGTCTTTGCAAATAATCATGAATCCACATCACCTCCTGGGCCTGTCACAGTGACATATTTCAGGTTTTTAGATAAATTAATTTGGGAAAAAGTAAGGCCTTAAAGTGAATTCAAAAGCATTCAATTCAATTCCTACTAGCATTAAATCTAAAATCCATTTTGACAAAAAAGATTTATCCATTAGAACAATACATATAAATAAATATAAAGAAGAAGAGGAAATAATTACTACGGTCCTTGTCTTCCAGAGTCGCTGTGTCCTTTGAAATTTAACATTCAAATCTATTTCCCAGACACACATTTGCATGGTTTAATGGTTTGTCATATTTTATTAGCTTTTGGAATATTTATTATAGTCTTGAATCATTCTGCTGCCCAATGGAATGGTTAGAAGAATGGTTTGACTCGCTAAAAGTGTAAATGTCTTGGTTTGACGTTGATTATGGCAGGGGTTCCCAAACTTTTCTGCGCGCGACCCCCAAATTAGCCACGCAATTGACTCGGGACCCCCAAAGCGAAATGAAAATGACAGTAGCAATAATTTTAAGTGTCAAAGCCTGTTAATTCAGGTTTAATGTTGGTTATTTGAATAGTTTATTGTCTTATTAGACCCTATTTCACTAAAAGATACTGTTTAAAATTACAAAAATAGAGCAAATACAATGTCATATTAATTCAAATGAGATCTTGAAATCATCTCGCGACCCCCAGCTCACCCCTCGTGAGCTCCCCACTTTGGGAACCACTGGATTATGGCATTAAATTAAATTAAATTAAAATCTTGAAATGTGGCATAAAAAGCATTAAATTTGAGCTGCATAAACCCTGCATCAGTAAAAATACATTACAACCAGTAAAAAATGCAAAATACAAACTAAATATCCAGATTTTTTCCTAATTTAGCAGTTCGTTTTGCGTCAGATGTGTCGAATCCGAGTCCCTCACGGCGGCCATAAACTCCACAGACCAAAGCCGCGTTCATCAAAGCCAACGAGCGACGCCCGGGGCCTTCCTTTTGTCGCGCCATCGCTCTTCTTCTCACTTCTAAACCGTGACGTGCGCCGTTTCCACCTCGGAGCATCATTAGCGCCGCCCCCGCACCGTCCGCTTCCCCTCCAGCGATCAGGGGGCGCCGCCACGTCACGCTGCCCCTGACGCGTGCCTCGTTCCGGGGCGTGAGCTCGGCTCCCGTGGGCGGACGCCGGGGTGACGTCAGACCAGCCTTCGGGGAGATGGTTTAATGGTTTACCTCTCCATGAGGCACGAGGACGAGTGGGCTCAGGGGGGAGGAAAGGAGGGAGAAAGGGGGAGAAGAGGTGGAAGAGACGCAGATAAATCACAATTGAGTCAAAGGGGTTATTTAAATGGACGCTATTAGTGAAGCAAAGGTGGGCAGGAAAAAAGTTATATTTATAGATGTCCATTTGGACATTTGTCAGTAGTTCACTCACAAACAAATCCCAAACTAACCTCGATGAATTCAACCTAAACCGATCTGAACTAACCCCAAACCAACCCAACCCAAACCAAACCAAACCATCCGATACCAACCTGAACCAACCCCAAACCAACAGGAACCAACCCCAAACCAACAGATACCAACCCAAATCAACCTAAACCAACCCAAACCAACAGATACCAACCCAAATCAACCTAAACCAACCCAAACCAACAGATACCAACCCAAATCAACCTAAACCAACCCAAACCAACAGATACCAACCCAAATCAACCTAAACCAACCCAAATCAACCTAAACCAACCCAAAATAAAAGATACCAACCCAAATCAACCTAAACCAACCCAAATCAACCTAAACCAACCCAAATCAACCTAAACCAACCCAAACCAACCCAAATCAACCTAAACCAACCCAAACTAAAAGATACCAACCCAAATCAACCTAAACCAACCCAAACTAAAAGATACCAACCCAAATCAACCTAAACCAACCCAAACTAAAAGATACCAACCCAAATCAACCTAAACCAACCCAAATCAACCTAAACCAACCCAAACTAAAATATACCAACCCAAATCAACCTAAACCAACCCAAACTAAAAGATACCAACCCAAATCAACCTAAACCAACCCAAATCAACCTAAACCAACCCAAATCAACCTAAACCAACCCAAACCAACCCAAATCAACCTAAACCAACCCAAACCAACAGATACCAACCCAAATCAACCTAAACCAACCCAAACCAACAGATACCAACCCAAATCAACCTAAACCAACCCAAATCAACCTAAACCAACCCAAAATAAAAGATACCAACCCAAATCAACCTAAACCAACCCAAATCAACCTAAACCAACCCAAATCAACCTAAACCAACCCAAACCAACCCAAATCAACCTAAACCAACCCAAACTAAAAGATACCAACCCAAATCAACCTAAACCAACCCAAACTAAAAGATACCAACCCAAATCAACCTAAACCAACCCAAACTAAAAGATACCAACCCAAATCAACCTAAACCAACCCAAATCAACCTAAACCAACCCAAACTAAAATATACCAACCCAAATCAACCTAAACCAACCCAAACTAAAAGATACCAACCCAAATCAACCTAAACCAACCCAAATCAACCTAAACCATCCCAAATCAACCTAAACCAACCCAAACCAACAGATACCAACCCAAATCAACCTAAACCAACCCAAATCAACCTAAACCAACCCAAACCAGCCCAACCCAAACCAAACTAAAGCAACTCATAACCAACCCCAAACCAATCCAAACCAACTGATACAAACCCATCCCAACCTAAACCAACCCAAACCATCCCAACCTAAACCAACCGATGCCTCCCAGACCAATCCTACCCTAACCAACCCCAACCTAAACCAAACCAACAAGAACCAACCCAAATCACCCTAAACTAATCCAACCCATACCAACCCTAAACCAACCCCAACCCAATCTAAATCAACCTAAAGAAACCCCAAACCAACCCAAATCAACCTTAACTAAACCAACCTCAGCCCTAAACTAATCCAAGGAGGAGGGTTCATTGAAACACGTTGAGAAAGGATTGAAAGTGTGGGCTGGATTCAGAATATCTTTGCAGTAAAATCTATTGTTAGAGACGTCTTGGCCTTGTGTGCGTCGATTCAGAGGTGTGTGTGTGCGTGTGTGTGTGTGTGGTTGTGTGTCTGCGTGTGTGTGTGTGGTTGTGTGTGTGTATCGTGAAACGGTGAAATAACAAAGGTTTACTCACATTCACCTGTGACTGCTGCGTTTAGGCTGAATCTGCTGAGCTGAAAAGCATTTAGTTATTCTTTATAATCAAACTTTTAACACCCAGAGAGAGGGAGAAAGAGGGGAGGGAGAGATCAAGAGAGGAGAAAGAGGGAGAGAGAAGGGAGGGAGGGATGAAGAGAGGAGAAAGAGAGAGGGGGAGAAAGAAGGGAGGGAGGGATCAAGAGAGGAGAAAGAGAGAAAGAAGGGAGGGAGCGATCAAGAGAGAAGAAAGGGAGAAAGAAGGGAGGGAGAAAGAAGGGAGGGAGAGATCAAGAGAGGAGAAAGAGAGAGGGGGAGAAAGAAGGGAGGGAGCGATCAAGAGAGGAGAAAGAGAGGGGAGAAAGAAGGGAGGGAGCGATCAAGAGAGGAGAAAGGGAGAAAGAAGGGAGGGAGAGATCAAGAGAGAAGAAAGGGAGAAAGAAGGGAGGGAGAAAGAAGGGAGGGAGAGATCAAGAGAGGAGAAAGAGAGAGGGGGAGAAAGAAGGGAGGGAGGGATCAAGAGAGGAGAGAGGGAGAAAGAAGGGAGGGAGAGATCAAGAGAGAAGAAAGAGGGAGAGAGAAGGGAGGGAGGGATCAAGAGAGGAGAAAGAGAGAGAGAAGGGAGGGAGGGATCAAGAGAGGAGAAAGAGAGAGAGAAGGGAGGGAGGGATCAAGAGAGGAGAAAGAGAGAGAGAAGGGAGGGAGGGATCAAGAGAGGAGAAAGAGAGAGAGGGAGAAAGAAGGGAGGGAGAGAAAGATAGGGGGATGAGCAGAGGAGAGAAGAAGGGGGGAGAAGAGAGAAGAGGAGCGTAGAGGAGGGGAGAGAAGAAGAAGTGAAGAGGAGGGGAAAGGAGGAGAGAGGAGAGAAAAGGAGAGAGGAGGGAAGAGGAGTAGAGAGAAGGGAAAGGGAGGGCAGAGAAGAGGAAGAGAGAGGAGGGAAGAAGAGGGGAGAGGAATGATGAGGAGGAAAGAGAAGAGGAGTAGAGGAAAGAAGAAGAGAGGAGAGGAGAGAAAAGGAGGAAAGGAGAGGAGAGGAGAGAAAAGGAGGGAAGAGGAGAGTAGAAGAGGAAAGAAGGAGAGAGAAGAGGAGAGCGGAAAAGAGATGTGGAGCTCGGTGGTTGTCATGACAGTGAGGGGAGCCGGCGCGAGACACTGCCCACATGAAGATGCTTCTAATTGGGATGCACCGCCCACACGAGCCCCTCCTCCGCCTGGATCTATCAATGGAACAGCAGCGAGCGAGAAAAGAGAGAGTGTGCGGCAGAAGAGAAACGAGAGAGGGCTGTGTGTTTGAGTTTACCAACGCTCAGCTGGAGATACGGCAGAAAGTTATTATCACGATGTTCTTCAGGCCAGATCATGATTTCGATTTTATCATGATTTGTGTTCACTTTGTATTTTTCTGTTGCTTTTAATAGAGCTGCACGATTTACCAAAACCAAACTAAAGTAACTCATAATCAACACCAAACCCAAACTGAACTAACCCAAACCAAACTTAAACCAATGTAAACCAAACCAAACCAGCCTAGACAAACCCAAACCAACTGATACGAAGCCAAACCAACCCAAACCATCTGATACAAACCTAAACCAACCCAAACCATCTGATACAAACCTAAACCAACCCAAACCAACGTAAACAAACCCAAAACAGCCTAAACAACCGATACAAACCCAAACCATCCCAACCTAAACCAGCCGATACCAACCGAACCCAATCCTACCTACCCTAAACTAGCCCTAAACCAACCTCAAACCTACCCAATCCTAAACCAATCCCTAACCAACTTAAATTAACCAAACCAGCCCCAAACTAAACCAAACCAACTTAAACCAACTTGAACCAACCCAAATCAACCTAAACTAATCCAAACCAAACCAATCGATACCAACCTGAACCAACCTAAAGCAACCCCAAACTAACCCTATGTTCTTGGGGCCAGATCATGATTGGTGTTCACTTTATTGTTGCCTTTAATGGAGCTGCACGATTTACCCAAACCATCCCAACCTGAACCAACCCAAACCAGCCAATACCAACCGAAACCAATCCTACCTAAACTAGCCCTAAACCAACCCCAAACCAACCCAACCCTAAACCAATCCCTAACCAACTTAAATTAACCAAACCAGCCCCAAACTAAACCAAACCAACTTGAACCAACCCAAATCAACCTAAACTAATCCAACCCAAACCAACCTAAACCAAACCAACCGATACCAACCTGAACCAACCCAAATCAACCGTCCACTAATCCAACCTGAACCGACCCTAAACTAACCCTATGTTCTTGGGGCCAGATCATGATTTGTGTTCACTTTATTTTTCTGTTGCCTTTAATAGAGCTGCACAATTTACCCAAAACCGAACTAAAGCAACTCATAACCAAACCAACCCAAACTGAACTAACCCAAACCAACCTAAACCAATGTAAACCAACCCAAACCAGCCTAAACCAGCCGATACCAACCGAAACCAATCCTACCCACCCTAAACCAACCCAACCCTAAACCAATTCCTAAATAACTTAAATTAACCAAACCTGCCCCAAACTAAACCAAACCAACCTAAACTAATCCAATCCAAACCAACTTGAACTAACTTTAAACCAACCCAAACAAACCAACCGATACCAATCTGAACTAACACTAAACCAACACAAATGAACCGTCCACTAATCCAACCTAAACTAATCCCAACCTAAACCAACCCCAAACAAACCCTAAAGACAAGTGTTTGTTCATCTTCACGGCTGAGATACGGCAAAAAGTTATTATCACGATGTTCTTGGGGCCAGATCATGATTTAAATTTTATCACGATTCATGTTCACTTTGTATTTTCTATTGTCTTTAACAGAGCTGCACCATTTAGGAAAAATATCTCATTGTGATTTTTCTGACCAGTGCGAACGTTTTAATAATAGGATTCAGTTCAAATTCACATTTTAAACACAATTTTGTCGCTTTTTAGTAGGGCTGTAGTCGACTAAAGAAATTCTCCGTCGATTAAAGACCTGCCATATCGACTGATTAATCGACTAAAAGGGGGTGTGGCAAAGATGCGTCAAAGCTATAAAGTCTGTCCATGTTTCTGACCCAAACTGCACTCAAAGGAACACAACTGCACAGGAATTCATGCAAAAGCAAACGTTTTTAAAGATAAGTTCATGTATTTATATATTATACACCAAAATCTTCAGCAAACTCAACCCATATCTTCTTGTTTTTGCTGTTTTTGCCATATAAATCCTTTAATTCAAAATAAAATAATTAGTTGATAAATAAAAATGTTGGTTGACTGAGACACCATCGACCGATTAAACGACTAAAGGTACACAGCCCTACGTTTTAGTCACATTTTTGTCACGTTCAGTTGTGTTTGTCACTTTTAATCGTGTCTTTGTTGTTTTTAGTCGTGTCTTTGTCGTTTTTCAACACATTTTCAACACAATTTTGACGCTTTTAGGTGTGTTTTTGTCACGTTCAGTTGTGTTTGTCATATTTAAACGCACCTTTGTCGTTTTTAGTCTTGTTTTGGTGCATTGAGTCGCGTTTGTTGATTGTAGGCACGTTTTTGACGGTTTTGAACGCATTTTTATTGCTTTTTGTCGTGCTTTTGTCGCTTGTTTCAGAACATGTTTGTACAAATCCAAACTACAGTGTGAGCAGTTTTTATTCAAATCAAAGCAAGACATTTTGTTATTTGTAGAAGAAATGCCTTTGGGATTTGCTAATTACATCCATTAAAATTGTGTTTTTGGTTTAATTGTGCAGCTCTGTCCTTTAAGAGGTAAATAAAGTCATCTGCTCAGAGGCTTCAGAGGCTAAACAACAGGAGAAAAAGTGTGTTTGAACAGACAGCTGCATTAAAGACACAAACAGTCAATCATGATACGACCATTTCACAAAAACAGCAGATTGTCACAGGGACCAGCTCATGATTTAAATTTTTATCACAGTATCGCGCAGACCTACTTTCAGTCATGTTTTAGTCATTTTCTGTCATGTTTTAGTCACGTTTTAGTCACTTTCAGTCATGTTTTTGGCACTTTTAGTCGTGTTTTTGTCACTTTTAGTTGTGTTTTTGTTGCTTTCTGTCACTTTTTTGTCACGTTTAGTCACAATTTTTTCATGTTCATTTGTAATTGTCATATTTAAATGCATCTTTGTCACATTTAGTTGCGATTTTGTCGTTTTTAGTCGTGTTTTGGTGCATTGAGTTGCGTTTTTGTCACTTTTGAACACATTTTTATCACTTTTGTGGCTCGTTTCCGAACATATTTGTAAATCCAAACTACAGTGTGGCCAGTTTTTACTCAAATCAAAGCAAGACATTTTGTTGTTTGTGGAAGAAATTATTGCACTTCAAACATTGCAGTCTTTGTCATTTGCTAATGTCGTCCATTAAAATTGTGTTTTTGTGTGGATTTGGTTTAATTCTGGCCTTTAAGAGGTAAATAAAGTCATCTACTAAGAGGCTTCAGAGGCTAAACAACAGGAGAAAAAGTGTGTTTAAAGACACAAACAGTCAAAATACGACAAACAACGCCTTTTTCCTGCTTTTAAGTCGCCAAAAAAACGGAACAGCCCTTTTTTAACGGAGCAAACTGAACCTCTCCGTTTAGTTTTTCTATTTTTAACCCCATCTTGATTTGGTCCAATTGTCTCTGACCACAAACCACTTTCAAAATGAGCTAAAGCGCTTGTGATTTACAATGTAAACAGTGCCGTGCGCATTATTCGATCTCGTCCACCGCGTTTCAACCACAAAATCCCGTCTGAAATGGCCTGAATCTTCGGACGTCACTTGTTTGGATTCTCCGGGGCCCGTTTCGTGCCTTTTTCGTGGCCAAATCTCTTACGTAACGGTGAAACGCGACCCGTGTTGTTTGAACTCGTCGTAATGGGATTGTGTCGGGGCCCTAATCGCCGGGCGTTTGGGGTTCCGCGTCTTTAACTCGACGCACATGTTCGGAGCGAGGAAAAGATGAAGTCAGAGGAGCTAAAATGAGCTAAGCGCTAACATGAGGCTTTGTTATAGGGCTGGAAGATACGGTGATAAAAATGGAATCGTGAGCTCGTCTGCTATTTTTGTGAAATCATATCGTGATTGACTGTGTTTTTAATGCAGCTGTCTGTTCAAACACACTTTTTCTCCTGTTGTTTAGCCTCTGAAGCCTCTGAGCAGATGACTTTATTTACCTCTTAAAGGCCAGAGCTGCACAATTAAACCAAATCCACACAAAAACACAATTTTAATGGATGTAATTAACAAACCACAAAGACTGCAATAATTTCTTCCACAAACAACAAAATGTCTTGCTTTGATTTGAGTAAAAATTGCTCACACTGTAGTTTGGATTTGTACAAATATGTTCTGAAACAAGCCACAAAAGCAATAAAAATGTGTTCAAAAGTGACAAAAACGCGACTCAATGCACCAAAACACGACTAAAAATGACAAAATCGCGACTAAAAGTGACAAAGATGCATTTAAATATGACAATTACAACTGGACATGAAAAAATCGTGACTAAACGTGACAAAAAAGTGACAGAAAGCAACAAAAACACAACTAAAAGTGACAAAAACATGACAGAAAATGACTAAAACGTGACTGAAAGTAGGTCTGGGCGATAAAAATTTAATGTTGAGCTGGTCCCTGTGACAATCTGTTATTTTTGTGAAATCGTTTTATCGTGAATTACTGTTTGTGTCTTTAATGCAGCTGTCTGTTCAAACACACTTTTTCTCCTGTTGTTTAGCCTCTGAAGCCTCTGAGCAGATGACTTTATTTACCTCTTAAAGGATAGAGCTGCACAATTAAACCAAATCCACACAAAAACACAATTTTAATGGATGTAATTGTTTGAAGTGCAATAATTTCTTCCACAAACAACAAAATGTCTTGCTTTGATTTGAGTAAAAACTGCTCACACTGTAGTTTGGATTTGTACAAACATGTTCTGAAACAAGCGACAAAAGTGCGGCCAAAATTCTGATTCAAAAGCGATAAAAACGTGTTCAAAAGCGACAAAAACACGGCCGCAAACAACAAACGCACAGAGCAACGGCAGCAGGTCTTTGAACTGCACAAACGACTGACGCTCCTATGAACGCTGATTTGACGCTCTGTTGTGGAGATAATGAACAGAGCACTCGCTTTTTTTAAGAGTCACGTTGTAAAGTCGCTAACGTTAGCCGCTTACCTTTAGCTTGTGCAGGTAAAACATCGATAGTTTCCCGTCTGAGATTCAAAAGCTGTCTGTTTTCTCACCAGTGAAATCCAAGTTAAATAATCCAAGTAAGATTAATATTCATTCATTCATTTTCATTCATTTTCTACCGCTTATTCCCGTTAGGGGTCGCGGGTGACTGGAGCCTATCCCAGTGACTTTGGGCCTTAGGCGGGGTATACCCTGGACAGTGGACACTCATCACAGCAAACACAGAGAGACAGACATTGACAGACAACCATTCACTCTCACATTCATTCACTCGGGACAATTTAGAGTTGTCAATTAACCTACACAGTCATGTCTTTGGACGGTGGGAGGAGCCAGAGAACCTGGAGAGAACCCACGGTAACACGGGGAGGACATGCAGACTCCACCCAGAGAGATCGTGTGGTGTTAGGGTGGTTCAGAATTCGAAACCACGATGTTGGGGTGGTCTGGGATTTGAACCCACGATCTCCTTATTGAGAGGCAGAAGCTCTAGCCGCTCTGCCACCGTGCACCCGTAAGATTAATATTATTCATAAATACTGCAGTGTCTCAGGTTTGCTCTGTTTTGATGAGAAAAATCCACAAATGTGAAGTTGCCAGCACGAGCTGCTCGTTTGGTCACGATTAGTCGATTAATCCAGTGTTTTTCCAACCTTTTTTGAGCTGTGGCACACGTTTTGGGTTTAAAAAAACATGTATAATGACAATATACAAGAGAATGTTTTACAATCATAGTATCGTAGATGATCTCCTAAATGTAGCTGTAGCTTTGGCTATATTTGATTATTTAATAGTTTGCCTGTTATTCACACAAAACAAATTAAAGACAATATTGTAATTAGTTATTTAACCATATCAGATTAAAATATTTTTAACTTTTACTCAACCTTCTTCTGCATATTTTTTAAATAAGTTGTATTTGTACCGCTTTTTGAAGCAGTATATACTTGGGCAGCTCTTTGTTTGGTTTCCTCATTTAAACAGTTCCATAGATCAACTCTGCATCTTGAGACGCACATTTTTTTGGTTGCGGTAACATAATTTCTTGAAGTGGAACTGATTCCTTAGATTCTAATTTCATTCTCGGTCACTGAACATGATTTGAATATTTTCTGGTAGTTGTTTATGTCTGGCTTTATAAATAGTTAGTCGTGTTTTAAAGGTCCCATATCATGCAAAATGGACTTTTCAGAGGTTTTAACCTCCCTACAGTGCTATTTGGGCCTCGTATGTTGTGCCCAAAGTGGTTTTTTGATTGATTCCCTCATGTTTTCACTAGAGAACTGTCTTTTCCGTCCCCTCGGCTGAGCAGCAGGCGGGGCTCCTCACTAAGATGACGCGGTGTTTAAGCCACGCCTCCAGGAAGCGCGCAGCGCAATAATAAAAACAGCTAATGCTAATGCTACACAGTAATTACACGATGGATACGACAGATCGAAGAGTTAGCTTGTTATTTACCAAACGGCACGTCCGTCGTTGAGGCCCTGGAGCACGTCAAACTCCAGGTCAGATCCAGGACGTAGGACTCAGCACGACGCACCGTCAGGACCAGAAAATGTTTATTCAGTGTTTGTGTATCGCTGTTTACCGGAGCACACGGCGCATGCACCATCTCCGCTCTAGGCTTCAGCACGGGTTGGGCGGGGGAGGCGCGCGGGTTGGGCGGGGGAGGCAGCCTGCTCTCTGTTCGGGGGGGTCAGATCTCAGAGTGAGCCGTTTGCTTTTACAAGGAGGGGGGCCAGTCCAAGAAATGGGTGTTTTTTGTAAACTGTTATGTTATGGATATTACACAACGCAAACATTTATCAACAAAGCCCCTAGAACAGACTGTGTAAAGGGGAAAAGAGCAGAATATGGGACCTTTAAATGTAACTAAATCCTCAAACTTTAATATTTTGGATTTGAAGAACAATATATTTGTGAGGTCCCGATATCCTGCTCTGTGTAGAATTCTCACTGCTTTTTTCTGTCATTTGAATAGGGGTTCTGTATAGGTTTTGTACATATGCGGTAATGATGATGGTTTTGCGTTCTTTTTTTGGTGCAAATGTCGCTCAGGACACTCCAAAAAGTTTAGTTTAGTTCAGTTTAGTTTAGTCTTTATTTGAAGGGACAGTGTACAGAGACATTATGCTCGTAAGACAGAGATGATCTGCACCAGATTGTAGCTAAACAGCTCATTTCCATCTGCAGTCCCTGAGGTACAAAAATAAGTTACACAGTGCAAAGTAATATAAAACAGTTATTCATATTTCAATAGCAGTCACAGTGCAGTTTAACAATTAAACCTAGTAATTATTATAGAACAATTTCTCACACACATCCCTCACTCAGTATCTCACACACACATTAGTAAAAAGCACAGGCTTAGTTCAAACATATCCACACAGTCTAGGTAAAAAAGGTAAATTAGTTCATTAAATCTGCATTTGTGGATTTGTGAACTCAAACTGGACATTTTTCAAGCCACACCTGGCAAAACCTCACGGGGTTAATCAGTTACACCTCCACTTTAAATGATTTACACGCAACGACGATGGAATTGAATCACTTTTAGTTGTGTTTATCACTTTTAGTTTTGTTTTTGCCAATAAAAATGAACAATTCAAGCCATTTTAACCTCTGTAGATTTACATTTTAACATCAGATCCCTTTGTGGAGCGGCGGGTCTAAAGTGGGCTGCGTGAACATTAGCTCACCGCCGCCGCTGCTGGAGTTTCCATGGCTCTTCCTCGTGGCTCTTTTTCCGTGATGGAGGAGAGCGAGTGGAAGAATCTGCTTTTCATTGGAAAGACCCGGCGCTGCTCGGCTCACTCCGCTCCGTTTCCTGTTCTGTGGACAAACCTGGATTCTGCTCGAACTTATCGTTGTTTTTCTCTCTCTTTCGTTGCAGATAAAATCGAAGAAGCACAAAAGGAGCTGAAGGATCCCAAAAGCTCTCAGAAAGGTAAGAGCGTTTGACTCTCAAGCAGCGAGTTAAACCAAACTCATTATCGCTGCATGGAGCGCCGTGCGGCTTTTAAACGTGAATGTTCCTCAGTGCACTGCAAATAATGAAGTTCTAGATGAGTTAAACGTCTTGATTTGAGGATATTAATCTGAATTTAAGTCGTTTTGACTCGTTAAGATCAGTGGAGACGATTTATTTGATGGAACTAGATTATTTCACTTGTTTCAATCCGTTTGTGACTTGTTTCAATACATTATTTCTTATTTCAATCCAAATTATCTTCCTGCAGAGCAAAAAATGTAAATCTACCGAGGTTAAAATGGCTTGAATTGATCATTTTTAGTGGCAAAAACAAAACTAAAAGTGACAAACACAACTAAAAGTGACAAAAACATAACTAAAAGTGACAAAAAACTTGACTAAAAGTGACAAAAACACAACTAAAAGTGATAAACATGCAACTACACTGAAAATAATGAACTTCTAGATGAGTTAAATGTCTTGATTTGAGGATATTAATCTGCATTTCAGTTGTTTTGACTCGTTAAGATCACTGGATATGATTTATTTATTGGAACTAGATTATTTTATTTGTTTCAATCCGTTTGTGACTTGTTTCAACACATTATTTCTTATTTCAATCCAAATTATCTGTCACTGGGTTAAGATCATTTCACTGACCCACTGACAAATGTATTTTCTTATTTTAAGCAAAATTATCACAGGATCATCAGAAATACCTTGAAACCAGTGAAATATTCTGCTTCACATCAACAATTAAATCTCATTGAGTCAAAACTTCTCAAATCCAGATAAAAATGATCAATTCAAACCATTTTAAACTTTGATAGATTTACATTTTTTGCTGCAGGAGATAATTTGGATTGAAATAAGAAATAATGTATTGAAACAAGTCACAAACGGATTGAAACAAGTAAAATAATCTAGTTCCATCAAATAAATCGTCTCCACTGATCTTAACGAGTCAAAACGACTTAAATTCAGATTAATATCCTCAAATCAAGACATTTTAACTCATCTAGAAATTCATTTTTGCAGTGTAGAGCATTTATTCAGTTTTCATTGTTAAAAATACCTTGAAAAACATGAACTCTTGCACATAATATTGCAAAAGAATTTATTGTAACATTAGCAAATGCAACAAAAAATATCGAAACAAACTGAAAATATCGCAATAACAATCAAACTCCTCCGTCTGACAGAAGTTTTTAAAAAGAAAACGGTTGAAAAGGGTTGATTTTGAAATGATTTTCCTTGAATTATTGTCTGAATTAGCCTTGATTTAGTCTCGGTTAAACATATTCTCAACCAAATCCATTTCTAGACAAAGAATATTTAATGTGAAAGTGTATTTTTGATGCAAAGCTGTAGTTTTGTACAGATTATTTTATTGTTTTTTTCACATTTCGATTTGAAAAATGCTTCTGTTTTTTATAAAAGGTCTTTTCGTATGTGTTTTCAAGTCTGTTTAATCCAGATAATTATTACAATTATCAAAATATGACCGATTGGTTTTGTTTTTTTCAGCACTAGTAGTTCATTTTTCAGTCTTTTTAATGCTCCTGAATAAGATGCATTTAAGTTAGAGCTGCAACTAACGATTATTTTGCGAATCGATTAGTCTGGCGATTATTCCTTCGGTTAATTAGTTAATTAGTTAGTTGTTTAAAGCCCAAGATCCTTAAATATGAGAATTTGACTAAATTTTTCTCAGATAAAGCTGAGGTGAAGCCTTTTGACGACGTCCTGGTGGAAAATATCAATAAATGAACAAGGATTTTAATCAAAAACACACAATTTACATGTTTTCTTTGTGTTTTTTGTGTGATTTCTCCTCTTCTTTCAGCTCATACAATGTTTTGGAGTCTGTGTATCAACCAGTTAACAATTATTCGATTATTTAAGTTCTTAACCATTTCTATAATCGATTAGTTGCGATTAATCGATTAACCTGTTGCAGCCCTAGTTTAAGTCGAAATCTTAAATTCTATTCTATCTACTTGTTGTAAGAAAAAATGTTTAACTGGTTTTTCATCCTATAATGTTTTAAGAATTAACCGTGTGATGTGTAAAAATGCCAAAATTGCGCGCAAATAAAAGAAATCACCTCTGTTAAAACTTTAAAATTAGATGTGAACAAATCCTTGTGTCCGTTGTGTCTAAATCTTGTTGAGTCCAGATTGTACAGTTTGGTGTTGGATCTACTTTAAGGCTGATCTTTATGTCTCGAGGGACAAAAATGCATTTCCAGAATTAGTTGTGTTTTTGTCACTTTTAGCTGCATTTTTGTCACTTTTAGTGGTGTTTTTGTCACTTTCAGTCACGTTTTTGTCATTTTTAGGTGCATTTTTGTCACTTTTAGTCAAATCCTTGTGTGTTTCGTCCAAATCTTGTTGAGTCCAGATTGTACAGTTTGGTGTAGGATCTACTTTAGGCTGATCTTTATGTCTCGAGGGACAAAAATGCATTTTAAGAAAACGACCTTTGAAGTTAGATGCTTTCAGTCATGTTTTTGATGATTTTCGAGGATTTATTTTGCTTTTAGTTGTGTTTTTGTTACTTTTAATTGCTCTTTTGTCACTTTCAGTCATGCATTTGTCGCTTTTAGATGAATTTTTGTTGCTTTTATTTGTACTTTTGTCACTTTTAATCACACTTTTGTCGTTAACAGTTGCATTTGTGTCACTTTTAGTCACTTTTTTGTCGCTTTCAGTCTTTTTTTGTCATATTTCGTCACGTTTTTGTCGCTTATAGTTGTGTTTTTGTCACTTTTAAACGCGTTTTTGTTGCTTTTAGTCAAATCCTTGTGTCCGTTGTGTCAGAATCATGTTGAGTCCAGATTGTACAGTTTGGTGTAGGATCTACTTTAAGCTGATCTTTATGTCTTGAGAGAAAAAAATACATTTGGAGAAAACAGCCTTTGAAGTTAGACTCTTTCAGTCATGTTTTTGATGCTTTTCGATGATTTATGTTGCTTTTAGTTGTGTTTTTGTCACTTTTATTCACTTGTTTGTCGTTTTTAGTAGTTTTTGTTGTTGTATTTCGTCATGTTTAGTCGCTTATAGTGTCACTTTTCAATACATTTTTGTTGCTTTTAGTCAAATGCCAAGACTAAAATGCATTTTAAGAAAACATCCTTTGAAGTTACAATGTCCCAGAGAAATCTATGGATGAAGTGGATTCAATGGAAGAATAAAACATCTTTAAGAGCAGATTGGACACGTTTGTTGTTGTTTCCAGGTGAAAGTTTACACTGTATGTTGAGAGCAAACTGGTCTAAAAAGTCAGGATTTTATTTATTGACATTAAGATTTGCAGAAATTAACAATGCACTTCAAATCGTTCTTATAGATTAAATGAACCGATAGATGACACTTCTTTCTGCCGTTTACATGAAGCACAAATGCCTGGTGTGGTCCAGGTCCCGGTGAGAGCATTAGCTGGTTATGTAAACAGTGTAATCCTCGTGCTGTGGAGCTCTGGGTTAAACCTGGACGAGAAGGACGTGTCCTTGGATCACCTCAGCACTCTGAACCACTTCATCTCCCTTAAACGACTTCATCTCATCACACTGAGTTTAAACGACTTCATCTCCACGCTCTGACTTTAAACGACTTCATCTCATCACACTGAGTTTAAAGGACTTCATCTCATCACACTGAGTTTAAACGACTTCATCTCATCACACTGAGTTTAAAGGACTTCATCTCATCACACTGAGTTTAAACGACTTCATCTCATCACACTGAGTTTAAAGGACTTCATCTCATCACACTGAGTTTAAAGGACTTCATCTCATCACACTGAGTTTAAACGACTTCATCTCCACGCTCTGACTTTAAACAACTTCATCTCATCACACTGAGTTTAAACGACTTCATCTCATCACACTGAGTTTAAAGGACTTCTTCTCCACGCTCTGACTTTAAACGACTTAATCTCATCACACTGAGTTTAAACGACTTCATCTCATCACACTGAGTTTAAACGACTTCATCTCATCACACTGAGTTTAAAGGACTTCATCTCCACACACTGAGTTTAAAGGACTTCATCTCATCACACTGAGTTTAAACGACTTCATCTCATCACACTGAGTTTAAAGGACTTCATCTCCACACACTGAGTTTAAAGGACCTCATCTCATCACACTGAGTTTAAAGGACTTCATCTCATCACACTGAGTTTAAAGGACTTCATCTCATCACACTGAGTTTAAAGGACTTCATCTCATCACACTGAGTTTAAAGGACTTCATCTCCACACACTGAGTTTAAAGGACTTCATCTCCACACACTGAGTTTAAAGGACCTCATCTCATCACACTGAGTTTAAAGGACTTCATCTCATCACACTGAGTTTAAAGGACTTCATCTCATCACACTGAGTTTAAAGGACTTCATCTCCACACACTGAGTTTAAACGACTTCATCTCATCACACTGAGTTTAAACGACTTCATCTCATCACACTGAGTTTAAACGACTTCATCTCATCACACTGAGTTTAAAGGACTTCATCTCCACACACTGAGTTTAAAGGACCTCATCTCATCACACTGAGTTTAAAGGACTTCATCTCCACACGTTGAGTTTTAAGAAGAAGAAGAATTTTTATTTATAGAGTGCTTTTCCACCCAATAGGCACCCAAAGCTGCTTTAACGACTTAATTCATTTAAAGGACACATATTCCACAGTGACTTTCTTGAGTTTTAATCACGTTTAACCACCATCAATGATCCGTCATCAAAAACCCTCCTGGAAAAAAATCCTCTCTTGGCCCGTCAAACACACTTCCTGCTGAACTCCCTCGATCGCTGACATTTCTTCAGATTTCGTACGTCGTTTGTCCGAGATTCTTCTGCTGTTTAAGTCCTTAAATCATCACAGACTCGTTCTGAGCATTTCTGCCTCTGAACACCATCACTGCTGCTGCTGCTAACCTGATAACAGTCTCTTAAAGTGATAACAAAACTAAAGTGTTTGAGCGCTTGGTGCCATCTTCTGGCTGCATAAGTGTCAGGGCAAACAGCAGAGAAACTTGTTAATTTAGTGCATAATAAACACTTTTTTGTTTTAAAATATGAGATGGCAAATTAAATGCAAGCATGTTTAAATAATAACAATCTGTAGAATATATTTTTCCTTTAATGACTCATGAGAAAACCCGTCTGCCACAGCGACGACTCACATCGTGTATATCTTTCTAAAAGAGCAGATACAACACAACCAGGAATTGGGACAATTGGGTTTCATTTGATTTTTAAATGTAATTATTTACAATTCCATACCAGAACTACAAGTAGAACAAGACAAAAAATCTTTTGTATTTTACTTCCCCCTGACCACGATTTGTTGGCTTTTTGTCATGTTTTAGTTGCTCTTTGTTGCTTTCTAGCTGCATTTTTCTTGCTTTTATTCCCATTTTTGTCACATGTATGTGTTTTTGATGCTTTTGTGGTGTGTTTGTTGCATTTAATCGCATTTTCATCAGCTTTAGTCACGATTTTGGCATTTGTAATACAATTCTTGTTGCTTTTTGTCACGTTTTGTTGTTATTAGTTGTGTTTTTGGCACTTTTATTGCGTTTTTATTGCTTTTAATCGCACTTTTGTCACCTTTAGTCGTGTTTTTGTTCTGTTTTTGTTGCTTTTTGTCATGTTTTGTTGTTATTAGTTGTGTTTTTATTGCTTTTAATCGCACTTTAGTCGTGTTTTTGTTCTGTTTTTGTTGCTTGTGTCAGAACATGTTTCAACTGATCCAGCAGGTTTTATAAATAGAACATTTTGAGTAATTGTGCAGCCCAAGACTTAAACCTCAACCAAGGCATTTACTCATTTCTGAAACACGATTATTGTTCTGAAGTAAATCTATAAACTCTTGCACTGTTTTGGTCAGTGCTGCTCGTCCTCAGATGCAGAAATGGCAGTAAAATGAGCTGAGACTCTGAGTTGTGGAGCTGTTCGTGCCGTTTTCGCCCGCGCCCCGTTAAAGTCCCGTCTGCGGCGTTTGTTTGCAGAAGGATCAGAGTTATGTAAAGACCGAGGCGTTCCCCGCTCTGGGTCTGCGGCTCAGAGGGAATCCTGCATGAGCTCATGGGGAAACTCCTCCTCTGCCCTGGAAACGGTGACCAGGCGGGGCTTATGCAACACTCTGCACAGACACACACACTCTGCACAAACACACACACAGACACACACACTCTGCACAAACACACACACACACACACACACACTCTGCACAAACACACACACAGACACACACACTCTGCACAAACACACACACACACACACTCTGCACAAACACAGACACACACACACTCTGCACAAACACACACACACACACACACTCTGCACAAACACACACACACACTCTGCACAAACACACACACACACACACTCTGCACAAACACAGACACACACACACTCTGCACAAACACAGACACACACACTCTGCACAAACACAGACACACACACTCTGCACAAACACACACACACACACACTCTGCACAAACACACACACACACACACTCTGCACAAACACACACTCTGCACAAACACACAGATATACACACACTCTGCACATACACACACTCTGCACAAACACACACACACTCTGCACAAACACACACTCTGTACAAACACACACTCTGCACAAACACTCTGCACAGACACACACACACACACTCTGCACAGACACACACACACACACACACACTCTGCACAAACACACACACTCTGCACAAACACACACTCTGCACAAACACACACACTGCACGCACACACACACACACACTCTGCACACACACACACACACTACACACACACACACACACTCTGCACACACACACACACTACACACACACACACACACACTGCACAAACACACACACACACACACTGCACAAACACACACACACACACACTGCACAAACACACACACACACACTGCACAAACACACACACACACACACACACACACACACACACACACACTCTACACAAACACACACACAGAGACACACACACACACACTCTGCACACAGACACACTCTGCACACACACACACACACTACACACGCACAGACACACACACTCTGCACACACTACACACGCACAGACACACACCCACACACACACTCTGCACAAACACACACTCTGCACACACACACTCTGCACACACACACACAGACACACACTCTGCACACACACACTCTGCACAAACACACACTCTGCACAAACACACACTCTGCACACACACACACTTTGATTTGACGATTTTGACGATTTATTTGATGGAACTAGATTATTTCACTTGTTTCAATCCGTTTGTGACTTGTTTCAACACATTATTTCTTATTTCAATCCAAATTATCTGTCACTGGGTTAAGATCATTTTACTGACCCACTGACAAATGTATTTTCTTATTTTAAGCAAAATTATCACAGGATCATCAGAAATACCTTGAAACCAGCGAAATATTCTGCTTCACATCAACAATTAAATCTCATTGAGTCAAAACTTCTCAAATCCAGATGAAAATGATAAACTCAATTAAATTTTAATCTTCGATAGATTTACATTTGAGACAATTTGGATTGAAATAAGAAATAATGTGTTGAAACAAGTCACAAACGGATTGAAACAAGTAAAATAATCTAGTTCCATCAAATAAATCGTCTCCACTGATCTTAACGAGTCAAAACGACTTAAATTCACATTAATATCCTCAAATCAAGACATTTTAACTCTGATAGAAGTTCATTTTTTCAGTGTGGGCGACATTCCTTGGAAAATCAATAGGCAATTTAACAGGCCGACACATTTTCCTGACATTTTAAATCATCATTCAGTAAAATAAAGGTGTTCTCGGGTATTATTCGTCGTCAAATCGTAACTTCCATCGAGTTTGGCAGTTGTTTACAGTCGGTTGCTACGGTAACAGTTGTGGTATTATCCCTGCCGCTCATGTCCAACCAGGAAGTGACATTATAAACACCAAAAATATTCAAATTGAGTTAAAAAAAAGCAAAAACATAAGTAAAATCTTCAGTATAATCATGTGTACTCTGACCCGTCGTGCGCTTTAAGGCGGTGGCTCAATTAAACCTTGTTAGAGGAAGTGAAAAAGTAAAGTCACGAGAGGCGAGGCAGGTTTATTTTTAAAGTGGGCGATATTGTTAAAAATTAATATCTGGGTATTTTTTTCGTTTCACAATAACAATGTTCAGTGGATAGTATGATAATCCAACAGAAATGCGTTAAAACATGTCTTTAAACGTATTTGTTCAGGTTTAATTCTCAGACAAATGGGAAATATCTGCAAAATTAATCATAAAAGTGCAGAAATTTCACCCTTTACTGTTATTTTTAAGTTTGTAAATAACTTTTTTCAGCTTTTTTTCATTTTATTTTATAAGAGTGCAGATAAAATTCCAGTCAAACACTCCAGAAATCAGACAATGATCAGATTTTTGGTCCGTTAAGGATATGAAGCATGGTTTAAAAATTTGGAATATTGACCATTTAGAATCACTTACTTATTCCTCCTGGTTTAGAATACATTTCTCAACTCGTTTTGTTCACTGGACTCAAAATATTTAGCTTGAATTAAGAAGAAATTAATGACAAAACGGCAGAGAACATTGAGTTAATGATGGTGGCTTTTCTTTTCTTTTGTGTTGTCAGTGTAAAACTCTGTAAACAGAACATTTTTTATTCCGGAGGCAAAAGTGAAGTGGAACATCATGTGATTTCACTGGAGAAACTAAACATTAACCTCAGAATATCACAAAATATGAAAAATGTAGATGACTCTGTGCTTTTCCGTCACGATCCCGAGCTCAATAAGACAATAAGCGATTCAAAAAACCAATAATAAACCTAATTTAACAAGCTCTGACACTTTAAATATTTTTTATTTCGCTTGTTTGTGTCTTTAATACAGCTGTCTGTTCAAACACACTTTTTCTCCTGTTGTTTAGCCTCTGAAGCCTCTGAGCAGATGACTTTATTTACCTCTTAAAGACCAGAGCTGTATAATTAAACCAAATCCACACAAAAACAAAAATTTTAATGGATGAACACAAAGGCTGCAATGTTTGAAGTGAAAAAACAAATGCAACTCACTGCATCAAAACGCGACTAAAAACGACAAAGACACGTTTATATACGACAAACACAACCAAACATGACAAAAACGTGACTAAAAACGACAAAGACTCGTTTAAATATGACAAACACAACCGAACGTGACAAAAACGCGACTAAAAGCCACAAAGACTCGTTTAAATATGACAAACACAACCGAACGTGACAAAAACGCGACTAAAAACGACAAAAACATGACAAAAATGTGACCAAAAAACGACAGACACGTTTAAATATGACAAACACAACTGAACGTGACAAAAACGCAACTAAAAATGCGACTAAAAACGCGCTTAAATACGACAAACACAACTGAACGTGACAAAAACGCGACCAAAAACGACAAAGACACGTTTAAATACGTCGAACACAACTGAACGTGACAAAAAAAATGCAACTAAAAGCGACAAAGACGCATTTAAATACAACAAACACAACCGAAAGTGACCAAAACGCGACTAAAAACGGCAAAAACATGACAAAAATGTGACAAAAAACAACAAAGATGCGTTTAAAAACGACAAACACAACTGAAATTGACAAAAATGCGACTAAAAGCGACAAAGACATGACAAAAATGTGACTAAAAACGACAGACACGTTTAAATACGACAAACACAACTGAATGTGACAAAAACGAGACTAAAAACGACAAAGACGCGTTTAAATACGACAAACACAACGAGCGTGACCAAAGCGCAACTAAAAGCGACAAAACATGACAAAATGTGACTAAGCGACAAAGACACATTTAAATACGACAAGCGCAACCCGAGCGTGACAAAAGCGCGACTAAAAGCGACACAAACATGACAAAAATGTGACCAAAAAGCGACAGACACGCGTTTAAATATGACAAACACAACTGAGCGTGACAAAGCGCAACTAAAAATGCGACTAAAAGCGCTTAAATCGACAAACACAACTGAACGTGACAAAACGCGACCAAACGACAAAGACACGCGTTTAAATCGTCGAACACAACTGAACGTGACAAAAAAAATGCAACTAAAAGCGACAAAGACGCATTTAAATACAACAAACACAACCGAAAGTGACCAAAACGCGACTAAAAATGGCAAAAACATGACAAAAATGTGACAAAAAACAACAAAGATGCGTTTAAATACGACAAACACAACTGAACGTGACAAAAATGCGACTAAAAGCGACAAAGACATGACAAAAATGTGACTAAAAACGACAGACACGTTTAAATACGACAAACACAACTGAATGTGACAAAAACGAGACTAAAAACGACAAAGACGCGTTTAAATACGACAAACACAACCGAACGTGACCAAAACGCAACTAAAAACGACAAAAACATGACAAAAATGTGACTAAAAACGACAAAGACACGTTTAAATACGACAAACGCAACCGAACGTGACAAAAACGCGACTAAAAACGACAAAAACATGACAAAAATGTGACCAAAAAACGACAGACACGTTTAAATATGACAAACACAACTGAACGTGACAAAAACGCAACTAAAAATGCGACTAAAAACGCGCTTAAATACGACAAACACAACTGAACGTGACAAAAACGCGACCAAAAACGACAAAGACACGTTTAAATACGTCGAACACAACTGAACGTGACAAAAAAAATGCAACTAAAAGCGACAAAGACGCATTTAAATACAACAAACACAACCGAAAGTGACCAAAACGCGACTAAAATGGCAAAAACATGACAAAAATGTGACAAAAAACAACAAAGATGCGTTTAAATACGACAAACACAACTGAACGTGACAAAAACGCGACAAAAAACGACAAAGACACGTTTAAATACGTCGAACACAACTGAACGTGACAAAAAAAATGCAACTAAAAGCGACAAAGACGCATTTAAATACAACAAACACAACCGAAAGTGACCAAAACGAGACTAAAAACGGCAAAAACATGACAAAAATGTGACAAAAAACAACAAAGATGCGTTTAAATACGACAAACACAACTGAACGTGACAAAAATGCGACTAAAAGCGACAAAGACACGTTTAAATACGACAAACACAACTGAATGTGACAAAAACGAGACTAAAAACGACAAAGACGCGTTTAAATACGACAAACACAACCGAACGTGACCAAAACGCAACTAAAAACGACAAAAACATGACAAAAATGTGACTAAAAACGACAGACATTTAAATACGACAAACACAACCGAACGTGACAAAAACGCAACTAAAAACGACAAAAACATGACAAAAATGTGACTAAAAACGACAGACACATTTAAATACGACAAACGCAACCGAACGTGACAAAAACGTGACTAAAAACGACAAAAACATGACAAAAATGTGACCAAAAAACGACAGACACGTTTAAATATGACAAACACAACTGAAAGTGACAAAAACGCAACTAAAAATGCGACTAAAAACGCGCTTAAATACGACAAACACAACTGAACATGACAAAAATGTGACTAAAAACGACAAAGACATGTTTAAATATGACGAACACAACCGAACGAACATGAATCGTGATAAAATCAAAATCATGATCATTTTTTGCCGTATCGCCTAAATAACGAGGTGTAATTCTGCCGCCGCCCAAAGTGAAACGGTAGAATTGTAGTTTGATTTTATGGCCCGTTTGTGGACTGAATGAAAGGGTGTTGGCTCGTGTCCCGTCGTCGGTGCCATAAACGTCCCGCGTTTGGCTCGGGGCTTTACAAAGTCTTCGGTTGCCAAGTAAACACCCGGAGTTGTGTTCTCGTGTTGTAATGGTTTGTTCTGCTGCGGAGTCTCGTCTTACAAACAACTTACTGTTTCCACATGTGCAGAAGACCGTGCCAACACACCGCCTTTGTCGTTGTTTGAGCTCGGTCCTTTAGTAACAATGGATTGGAACTGTTAGCGCGCGCTCCGAGATGTGTCGCAGTCGAATCGAAAATGCAAATAGAAATGACTGTAATTATTTAGCAAACATAATGACCTTTGCAGACTATAAATTATTCTTTCTTATTATGTAACAAGGTATGATTTAAAATGTTTTGTGTTTTTTGTTCTGTCTATAGACCCTTTAAAAGTTTGTACAAAAAAACCCAAAACCTTCTAAATTCAGAAAATAACGTGATTTCAGTGAGAAACTGGGATTAACCTCAGAATATCACAAAATCTGACAAATGTAGATGATTTAGTGTCAGTAAAAGCCTCAGACACATGTGAGTGACATCAGAGCTGCTTTAAACACATTTATTATTGTATTTTACATCATGTTTGAGCAAATTATGATCAAGAACAATCCAGATTTATGGGTTTTACTGGAAAATACTCACAGAAATGTTGAGCCCACAATCATTTTTCATTTTATCTAGAGATATATTAGATACTGTTCCAGAAATTAGATTATTTTGAAGCTAAAATACAATTTTAAGGCGAGAAAATTGTATTTTGTCCATCGTCTGTTATAGAAAATCAAACTAACTGACCTTTCTTATCTGGAAATTCAAATGTGTTGCTTTTGTCACTTTTGGACACGTTTTTGTTGCTTTTAGTCACATTTTTATCACTTTTAGTCATGTTTTTGTGGCTTTTAGTTGCATTTTTGTCACTTTTAGTTAAACTCTTTGCATTTTTGATGAAGAACAATCCAGATTTATGGGTTTTACTGAAAAATACTCACAGAAATGTTGAGCCCACAATCATTTTTCATTTTATCTAGAGATATATTAGATACTGTTCCATAAATTGGATTATTTTGAAGCTAAAATACAAATTTAAGGCAAGAAAATCGTATTTTGTCCTTCGTCTGTCAAACTAACTGACCTTTCTACTCTGGAAATTCAAATGTGTTGCTTTTTTCCAACACAAAAACTTAAGACCAGCCTGTTGTAGTGTAAAACAAAATATTTTATGTTTTAAACGGTCAAAACAGGAAGCTGAAGCCCTTAATCCAGTATAATCCAGTTTATTATAATTATTAATGTGCATTTGCTCTTTCAGTCTTGGTAATTCTGACTTATTTCCTTCTCCATCTTGGACCAAGTTTGATTTTAAAGGACACTTTACATCATGGGGACATTGCTTTAAAGGTGCTCTATGTAACTTTTCTAGAATGGTCCCAGTCCTCAATTAGACCCTGATTTTTCTCCCTAAATAAAGTAAGGCCTGGTTCCACAGTTCACCGCCTGTATATCGCCACGGAAACGTTAATGTGTTTAGAATGTTCCACAGCTTGGCATTAAACGTATCTATCTTGCGTTTATTCAGTTAGTCTTTAGATTTCTTCAAATAATTTAATGAAAGAGTTGGATTCTTTTGCCTTTCCACAGATCTGAACTTTGACTTTTGCTTGTGGCGCCACCTTCTGGTATTCATAGAGATATATAAGTCAAACTGTCCAAATCCACATAATTTTTTATAAACAAACCAGTTTACAAAGTGCTGCACTAACACAAAACTGTAAAGGACAGAAAAAGGTACAGAAAGTGCTCAATTTGATCTTTCTTTTTTTTCCATTTTTTTTTTTTTTTGTGTCAGTTTGCTCTCTCAACATATCAGCTTTCATGCGAAAACTACAGACTTAAATGTTTTATTTTGTTTCATTGAATCCACTTCATCCATAGATTTCTCTGGGACATTGTAACTTCAAAGGCCGTTTTCTTAAAATGCATTTTTGTCCCTCGAGACACAAAGATCAGCCTTAAAGTAGATCCTGCACCAAACTGTACAATCTGGACTCAACAAGACATACAGAAGGATTTTTTGATATCTAATTGTAAAACTGATTTATTGAAGTTTCAAGTCAAAAAAATGAGGCGAAATTTTAATTTTAATGAAAAAGTTTACGTAAAAACTAAATCCCCTCTGTAAATTTTATTGTAACTAATGTTGCAAAATGATTTGTCCATTTTGTCCCAAATATGTGTATTTAAAAAAGATTACACATAAATGCCTTATTTCTACATGAAAACATACATGAATACAAGGAGAAGTTTCAAACTGACATCTTTAAATTTAAGACTTTTTTTGTCCTATTCACCTGTAGCGTCTCACCTTAAAACAATTAAACTGGTCGAATCAAATCCAAGCAAAACCACCAAAAATTATAAAATAAAGAACTGGAACTAGAAAGAAATGACACCCTCAGCAGATTGAAATGTTTAAAGATTCTAAGTTTCTAATTTGACTCACATTCCCTCTCTCTGTCTCCTCAGGCGTGTCTGACAGCAGCCGCCGAAATGTCGACAAGTCCCAAAGCCTGAAGAGGAAGAAGGTCGTCGCGGGCAACCAACTCAAGAAAATCCCCAAATCTCCCGTGAAAAAACCTCTCCAGTCAAAGCCGTCTGACTCCGCCGTGCGAGAAACGCCAGCGGACAAAACCACTCCCCTGTGCTCGTCCTCCTCCTCGAACAGCCCAGTCCACCTCCACACGGCGCCATCTGCTAGGCAAGCGGACGCTGAAAATGCCCCAGCGACCGCAAAATCCCCAAAAGACGGGGTTCCGGAGCAAGAACGGATGATAAAGGAGCCAAAATCGCCGCCAGTAGAAACATTTAGAGTTGAGAAAACATCTTCAGATACGTCTCAAGCAGCTCCTTCTGAAATTAGCAAAACGCAATCTCCGAAACACGAAGAAGAACCGTACCATAGCAGTGCGCCGCTAGATGTTTTACTGAAAGCGATGGAGCCCGATTTTAGCACATTAGCGGAACGGAAAAATCAGCCCATTGGGAAAGTCGGCGCGCAAGCTAGCATCGGCGAAGTTCAAGCTATGCCTGCGCTTAACGTCGGAATCCAGTCGTCGCACATGCAGACGTCGCACATGCAGACGTCGCACATGCAGACGTCGCACATGCAGACGTACTACATCGACAAGCAAGGGAACTTTATTGGCATCGCGGCGCCCATACAAGGAACGGTGCAAGCGGGGACGCCGACCCTGCCGAGCGGAACTCATTTCATACCCGTCGCAAATCAAGAAAAGCCGAGATTGCAAATGAGCTTCAGCCCCGGGCCGGTGGCGATGACCCACGGGACGAACGCGCTGCCGCAGAGCCAGCCGCCGATTGTGCAAACGTGCCAGTCTTTATCCGCGAGTGTTCCCAGTTCCATCCAGGTCCCGGTGACTCCAGGAAGCAACCAAGTCCAAATGGCGACCGTCATGAACTTCGGAGATCAGATTTCTAAAGACCAAAAGCCGAAGAAGCCCGGGAAGTACGTTTGCGAATACTGCAACAGAGCGTGTGCCAAACCGAGCGTGCTGTTGAAACATATCAGATCCCACACGGGCGAGCGGCCATATCCGTGCGTGACCTGCGGGTTCTCGTTCAAAACAAAAAGCAATCTGTACAAGCACAAAAAGTCGCACGCCCACGCTATCAAACTGGGCCTGATGGCGAGGTCGGAATCGGGGAGCGGCTCGTTGTCTCAGGAGTCGGAAAAAGGCGCGGGGACGCATTCGGAGGCGGAAGATACTGGCGAAAGCGACGAAGAAGGTAGTAATCACGAGCTAGAACAAGATTTGACGCAAAGTAATGTCGTGGTGGTGTCGGAAAGTAGTTTGCAAAGTTTAAGTCAAGTTTGTCAAGGTGAAATTAAGCAATCGAATGCGGTCGATTGCGGCAAAGTTCAACAGAAATCTCACGAGCCGAAAGTTACGCTTCCGAAAGTTGTTGTTTATCCCGTGAATGTTTCTCCGTTGAGAGCGGACAGCCCGAGAGTTACCATGGCGGCGCCGGAGCAAGCGGCAGCGCGCCAACGGGAATTTCAGTCGGCAAGTTTAAGACCGAGCGTCACAGTCTTGTCGTCGCTGAAAGAGGTCGACGGCACGAATGCGTCGCTGGATGTGAGCGAGGACGAGGACCAGCAGTGCAAGTCGCCGCTGCTGGGAGGTCACGCGCAGCTCCAGCGGCAGCAAGCCACCGATTTCTCCCAACAGCAACAGCCGAAATGCCTGCTCAGCCCGAGGAGCTTGGGTAGCACAGATTCGGGATACTTCTCCAGATCGGAAAGCGCAGACCAAGCCATGAGCCCGCCGAGCCCTTTCGTGAAAATAACGCCGCCCGTAGAAATTGACAAAAACGTTCTTCCCAGTTTGCCTCCGGTTGTCGCAACGGTGATGCACGTGCAAAGTGAGACAAAAGTGAGGCAGCTCGAGGGGCAGATGCGACCGCCGCTCGAACCGAAAGCGCTATCCCTCGAAGAACGCATTTCGAAGTTGATTTCTGACAACGAAGCCGTGGTCGATAACAAACAGCTGGACAGTGTCAAGCCCAGACGGACCTCTCTGTCAAGGCGAGGCAGCATAGACTCACCTAAATCGTATATTTTCAAGGACTCGTTTCAATTTGACCTGAAGCCAATTGGAAGAAGGTCTAGTTCAAGTTCAGATATCCCAAAATCGCCGTTCACGCCCACTGATAAATCAAAGCCAGTGTTCTTGCTGTCCGTACCTTCTCAGTACTCGCCCATGGACTGTTTGCCAATAACAAGAAGTAACTCGATGCCAACTACGCCGGGACATTCTGCTTTGCCCGTCAACGTCCCACCTCCCCCCCACCCCTTACGAATCTGCCAATCTTTCGATGAGAAAATCAGCACGCTTAACGACGACGTATTCTCTTCGGCACCTCCGACCCCAAATCCGGCAATGCACGCACGGACGCTGGTGAGGCAAGTGGCCGTCGAAGACTTTTCAACGAGTCACGAGGGACACGGTCTTCCGTCTGTGAGGTCCATGGACGAGGGTTATCAAGGACCGCAGAGTAATCTGACGGAATTTATGCAACGCAGCAGGTCGTTCGAGCACAACCAAGACAAAACCAGGAAACCGCAGCAAAGCAAAGGCACGATGTACGAATGCGAGACGTGTCGAAATCGGTATAGAAAGCTGGAAAATTTTGAAACCCACAAGAAGTTTTATTGCTCTGAATTGCACGGGCCGAAAAACAAGCCGGTTAAAGAAGTCGAACAAGAGGTTTTCCATGTCCATATGCAACAACCGATGTTCTCCAGGTCGGCGTCCGGACCTGGAATTATCGATCAGCAGACGTCTTTCAGGAAACGTAGAATGAAAATGAAAAGCGTTGGAGATGAGGATGACCAGTCGCCGACAGATACGGTACCGCCCTGTTCGGTTAGTTTTGATTCGGGACAGTTAACGACGGAAAATCGAACGTTTCCTCCCCACGCAGTAATTGTAGACGTGCAACCGAAAAACAACCAAACTAAGCTACCTCAAATTCAACTTGTAGCAAGAGGTACGTCCGACGCGAGGCTTTCGCCGATACGAGAGACGAAAATGGCGAATAAAGGAGAATTGCAAAGACAAGGTAGCGGGACATCGGTGATACGACATACAAATTCGCTAAGCAGACCGAATTCGATGGAAAGGGAATCGATGGACAGAGCTTCTCCAGTGGAAAATATGGAAAAAGACCTCACAAACAAGCCCAAAGTCGACCAAGTAGCAAATATCAAAGAATCTTGTCATGAAGGTAAATCTAACTGTGTGGATTTCGGGAAACAGAGAGTTGCACAATACGGTGAAGCAAAAGTTGGCGAAATCCCTACAACTCCCGTGCATCAGTCTCGACTCGTTCGCCAAAACAACATCCAAGTCCCTGAAATACTTGTAACAGAAGAGCCAGATAGAGAAAGTGACTCGCAAAATGTAGATTCGACAGACAAGCCGGGTGATCAGTTCAGCTGGCCGCAAAGAAGCGAAAGTTTGTCAAAGTTGCCCGCGGAGAAGTTGCCCCCGAAAAAGAAAAGGATCCGATTGGCGCAAATGGATCACTCTTCAGGAGAATCAAGTTTCGAGTCAAGTTTGTCCCGAAGTCTAAGTAGAGATAGCAGTTTGTCTCGTGGGTCCAGTATTTCGGCATCTTTTGATCGAGAGGAGTCTTTGAGATCGGAAAGTCCATCCAGAGCAGATTACGTCAACAAAAATTCAGATTTACAAGGCTTACCGGCAGCTTTTAACACGCTCAATGTGCCAGGAGTTATGCGTCGCGCTGCTTCTGAACAAATTACGTGCACTCAACCGTCCGTGGAAGTTTCTACCGAATACAGAAGTAAATCTTTTGATTGCGGGAACGTTTCGCCGAGCAGGTCCCCATCCCCTGTTGGTTTGCCAAAAACCGGGCAACTATCGCAAATACCGCTTATCGAGAGAAGGCGCGGCCCATTAGTGAGGCAGATGTCGTTAAAAATTGGCCCCGAAAGCCAGCAACCTGTTCGTAAAAGTGTCGTGCCGCTGGAAAAAGTCACAAACGTTTACTCGCTGACGCAATCCAAGCCGCAGCAAATTCACATCGCCAACAGGAACACGACGAACCAGCCTTTTGTGCTTCAGACGGGAGAGCGACCTTTGCAGAAGAACGAGCAGCTTGTGCAGTGCATAAACTTGGGCAGTCCGACGCTGCAGCCGCAAATTCACGGGCTTCCGCATCCCTGGCACCAGACGTCGAGAGTTCAAATCTGCCAAAAAGCGCAACAGCCTCTCAATCAGATCCTTGTGTGTCGGGAAAATTCGCATAACAAGCCAACGGAAAAAGACGACAAGACTGATTTTGTGCCCAAGTACCAACTTCCTTGCTCGACGCTTAGGGCAAGCCAAACTTTTACGTTTTCAAACACGCAAGGAACTCAAATCGCTCTGCCAATTTTAACCATACCCATTGCCAATCCGATTTTGGGTATTTCCAAGTCGTCGGAAGTGATGCAAAATGTCTACGTCGCTCAACAAGCTAGCCAGCCAACTAGCGAGACGCAACCGCAAGCAAGTGCCATACCGTTACCGCAGATTTTGATAACCCATGAGCAAATCCACCCTGCTCCGACAAACAAAAATGCGGTAATGCCAACGCCGTCTTCTGAAAACGACGCAAAGAAAGAGAGTCCGCCAATCCAGCCGGTTAGCAGTCAGAACAACGTAGAGCTGGCGTCGTCAATCGGGCCGATGCAATGCACGCAGAAACTAGCATCTGTCTCGCTGTGCCCTCAACAAGAGCCAACCGCATCGAGTAAACGGATGCTATCTCCGGCTAACAGTTTGGATATCTACATGGAAAAGCACCAGAAACGCGCAAAAGACGAACACGGCGTGGCTTGCCTCACTGACGGGAGATCGATAAATTACCTGAATTCGAAAATGCCCGAAGTGACGAGGCAACGAAAGCTGATGCTGGTCAGACAAACTTGCACGACCGAACCGGCGGACAGTCCCATTGAAACGGAAGCGCCTCCTTTGTCGCCGCCTAAATCCTCGGAAACGGAGAAAGAGGGAGAAGCCAACGAGGACGACGTCAAACCGATGTCTCCTGATAGCACCGGAATCGAGAGAGAAACGTGCACTATAATACCTGAAGAGACTTGCACTTCGAATTCGACGAGCCATTCCGTGCCACTTTCAAAGACGCAAGATAAAATTGAGGAGCAAAAATGGCTGCCGGCTAAATCTCCAATAAGACCGTCGAGTTTTAGCAGCGGACAAGTTAAGCTAACGACGTCGGTGTCCGTCGTTAACACAAAAGACAGCCATCGCTTGTCGTTCCCGAGTCTCAAAACGGCGACGACGTACACGTGGTGCTTTCTGATGAAGAGGAAATCGCTTCACACGCAGCAGACGGACCTGAAAACGTCGGCCTATTCCACGTGGACGGTTTCGCCCAACAACCCGAACCCGCTGGGGCTGCCGACCAAAGTGGCCATGTCGCTGTTCGATTCGAAACAGAGCTCCAAGAAAATCCTCTACACCTCGGCCATAAAGACCGGCGAAGTCAAGGATCTGCTGTCGTACTCCGGGAAGCTGAAGGACGTCATGCCCAAGGTGAGAGAAAATACTGGGAAAATTGGATTGTTTATGGTTGTAGCTGGTGATGTGGGGTGGACGGTATTCACTTGAATAAATAAATAGTATTATGTGTTATGATATTTGTATTGTTTTGTTCCTGGTTTAGTCAATTTTAGTCACATATTTTAGTCCTGTTTTCTCCCTGGTTTTGTCCCATGTTAAGTCTTGTTTTAGTCCTAGGTTCTCTCTAGTTTATTCCTGTTTAAGTCTTTCTTTAGTCCTGGTTTCTCCCTGGTTTTGTCCATGGTTAAGTCCTGGTGTCTCTTAGGTTTAGTCCTTTTTTAGTCTTGCTTTAGTCCTGGTTTTGTCCAAGGTTTGGTCTCGCCTTAATCCTGGTTTCGTCCCTGGTTTAGTCCTTGTTTTAGTCTTGCTTTAGTCCTGGTTTATCCCGGGATTTGTCCCACTTTTAGTCCTATTTTGGTCTTGCATTTAGTCCTGGGTTCTCTCTGATTTATTCCTCTTTTAGTCCCGTTTTAGTCGTACTTTTGTCCTAGTTTTGTCCAAGGTTTAGTTTTTCCTTAATCCTGGTTTCGTCCCCGTTTTAGTCTTGCTTTAATGCTGTTCAGTTTGAGTTTTAGTCTATTTTAGTCTTGCTTTAGTCCTGGTTTTGTCCCAGGTTTAGTCTAGTCTTAATCCTGGTTTCGTCCCTGGTTTAGTCCTGTCGTCCCTGGTTTAGTCCTGTTTTAATCTTGCATTAGCCCTGTTTTAGTCTTTTGTGACGACGTGGTTATATTTAAAAAGTGTCAGTGTGAAATATAAATCATCTGAAACATCGACTACTAAAACAATCTTTAGTTGCAACATTGGCTGATAGCAATGTCCAAAAATAAGTCGACTATTTTGTGTATTAGTGTCACCCCGTCAGTCTTTTCCTCTCAGATCATCCCCGTGTTTGTTTGTCTGCAGCTGCCGTTACCTCCGAAGTCTAAATCTCCTGCGGCGAGACCCAAACCTCAGCCCGAGCTCCAGAGCAGCCTCGAGTCGGAGAAAGAGCTGTCGACCAAGAGCGAACCACGACGGGTCAAGATCTTTGACGGAGGGTACGTCCTTACAAGTTATTATGATTCCACTGGATTAAAGGGAACATATTCTGCTACGGAGGGCTGTAGGCGACTAAAGAAAAGACTTGCCCCATCAACCGATTATTCAAATAAAAGGGGGCGTGGCAAAATATATCTAAACCAGTGTTTCCCAACCAGGGGTACAGGGACCCCAAGGGGTACGTGAGGAACTACCAGGGGGCACTTGGGATGGTTTCAGGTTTTAAAATAAGATGAAATATGCTTTTGTCTGAATAAAAAAGTGTTATTAGTTGTACATTTAGTATGTTTTTGGAGTATCTTGGATCATACATATAATAAAACAATAAATTTAATTGTAAAAATTGACTATTTTTGACTAGTAAACCCATTTATTTGCCTGAAAGTCAAGTTAAGGGGTACTCTTGAGTGTATAACAGACCTTAGGGGGTCCTCGAGACAAAAAAGGTTGGGAACCACTGATCTAAACTATGAAGTATCTCTGTGTATCTGACCCAAACTGCCCAGGAGTTCATGAAAAAAAATAACAATTTACACAGAAAAGTACCAGTAAACAGTATTTATTTGTTGAAGATACGATCTACTCCAAAATCTTCAGCTTACTCATTCCACATCGTCTCGTTTTTGCCACATAAATCAGTTAAATGCAGATAAAATAATTAGTCGACTAATGAAAATGTTGGTCGACTAAGACACCATCAACCGTTTAATCGACTAAAAGGACACAGCCCTTTTGCTACGGTGACTTTTTTGAGCTTTTAATCATGTTCTAATAATGTTCTGTCATCAAAAACATACCTGATTTAGCATTCCACTGCATTCACGGTGTTTTGAGGAAGAGTCATCTAAAAACCCTCCCCCACCGAGCTTCCAACACACGTTATACTTAGTAAAAATAAAAAATAAAAAAGGTAAAAAAGTCCAGGTGTAAGCCATATAAATCCATACACATTTTTCTGAATTGACTTTTTTGTGTTTTTGGAGAACAAACTTGACTCCAATTCATCCCAAAATGTTTGATTTGACTGGAAACAAGAGTTACTACTTCCTTTTCATATTTAACACGCCCAGCAGCTGATCTTGGTCTCCTTTTATCAAATAGTGGATAAAAAGGAATAAACTCAGAGAAAGTCAGCTGGTTAAGGATTTGCATTTGTCTAATCTTGCTGCATATTTGTTTTTTCCAACGCAGCATTGGTATTTGTCTCAAAGTATTCCGGCGCTAACTTTCGCCCCAAATCCCGTCCCGTGCAGGTACAAGTCGAACGAGGACTACGTGTACGTGCGCGGCCGCGGCAGAGGGAAGTACATCTGCGAGGAGTGTGGCATCCGCTGCAAGAAGCCCAGCATGCTGCGCAAACACATCAGGACGCACTCGGACGTCCGGCCGTACCACTGCAACCACTGCAACTTCAGCTTCAAGACCAAAGGTAAAGGCCCGGGCCGCCGCGGGGAACAGGGCCAAAGAGTCTGTCCTTGAAGTGCCTCTGACAGGTTAGACTGCTCATGTCACTAAAATACAGGTCAGATAAATATATTCAAAGTTTTTCTAAAAATAATTATACATTTCATCATTTTTAGCTGTTTTTTTAGTTTTGTAATGTCACTTCCTGGTTATAAATGATGACATCACAGTAGGAAATGACTCTGTACACTGGGCTAAAACTCTGCTTAATGCCACAGATTTCTTTTGTCCATCAAATCAAAATACATGTGAACACCTTTATTTTGTTGAATTAATGTTTTAGTGGTAATTTAAGTTGTTTATTTTGGGTAAATTATGCATAATCTTTGAATGGAGTGAGTCTCCCCGGTGTGATGTCATAAATTTTTTACTTCCTGTAATTTTAAACTGATTTTTCCACTTTTCACCTCAAACTACAACTTGACTGGTGTAAAACAGGAATTTTTTATGTACAATACGCATGAATACACCAAATAAAATCAAAATTAGAAAATTGTTAAAACGTGTCATACGCACTTTAAAAGGGCATGTGACGGGTTTTCATGATTTTCTAATTTGGACTTTATTCAGTGTATTGATACCTGTTGTAAATATAAATTTTAGTTTTACACCAATCAAGCAGCCATTTGTGGAGAAAAGTTGAAAAATATGTTGAAATCTACAGGAAGTAAACAAGTTAATGACATCACACTGGGGAAACAAGGGTTATGCATCATTGACACAAAAGAAATCGCTTTTTTGACCCTTTATGCATGAATTCAATAAAATAAAGGTGTTAACATGTATTTTAATTTGTAAAATAAGAGTTTTGGCCCAGTTTACAGGATGGTCGCTAAGTAATTTCCTAGTGTGATGTCATCATTTACAACCAGGAAGTAAAACAAAAAACCTAAAAACTTGCTAAACCGCGATAAAATTTGTAAAGTATTTTAACAAAATTTGAAATATATTTATCTTAACTGCATTTTTGTCAAATGAGTCGTCCAACCTGTCAGAGGCCCTTTAAAGTCTGTATGAAGGTTCTCATGTTTTGGTTTTTTAAAATTGTGACTTGGTTTGGTGGGAGGGCACCTGTGGTAAATAGTCATCATAGTTTTACATCCGTGAAGTTGTAGTTTGTGAAGACATTTTGAAAAGTAAAAGTTTAAAATTGCAGGAAGTGGTGCTGGGCTCTGAAATGGAATCTCTCTGATGTCATCAAAAAGCGACAGAGGCAGAGACTGTCAAAAGAGACAGTTAATATTTAACTGACACGTTTTTCTGACAGTTTAAACCGTCATTCAACAAAATAAAGTGTTATCAGGTGTTATTATTTGTCTAATCATAACTATTGTGTAATTTATGTGGATGTTGGCCCTTGTTTACAGTCTGGTTGCTATGGTAACAGATGTGTCTAACTGTGGCTGTGTCCGAATGTCCACACTGTTCCTTCTAGGGGGCGCTATACAGAGGTCAGGCCATGTTTAGTGCTGTCCGAATGTCCAGCAGGTGAAAAAGTAGTGCACTCAAAATTTCCCAGAATGCATCTTGAAAAGTAGTGTCCAGTGCTGGTCACTAGAGGTCAATATAGACCACAATGCATTGCAAGTGTCAGAAAAACTACAGCGGACAGGTCTTTAACTGAGCACAACAGACTGAATGAAGCAGAAAGAGCTGTTTAAACGAACTGTTGAGTCGAGATTATGAACAAAACACTTTAAACAAACCGTTAGCCGCAGAGATGCTAGCGTTAGGACAAAACCAGGATTAAACTAGGACTAAACCAAACCAGGACCAAACCAGGACAAAACTAGGGCCAAACAAGGGCTACACCATGACTAAACTAGGACTAGACCAAACCAGGACCAAACCAGGGCCAAACAAGGGCTAAACCATGACTAAACTAGGACTAGACCAAACCAGGACTAAACCATGACTAAACTAGGACTAAACCAAACCAGGACCAAACCAGGACAAAACCAGGGCCAAACAAGGGCTAAACCATGACTAAACTAGGACTAGACCAAACCAGGACCAAACCAGGACAAAACCAGGGCCAAACTAGGGCTAAACCATGACTAAACTAGGACTAGACCAAACCAGGACAAAACCAGGACCAAACCAGGACAAAACTAGGGCCAAACAAGGACCAAACCAGACCAAACCAGGACAAACCTAGGCCAAACAAGGGCTAAACCATGACTAAACTAGGACTAGACCAAACCAGGACCAAACCAGGACAAAACCAGGACCAAACTAGGGCTAAACCATGACTAAACTAGGACTAGACCAAACCAGGACAAAACCAGGGCCAAACTAGGGCTAAACCATGACTAAACTAGGACTAGACCAAACCAGGACCAAACCAGGACAAAACCAGGACCAAACAAGGGTTAAACCGTGACTAAACTAGGACTAGACCAAACCAGGACAAAACCAGGACCAAACCAGGACAAAACTAGGGCCAAACAAGAGCTAATCCATGACTAAACTAGGACTAGACTAAACCAGGACCAAACCAGGACAAAACCAGGACAAAACTAGGGCCAAACCAGGACCAAACCAGGACAAAACTAGGGCCAAACTAGGGCTAAACCATGACTAAACCAGGACTAAACCAAACCAGGACTAAATCAGAATTAAACCAGGACTATACAAGGACTGAACAAGATTAAACTTGGACTAAACCAGGAATAAATGAAACTCATACTAAATCTGGACTAAACTAGCACTAAACTATGATCGGACTGAACCAGGACGAAACCAAACAAGGACTAAACCAGGACTAAACACCAGAACTAAACCAGGATCAGGACTAAACCAGCGAACTGAATGAAAGCAGAAAGAGGAGCTGTTTAAACTAACTGTTGAGGCGAGATTATGACCAAAACACTTTAAACAAACCGTTAGCCGTAGAGTCGCTAGCGTTAGCCGCTTACTTTAGCTTCAGCTGTGAATAGATTGCAAATTTCAAGCAAAAAGTTGAATAATCCAGTCTGTTTGATGTTTCACGTGCGATCCATGATGAATAAATGATGATTATTAGTTCATAAATATGTGTTAAGAGGATTTGACCCACATTCATTACAGAAATTAATTTTTATGTGAGTTTTGCCGACTTTCTTCCTCCCAGACACCAGAATCTCGTGACCCGTAGCAAGAACAAAGTGTGAGTTGTGTCTGAATCGCTCCAGGCTTGAGGGCAGTATTTAGTCTGATCAAGAGCAGGACTGTGAGTGAACGGGGGGTTAAGGGCGAGGGGGGACATTCAGACACAGCCCCTGTCGTTTGTGCTCAAGTTCAACCAGAAAGAACCAGAAACATTATACACTTGATGAAAACTGTCAAACTAGGGATAAAAAGGCAAAATCTTAAATATAATCTACATTTTAGTCAAATGTCTCTGACCTGTCATAGACTTTAAAGGGCCCATGACAAGTTGGGCTACCCATTTAGCCAAAATGTAGTTCAGATAAACATATTTCAAAATTAGCTAAAATTCTTTACAAATTTTACACAGTTTTCGCAATTTTTAGCTTTTTAATTGTACTTCCTGGTTGTAAAGTATGACATCACGCTAGGAAATTACCATAGCAACAACACTGTACACTGGGCCAAAACTCATCTAATGTCACTTTTTTTTTAATTTGACGAATAAAAATAAATGTAAACACCTTTATTTTGTTGAATTAATGTTTAAAGGGTCAAAAAAGTAGTTTATTTTGTGTAAATTATGAGTCACCTTTGTCTCCACATTGTGATGTCATCAGTTTGTTTACTTCCTGTAATTTTAAACAGGTTTTTCAACTTTTCTCCACAAACAGCGACCTGATTGGTGTAAAACTATATTTTATATTTACAACAAGTATTAATACATTATATAAAGTCAAATTTTGAAAATCATAGAAACCTGTCATACGCACTTTAAGGCACTAAACCTTTTTCTGACTCTTCAGCTCTTGGTTTTGTGAAGATTGTTCTGTTTGTCGGTCATTTACAGATTATTATTTTAGATTAAACATGTTCACTTTACGAATCTTGTCTGCCCTGTGCTGTTTTGAAGAGTATTATGTGTTCTGCTTTTCCAAATTGATCGTCGTGCAGTTCTTTGTTGTGATTGGTAGATTTTTAGCCAATCAGCAGCCGTCGTTCTCTCTGCTGCTCTTAGCAACCAGAGCCTCCTTTTTCTGTTTCGGATTATAACTAATGTTTTGTGCAGGCTAAATATAGACGTCTCAGATCGTCCTGTCGGTGTAAAACGGCAGGAAAGACTCTGTTGATTAATGTATTTTATTTATTTATTTATTAACCTTTGTTTAACCTGGACACAAAAAACTGTAAATCAGAATCTTTTTTTCAGGGATGATCTGGGCTAAAAGTGGACTGCAGCACACGTCATTGAAACATTTACACATTTGCATTAAAATATATATATAATTCATCATAATTCATACATTTTTATCTTTTTATATTTTGATTTCACCCAAATTAAACCAAATATTAATTAATATAAATACACATACAGTATTTACCAAGTTATAATTGCATCTTTGATACGGTTTCAATCAAAAACATTGTAATATTGCCTTGAATTAAGCTATTTTTAATATAATATTGAAAGCTAAACAGCAAAAAAGCTAAATTATGTAAATTTGTCAAAAGAAGCGAATCATTTTGAATTCAGAATAGAGCAGAGTTGTGTTTTGTAGTTTTGTAGTTAAAACATACGGATGATTGTGTATTTGAGAGAATAAAAGCTCAGTTGGACGAGGAGCGTGAGAGACACAGAGTCGGAGGCTGCAGCAGAGGTTTGAACCGACGTGGGCTGAGGCCGAACCAGGCGTGGGCTCCGGCAGTGAATCATAGAAACAACAACACGAGCAACTGACAAACAACCGACAAACAAACCAACACGAGCAACCGACAAACAACCGACAACAACCAACACAAGCAACCGACAAACAACCGACAAACAACCGACAAGCAACCGACAAGCAACCGACACAAGCAACTGACAAACAATCGACAAACAACCGACAACCAACACGAGCAACCGATAAACAACCGACAAACAACTGACAAACAACCAACACAAGCAACCGACAAACAACCAGCACAACAACCGACAAACAACCAACACAAGCAACCGACAAACAACCGATAAACAACCGACAAACAACTGACAAACAACCAACACAAGCAACCGACAAACAACCAGCACAACAACCGACAAACAACCAACACAAACAACCGACAACAACCAACAACCAACACAAACAACCGGCAAACAACCGACAACCAACACAAACAACCGGCAAACAATGGACAAGCAACCGGCAAACAACCAACACAAGCAACCGGCAAACAACCAACACAAGCAACCGACAAACAACCGACACAAGCAACCGACAAACAACCAACACAAGCAACCGACAAACAACCAGCACGAGCAACTGACAAACAACCGACACAAACAACCGACAAACAACCAACACAAGCAACCGACAAACAACCGACAAACAACCAACAAACAACCGGCACAAACAACCGATAAACAACCAGCACAACAACCAACACAAGCAACCGACAAACAACCGTCAAACAACCGACAAACAACCGGCACAAACAACCGACAAACAACCAACACAAACAACCGGCACAAACAACCGACAAACAACCAACACAAGCAACCGACAAACAACCAGCACGAGCAACTGACAAACAACCGACACAAGCAACCGACAAACAACCGATAAACAACCGACAAACAACCAACACAAGCAACCGGCACAACAACCAACACAAGCAACCGACAAACAACCAACACAAGCAACCGGCACAACAACCGGCACAAACAACCGGCACAACAACCAACACGAGCAACCGACAAACAACCAACACAACAACTGACACAACAACCGGCACAACAACCAACACAACAAACGGCACAACAACCAACAGAAACAACCGACAAACAACCAACAAACAACCGGCACAAACAACCGATAAACAACCAGCACAACAACCAACACAAGCAACCGACAAACAACCGTCAAACAACCGACAAACAACCGGCACAAACAACCGACAAACAACCAACACAAACAACCGGCACAAACAACCGACAAACAACCAACACAAGCAACCGACAAACAACCAGCACGAGCAACTGACAAACAACCGACACAAGCAACCGACAAACAACCGATAAACAACCGACAAACAACCAACACAAGCAACCGGCACAACAACCAACACAAGCAACCGACAAACAACCAACACAAGCAACCGGCACAACAACCGGCACAAACAACCGGCACAACAACCAACACGAGCAACCGACAAACAACCAACACAACAACTGACACAACAACCGGCACAACAACCAACACAACAAACGGCACAACAACCAACAGAAACAACCGGCACAACAACCAGCAAACAACCGGCACAAACAACCAACACAACAACCAATAGAAACAACCGACAAGCAACCAACACAACAAACAACCGACACAACAACCGGCACAAACAACCAACAAACAACCAACACAAACAACCACCACAAAAACCGGCACAAACCTAAACATACGAAAGAAACAACCGACACAACGACCAACACAAACCTACGAAAGAAACAACTGCCACAAGCAACCGGCACAAACAACCAACCAGTACAAACGTAAACATACGAAAGAAACAACCGACAGAAACAACCAACACAAACCTAAAGCTACGAAAGAAACACACTTTTTCTCCTGATGTTTAGCCTCTGAAGCTTCTGAGCAGATGACTTTATTTACCTCTTAAAGGCCAGAGCTGCACAATTAAACCAAATCCACACAAAATCACTATTTTAATGGATGTAATTAGCAAATCAGTGTTTGAAGTGCAATAATTTCTTCCAAAAACAACAAAATGTGTTGCTTTGATTTGAATAAAAACTGCTCACACTGTAGTTTGGATTTGTACAAACATGTTCTGAAACAAGCGACAAAAGCGCGACCAAAAGCGTAAAAAATGTGCGTACAAAGAACAAATGTGACTCAATGCGTGAACATGAATCGTGATAAAATCGAAATCATGATCTGCCCCAAGAAAATCGTGATCATTTTTTTCCGTATCGTCCAGACTTATGTAAATGAATCTGTGACTTGTTTTGTTTGTTGTAGGGAACCTGACGAAGCACATGAAGTCGAAGGCTCACAGTAAGAAGTGTCTGGAGATGGGGCTCCCCGAGGGTCTGATCGACGACCAGGACGCCGAGGATTCTGGTGAGACATTAATCAATCACACAACTATTGTTTTAAGGCGAGACGCTGCAGGTGAACGGGAAAAAAACTTAAATCTAAAGATATCAATTTGAAACTTCTCCTGTAGTTTATTCACATAGATGTAAGAAAGAAATGTATTACAAGTTTTTCATCAAGTCATGTTTTCAAGTAGAAATAATGCATTTTATGTGGAAAAATTGCCAAAAATTTTACTTTTTTTTCTTTTTCAATCTGAAAAATGGACAGAACCAGGTTTAAATTTCTTGGTTCATTTTGTACACATTAGTTACAAAATGTACAGATTGGATTTTTTGATTTCTTATTTAGTTTTTGAATAAACTAGATCTGATTGAAAATTGGCCTAAAAATTTAAAGTCTTTTTTTTTTACTTAAAACTTCAATGAATCAGTTTTAGAATTAAATATCAACAAATCCTTGTGTCCGTTGTGTCTAAATCTTGTTGAGTCCAGATTGTACAGTTTGGTGTAGGATCTACTTTAAGGCTGATCTTTATGTCTCGAGGGACAAAAATGCATTTTAAGAAAACGCCTTTGGAGTTAGTTGCATTTTTGATGCTTTTAGATGAATCTTTGTCACTTATATTTGCGTTTTTGTTACTTAGTCACTTTTTGTCACTTTTAGTTGTGTTTTTGTTACTTTTAGTTGTGTTTTTGTCGCTTATATTTGCTTTTTTTGTCACTTTTAGTCACTTTTAGCCACTTTTTGTCGTATTTTGTAGTGTGTTTCTCTCTTTTTAACGCGCTTTTGTTGCTTTTTGTCAAATCCTTGTGTCCGTTGAGTCCAGATTGTTCAGTTTGGTGTAGGATCTACTTTAAGGCTGATCTTTGTGTCTCGAGGGACAAAAATGCATTTTAAGAAAACGTCCTTTGAAGTTAGTCGCATTTTTGACGCTTTTAGATGAATTTTTGTCACTTATATTTGCGTTTTTGTCACTTTTTGTTGCTTTTAGTTGTCTTTTTATTACTTATAGTCACATTTTTTGTTTAAATTTTAGTTCAGTTTAGATCTACTTTATGTCTCTGTGGGACAAAAATGCATTTTAAGATTTTTTTGCGTTTTTGTCACTTTTAGTCACTTTTTTGTCACTTTTAGATTCATTTTTGTCACTTTTAGTTGTGTTTTTGAGGCTTATTGTCGCATTATTAGTCACTTTTTTTGTCGCTTTTAGTCATTTTTTTGTCGTATTTCGTCGTGATTTTTTATCAAATCTTTCTGTATGTTCCGTTAAAATCTTGTTGAGTCCAGATTGTACAGTTTGGTGTAGGATCTACTTTAAGGCTGATCTTTGTGTCTCGAGGGACAAAAATGCATTTTAAGAAAACAGCTTTGAAGTTCCAACGTCCCACAGCCCTTAAATCATCACAGACTCGTTCTGAGCATTTCTTCCGTCTAAACACGATCGCTGCTGCACATTCTCTTAAAGAAATAACAGAACTATATAGTGTATAACGCTAGGGTCAGAGTGTCCTTCCAGACGGCTGGGAAAAACTTTACTTCATGATAAACTCTTTTTTTTCCCCCAAAACATGAGATGGCAAATTAAAAGGTACTCAAGAGCATGTTTAAATATGAAAATGCATAATATTTTCCCTTTAAATAAACCATTGCGCAAAATAAAAACTTAGAAAGACTTGTCTGCTTTGAATAAATTGCGTTTGTGCGTGAAATAACTGGGGAAACATTAATGAAACCCCGTCTATTGTTTTCCTTCAGATTTCGGACGCTGAATTATTAAAATCCACACTTTGTCTGGTTTAAACTTCTCACCAAACGAGCAGCAGTCGGGTCTGCGTCGTGGGCGTTTTTATGTAACACTTCTCTCCCAAACTCTTTCATCGCCGTCACGTTTTGCGCATCGTTTGGCGTCTGATCCTCGAGGTTTTTTCGTCCGTCCTCCAGGTTTTCCTCTCGCCGCGGAGCCCTGACGTCCATCGGCTTCTCTGGGCTTTTTTTTTTCTGTGTTTAGTCGGTCTAAATTTAGCCTCTGCGGTTTCCTCGGTGCGGAGCTGCGAGCCGCCCACGCCAGCGCTGCAGAGTTGGCGCCGCATTTAGAAAAGTCCAATTAGAGCCGAGAACATGGCAACGCAGCGAGACGTGGCAACGCATCCACCGCCTGTTTAGAGCGTCCTGCAGGGAGTGCCGCGTCGACTTCAGAACGAGAAAAAAACACTTAACAAGAAGGTTTTCGGTGAATGGAGAAAGAATGGAATGTTTTTTTTTTTCTTAAGATTAGTTTTTATCATTTTGAGACTTGGGGTAAAAAAGTAATTGAGTTAGATTTGCAATTATTCATTAACATTTAGCATTTTTAAATGAGTCGACCTAATAGGGCTGCTCCATTGTAACGAAAATTATAATCCTGATTGTTTGGTGCATAATTGAAACCACGGTTATTTTTGAACATTTACTTCCATAGACCCTTTAAAAGTTTGAACAAAAACGTTCTAAATTCAGAACGAAGGGCAAAAGTGACATAATGTGATTTCACTGATCGAAAAATATAAAAAATGTAGATCGTTTTGGAAATAAAAACCACTCAGACACACGTGAGTGACATCAGAGCCCGGTTTAAAGACATTTACAAGTGTCCTCTACATTATTTGTTTATTTGATTGGATATTACAACAAACGTTTTGCATTTTGATGAAATAAACCTCTGGATTTTAAGATTTTATCTCTACATTTATTACATACTTTGCCACAAATTATACTTTTATTGTGAAGCTCAAATACAATTTTAAGGTTATAAAATTATAGTTTTTCTATATTTTGACATAAAGAAGCAAACTAACCGACTGATTTCAAAATTGTTGACTCAAAACCATGAGTTAAACATTAAAAGTGTGTTCTGGTCTTTTTAATTTTGTCTCCAGTCGCCTCATTCTGGAATTTTGAATGTTCTGATGAGGGTTTTAAAGGTTCTATAGGGCTGCTCGATTATGGCGAAAATTATAATCCAGATTATTTGGGGCATTATTGAAACCACGATTATTTTTTAACAGTTACTTCCAAAGACCCTTTACAAGTTTGAACAAAGACATTGTAAATTCAGAACGGAGTCGAAAGTGAAGAAACATGATGTGATTTCACTGGAGAAACTTGGATTAACCTCAGAATATCACAAAATATGAAAAATTTAGATGATTTTGGAAAATAAAAACCACTCAGACACGTGTGAGTGACATCAGAGCCCGGTTTAAATTTACTTCTGTCCTCTACATTATTTGTTTATTTGATTGGAGATTACAACAAACGTTTTGCATTTTGATGAAGCGAACCTCTAGTTTTTAAGATTTTACTGGACAAATACTTAGAGATATTGTAGTTTTTCATTTTATCTCTACATTTATTACATACTTTGCCACAAATTATTGTTTTATTGTGAAGCTCAAATACAATTTTAAGGTTATAAGATTATAGTTTTTGTATATTTTGAAATAAAGAAGCAAACTAACCGACTGATTTCAAAATTGTTGACTCTGTGTCTGACCCGGACTGCACTCAAAAAAACAGAACTTCACCAGAGTTCATGCTAAAAATAACAATTCATACAGAAAAGTACCAGGAAACCGTGTATTTATATTAGATACAGATTCAACTCGTGATTCACTCCAAAATCTTTAACTAACCCACTCCATATCTTCACTTTTTCACAGGTTTTGTCGTATAACTCCTTTTAATTCAAATAAAATAATTAATCAACAAAAGAAATGTTGATCGACTAAAACATCATCGACTGATTAATCGACTAAAACAGTGGTTTCCAACCTTTTTTGTCTGAAGGACCTCCTAAGTTTTGTGTCCCACTCAGAGTACCCCTTAAATTGAGTTTCAGACAAATAAATGGGTTTAATAGTTGAATATAGTCAATTATTACTATTATATGTATTGTTTTAATTATATTTATGGTCCAAGATGCTCCAAAGAGTCGCTAAATTCACAACTAATCAGTTTTTTTTTACAGATAAAAGTACATTTCATCATTGAAACCATTCCAAGTGCCCCCTGGTAATTCCTGAATTGGGGTCCCCGTACCCCTGGTTGGGAAACACTGGCCTAAATCAGTGGTTCTTAAAATTTCCAGGGTTCCACAGATGATGGGAAAACTGATACAATAGTGTTAAACAAGGCTTGATGCCCTTCAAATGCAGTGGTAAAGGTAGATTCCTATTTGTTGACCCATTTTCTAGGTCTATAATCTCAAAATAAAGTAAAACATTAGATTTAAGGCTAATTTATCACTTTGCGTGTCACTTATTTTTTGTGTTTGGGGGTCGCGAATGTGAACTATTGCTATTTTTGGGGTCACGACTGAAAAAGTTTAAGAACCACTGGCCCAAATGACCAGAGACATTAGTTCTAACCTCGTCTGTTTTCCCTCCAGGCGACCGCAGCCACGTGAGCAGCGCCGACCGGCCCGACTCCGACGCCGACGACTCGGATGACGACGACGAGAACGAGGAGGAGGAGGACAGCCAGGCGGAGTCGGGGCTGTCCACCAACCCGTCGGTGTCCGCCAGCCCCCAGCACTTCCCCTGCAAAGAGTCGGACGTCCCGCCGAGCGCCCTGCTGGCCCAGATGTCCATCAGCTCGGTGCTGCCGCTCGGCCCGCAGCGGCAGCCCCCGGAGTCCGCCGTCTCCGACTCGGATTCGGTCCCGATGCTGAGTCCGATGCAGCTGACGGCGAGCGGGGGCAGAGCTCTGGGGGCGCAGAAGTCGCTCTCGGCGGCGGCGGCTGCAGCGGCGCCCCTCGCAGGAGCGACGGAGGTGTCGGACACGGAGTCGGTCCACATGATGAGTCCGGTGTCGCCCTGTCGGCAGATGTCCATAGACTTCCCGGACTTCGAGGGTCCGCCCAGTCCGCCAGCAGCGCCCGGCAACAGCGCGGCCAAGAGCGCACAGGTACCTGCACAGTCAGAGCGGGTTTCACACACTTCCTGATATTAACCTGATATTAAGGCACTGAGACTGAATATCGATGAATATAGACATGAGATAAATGCAGCTTGGACACCCCTGTCTTAAACTCTCAGAAAGATGTGTCCGTTGTCTCTAAACCAGGGGCTCTTAACGTTTTTTACCTTGAGGCCCGACTTTTCCCGTATAAAGTAACTTGAGGCCCAATCTCACATTAAATGTATTATATTTGAGTGATTATGCGGCCCTCAAGGAGGTGCTCGCGGCCCTCATTTATTTCAGATCAATTTGCAAACAAAACAATAATGTATGTTCCTTGTCTCTCCACAGGACGCCTCCACAGCGCCCTCTGCTGCCCCGACCTCGGAGCTGTCGCTGCCGGTCGACCGCGGCACACAGACCTCCATCTTCCCGGCTCACACGCCTCTCCTCTTCCCCCAAAGCCCTGCCGCCTCCCTGCCCCTGTCGTACCCGCCGGCCCCGGGACAGACCCACCTCTTCAGCCACCTCCCGCTCCACTCGCAGCAGCCGCCGCGCTCCTCCTACAACATGCTGCCAGTCGGGGGCATCCAGCTCGTGCCCGCCGGTCTCGCCGCCTACTCCACGTTCGTGCCGATCCAGGCCGGGCAGGTGCAGCTCACGATCCCTGCCGTCGGCGTCATCCACCGCAACACCAGTCCCATCCCCGCCCCGAACGCGTCGCCGCGAGCCGCAGACGGCGTCCAGAATCAACCCGTCTTGGTGCAAGACCCGAGCGGCGTCGTGCCCAGCTTCGCCGTCGCGCAGACGCTCCAGCCGCTCAACCTGGAGGCGCTGAACATCATGGGACTCGCCAACGCCGGCCTGGCGTCCACGCAGCTGCTCCAGCAGCAGGGGCTGACGCTGGGCCTGCAGGTGCTGGCGGCCAGCCCCACGTCGCAGGGCGGCGCCGGGCCGCACGTGCCGGGGCTGCAGATCGTGAACATAGCGCTGCCGGCGATTATCCCGTCGGTGAGTCCCATCCCGGCGCTCAGTCCGGTTCCGAGTGGCGCCGAGGTGCCGACGGAAACGCAGGCGGAGCGCGGGCAGAGTCCGGTGAGAACGCCGCCGTCGCCCGTCCCGATGGCGGCCTGCAGTCCCCCGACGTTAAGCACTAGCCCCGCGGACGCTAGCAGAGACGCGGCGGCGAACGTGGATAAACGGGAAGTGAACGCCGCGTCGACGGAGCAGAAAACACCGCCAACTCTCGAAAGCCAAATCACAAAACCTGCAAAAATGTGGCAGAAATCGACGGACGACTACAACGAAGCGTCCAGCGACGACGAGGACCGACTGGTCATCGCCACCTGAACTGAAAACCTGTACTTTTTGTAACTTTTGTCACTTTTAAAGACTTTTAAAAACACTTCTTCAGGGGTTTGTGTGTTTGCAAATCGCCGTCGAAAAGCACAGATGCTGACATTCGTAACATAACGGTGCAATCTTATCAAATGTTATTATTATTACGACCAATTATTTTTACTTTTCGTTTGGATTTTTCTTTTTGTAAATGTTGTATAGACAATTGTGCCTTTATGGAGTTATACCTGTACATATTTTCTTTTCGTAGTGGCTCGTGTTATTTGAGATTTCAAGTTTATTTCCGTAAATTGGATGGATTGTTGTCAGTAATTGTACATTTCTATGGATCGGGGGCAGTGTCTGTACAGCTGTGGTGTTAAATATTTATTCTGCTCCTGAGTGGTGTTTGAGTCCATAGGTAATGTGCATTATGACGATGGTAGCTCTACATGGCTGTATCAATATTCTTAAATGTATCACTATTTGGTAATAAAATACAAGTGATGTCATGGATTTTGTCTCGAATCTTCTGCCTCTTTGTTTGAATAAATCAACACTAGTTTTAAGTTGAATATTACATTGGTTCATCGGTTCTTTCCACTGTTTCTGCTCCTGGACGAGTGTAAAAACTGACAAATCTGGACTGAATTTAAAGTGCATATGACGGGTTTTTACGATTGTCTAATTTTGACTTTTTTTATTAATACTTGTTGTAAATATAAATTATAGTTTTACACCAATCAGATCACTGTTTGTGGAGAAAAAGTGAAAAATTTGTTGGCAGTTTCAGGAAGTAACCAAATTGATGACATCACAGTGGGGAGACAAAGGTTATGCATAATTTACACAAAAGAAACTACTGACCCTTTAAACATTGATTCAACAAAATAAAGATCTTCACATGTGTTTCTCTTTGTAAAATTAACAAAATCTGTGACATTAGATGAGTTTTGGCCAATGTACAGTGTGGTTGCTATGGTAATTTCCCAGTGTGATGTCATCATATACAACCAGGAAGTAAAATTTAAAACAAAACAAAAATAGCTAAATGGGGTAAAATTTGTAAAGATTTTAGTCGAAATTTGAATATATTTATCTTTTATCTGCATTTTAGTTAAATGTGTATTTCAACCTGTCAGAGGCCCTTTAAGCCGTCGCAAACAAATTCTACAGGTCAGACGAAATTTAAATGAATATTCTTCCGCAATCACTCCAAATTATTGAAAATGTTAAGCTTAAATAAGATTAATCCACGCTAAATTGTTCTAGCATCACCAATAAGTGGGTAGAAACAAAACAGTCACTGTTATTTTGTTGACGCTGCAGGTGAGTAGGAAAAAATCTTAAATTTAAAGATATCAATTGTAAACTTCTCCTGTAGTTTAGTCACATAAATGTAAGAAAAAAATATATTACAAGTTTTTCATCATGTCATGTTTTCATGTAGAAATAAGGCATTTTATGTGTAAAAATGACCAAAATTGCACATATTTGGGACATTTAAATCTGAAAAATGGACAGAACCAGGTTTAAATATTTTGGTTCATTTTGTATACAATAGTTATACATTTAGCACTTTAATTTAAAGTCTGTGTGACAGGTTAAACCAGTCATTCCCAACCGTGGGGTCAAAGATTGCAGGGTTTCTCCAGGGTTTTTTAGTAAAGAGGTCCAAATCAGATGAAGAAATAGCATGTTAAGTATTTTATAATCATCACTGTTGAGTAACATATTTTATAAAGAAAAAAATCTGATTGTTTTCTTAATAAACAGGAGCTTCTCATGTCAGAGAGGGACGTTTGGGTCGACAGCACATCCACACGTGAAACGGGGGTCGCTGGGAGAAAAGGGTCGTGTGCCACTGGGTTCAGCGACACATTTGACTAAAACGTACTGAACATGATTAAGATTTAACTAAACACTGGGCCTATTTGTTTCCAGTTTTCGTAAAGTTTATAATGTCACTTCCTGGTTGAACATGAGCACAAACGTGACACAGTTGGAGGTAATTCTGCAGCCGTTACCATAGCAACCAGACTGTAAACAAGGGCCAACATCCATATAAATTACACAATAGTTAGGATTTGACAAATAACACCTGATATCGCCTTTATTGTGTTGAATGATGGTTTAAAATGCCAAATCAAAACTATTTTTCTTCCTGGTGAACTGGCCCACATTGTCCTGAGAACTATTTTTTGCAGCAAATTTCAGATTTTCTACAATTCTAACCTCAATAACTAACATTTTGGTGCAGCACAGACCTGATATCAAGGCACTGAGACTGAATGATAGATGTGGTGCTGCTTAAAACATCAGATAAATGCAGCTTAGACAGCCCTGGCTTAAAGTGCGTATGACAGGTTTTAACAATTTTCTAATTTTGATTTTATTTGACGTATTGTTCATAAAAATATGGTTTTACGCCAATCAAGTCACGGTTTGTGGAGAAAAGTTGAAAAATCTATTTAAAATTACAGGAAGTAAAAAACTGATGACATCACACTGGGGAGACTCATTCCGTCCAAAGGTTCTGCATAGTTTACACAAAATAAACCACTTACAAACAAATTACCTTTAAAACATGAATTCAACAAAATGAAGGCGTATTTTGATTTGTCGGACAAAAAAAATCTGTGACATTAGACGAGTTTTAGCCGAGTGTGCAAAGTAATTTCCTAGTGTGACATTTACAACCAGGAAGTGATATTACAAAACTTTTTTAAAAATGATAAAATTGATCAAATATATAATTATTTTTTAGCAAAACTTTAAATATATTTATCTTCCCTGTATTTTAGGTACATAAGTATTCCAACCTGTCACTTTAAACTTTTAAAGATGTGTCCGTTGTCTCTAAAATGTCCATGGATGTATTAAATGAAGTGGATAAGCCCCGCCCCCTCTGTCCGTGTCCCAGATTGATTAGTGGTCGTGTGAGGTACTGCAGCCTCTTGGAACCAGCCTTTTTCTATAATTGCACATTATAATCACAGACAGGACTGAATTATTATCAGTATTTAAATAAAATAGAAGGAAATGTTCTTTTCTACCGTTTCTAAAATCACAGAAATTACCGTTTTTATCTGAAGTGACGTCACACAAACATGTGTGAGTCACGTGAACGAGCGTCGGACGATACAAACAGAAGCTCGTGGAAAAGGCTCGACTAGAGACACCTGTAAGTTGTATTTTATTTCATTTCAGACGCTTCACGTGTGTCTAACATGAAGAACACAATTACAATCACACAAGCTAACGCTAACACAAAGACCTGCAGCTGCTGGTCGTTCACGTCCCTCAAAGCATCATGGGGGATTGTGGTCACGTGGCGCCCCTAAAGCAAAGATGGCCGCCTCCGTATCAGGAAGTAAAGCAAAGATGGCCGCCTCTGTATCAGGAAGTAAAACAAAGATGGCCGCCTCCGTATCAGGAAGTAAAACAAAGATGGCCGCCTCCGTATCAGGAAGTAAAACTAAGATGGCCGCCTCCGTATCAGGAAGTAAATGCGGAAGTAAGACATTTTTTTGGGGTCATGACCAATGAGCTCAGGCCACAGGGAGGAACAGGGCGGCCATTTTGGATTCATCTTCCAGGTTTTATTATAGTTCTATGAAACTGTCTCTGTATTTTCAATGGTTCGTCGCTTTTTGATGACATCACAGAGGGATTAGAACTCAGCGCCACTTCCTGTCATTTCAAACTCATATTTTCCAAAGTTTCTCCACAAACCGCAGCTTCACAAACGTAAAACTGTGATAAATATTAACCAGAAAGACACGAGAATCTGTCACACGTCGACTTTAACAGTTCAACACCCGTCTGCGTGAAATATAAGCAGCATTTCGTTTCTATTTGAGTTTGCTTTCCGTACTTTTAATTACGCAACAGAACCAGGCACTTGTTCCACGGCTGGATGTGAATATTTGTGTTTTCTCGCCCGCGGCCCGATGTAAAAGTACAGAGAAGTACGTGTGGGCGGATGAAGGAGCTCGCAGTGATTGGACAGAATGATCAATACATAACGGCCGTGCTAAAATTAAATGTTTATGTAATGAAAATAAGAGCTATATTTAGATCGGTTCATGCTCAGCTGCGCGTGTTTTCGGAGGGAGGGGCTTTATTCTGTTTCAAATATAACACTGAGCGGAAAGTAACGCAGCACGAACGCGAAAGTCACTGCAGCTGAGGAGGTTTGTGGGGGTCTGTTTTATTTTGAGTATTTGTGGTAAAATTTTAGACATTTAAGGTGAGACGCTACAGGCAAAACTCATATTTATAAATTGTTTTTGTCAGTTTGTTCTCTCACACATCGACTTTAATTTGGAAACAACAAACGTGTCCAATCTGCTCCTAAAGATGTTTTATTCTTCCATTGAATCCACTTCATCCATAGATTTCTCTGGGACATTGTAACTTCAAAGGCCGATTTCTTAAAATGCATTTTTGTCCCTCGAGACATAAAGATCAGCCTTAAAAACAAGATTCTGACACAACTGACACAAGGATTCGAAAAAGCAACAAAAACACGACGAAATACAACAAGAAACAACTAAAAGCGACAAAAAAGTGACTAAAATGACAAAGATGCGACTATAAGGGACAAAAATACAATAAAACATAACAAAGTCATGTAAAAGCAACAAGAACGTGACTAAAAGTGACAAAGAAACAAAACTAAAAGTGACAAAAACGCAATAATTTCTACAGATACTTTTTTGTCCCTCAAGACATAAAGATCAGCTTTAAAAACAAGATTCTGACACAACGGACACAAGGATTTGACAAAAAACAACAAAAAGCGACAAAAACACAACGAAATACAACAAAAAATGACTAAAAAGTGACTAAAAATGACCAAAATGTGACTATAAGCGACAAAAATACAACAAAACATAACGAAGTCATGTAAAAGCAACAAGAACGTGACTAAAAGTGACAAAAACACGAAGAAACACAACAAAAAAACAACTAAGAGCGACAGAAAGTGACCATAAGCGACAAAACACAACTAAAAGTGACAAAAAAAGCAACAAATTCTCCAGATCCATTTTTGTCCCTCGAGACATAAAGATCAGCCTTAAAAACAAGATTCTGACACAACGGACACAAGGGTTTGACAAAAACACAATGAAAAACAACAAAAAACGATTAAAAGCAACAAAAAAGTGACAAAAAATGACAAAAATGGGACTATAAGCGACAAAAATACAACAAAACATAACGAAGTCATGTAAAAGCAACAAGAACGTGACTAAAAGTGACAAAAACACAAAGAAATACAACAACAAAACAGCTAAGAGCGACAGAAAATTACCATAAGCGACAAAACACAACTAAAAGTGACAAACACGCAACAAATTCTCCAAATACATTTTTGTCCCTCGAGACATAAAGATCAGCCTTAAAGTAGATCCTACACCAAACTGTACAATCTGGACTCAACAAGATTTAGACCAAACACACACGGATTTTTATTTCATTTAAGGTTTAAAGTGCCTATGACAGGTTGAAATACACATTTAACTAAAATGCAGATAAAAGATAAATATATTCAAATTTCTACTAAAATCTTTACAAATTTTACCCCATTTAGCTATTTTTTTGGTTTTAAATTTTACTTCCTGGTTGTAAAGTATGACATCACACTAGGAAATTACCATAGTAACCACACTGTACACCGGCTAAAACTCATCTAATGTCACAGATTTTGTTCATTTGACAAAGAGAAACACATGTGAACACCTTTATTTTGTTGAATTAATGGTTAAAGGGTCAAAAAAGTAGTTTATTTTGTGTAAATTATGCATGACCTTTGTCTCCCCAGTGTGATGTCATCAGTTTGTTTACTTCCTGAAACTGTCAACAAACGTTTCACTTTTTCTCCACAAACAGCGACCTGATTGGTGTAAAACTCTAATTTATATTTACAACAGGTATTAATACACTGAAAAAAGTCAAAATTAGAAAATCATAAAAACCCGTCATACGCACTTTAAGTAACAAAAAGATCGGCAAATTTCAATTTTTTTGGCAATTTTTTAGTCGGATCTAGTTTACTCGAAAACTAAATAGTAAATCCAAAATCCTCTCTGTACATTTTAAATAACTAATATGTTACAAAATGAACCAAGAAATTCAAACCTGGTTCTGTCCATTCTTCAAATTTAAATGCCCCAAATATGTGACATTTTTGCAGTTTTTCCACATAAAAATGTCTTATTTCTACATGAAAACATGACATGATGAAAAACATGTAATATATTTTTTTCTTACATTTATGTGACTAAACTACAGGAGAAGTTTTAAGTAAATATATTTAAATTTAAGATTTTTTTTCCTATTCACCTGCAGCGTCTCACCTTAAATGTACTCAATTTAAATGAAATACGTGATTATATTTTTAGTTTTATTTATTATGATTTATTATGATATAAGCCTTGATTTTCCTCCAGTGTTGGGGAACACTAGTGCGCCTTGAGGTTTTCAGATGTGCCTTGAAAAACGTCCAGTTTGAGTTCACAGATTCACAAATGCAGGTTTAATGATCTAATTTACTTTTTTTGAGTGTCCTGAGCAACATTTGCATCAAAAAACAACACAAAACCATCACTATTACCACATTTAAAGAACTAGACAGCGCCACAGACATTATTTACCTCATTATATACAATATTTTTAACTAAATGGTCTGATTTGGTCATGTTTTAGTGGTAGGTTTTAAACCCAAAATGTGTGCCACAACTCAAAGAAGGTCGAAAAACACTGGGCTAATAACCAACTTTGATGTTGTTTATTGAATATTTCATAATTTAAACAAAGACATTACATATTACTAGGTTTTGTTGTGTGATGATGATTTAGATTTGAATTGTTAAAGCTATTATACAGTTGTTTATTACATCTTCAATAGCTTAAAATCATGATTCTATTTTTCCAGTGTGGGCCTATCGTACAGGTCTTAAATGTCGGCTGTGTGCGCTCATTTCTATAACGCAGTTTGTCTTCTTTTTGATTATTAATTTTGATTTTCCTCTATTTAATAAAACCTAAATGGATGCTCTTTTGTGCAAACCAAACACTGCCCTCCTGCTCTGATGGACCACAGCTCAGAGAACACTCAGACGGTGAAAACACTGATCTAAAATGCTGCTAAAATGTGTTAAAAAAGGTAAATAGTACGTTTCATTTGTCCTTTTTAGCCATGTAACTGTTCTTTTACTACAGAACAATTGTCAGTAAATGTCGTAATATTACAGGAAATGACAATAAATCTATTAACAATTCTTAATAAACAAATTGTCTCAAAAGAACCAAAGAATTAAACGTTTAAAACATAATTAAATCGACTGTATTTGTATCAGAAGCGCATTTTAAAGTCCTGTCTCTTTAAATTCCTCAAACTTCCACAGAGCCGTCCACAGCCTTGAGTCCATTGATAACTGCAGCTCCAGCCCACGCGCCCAGAGAATGACTCATCCAACACGCACGAGACACGGACTGCAGCGCCCCCCGCAGGACAGGCACGGGACTGCAGCACGAGCGTGCCCTGAGGAGACAGAGACCCCTGCTGGTCACTGTCTCACACTGCAGGAAAGAGGAGAAGAAGAAGAGACACCTGCAGGTCACTGTCACACACTGCAGGAAAGAGAAGAAGAAGAGGTCACTGTCACACACTGCAGGAAAGAGGAGAAGAAGAAGAAGAAGAGACACCTGCTGTCAATTCAATTCAATTAAATCAAGTCAAACCAAAACGAAAAAGAAAAAACCAATTCAACACGCAGCAGACAAATACAATCCGGATTCCATCACACATCTATAGATTAAAAAGTTCCCCGTCCCTCACTGCACACAGTGCCCTCCCTACTGTTCACACCCGCTCAAATTCCTCCAGCTCCCCCACCAATGTGCTGTACACATATTCCAGTTTGAGTCGTGCTGTGATCAGCTTCTTCATGAGGTCCACAGGATCTGTACAGCCCGACCCAACTCTCTTGTTCCCCCGAGTGAGCCAGATGCTCATTTTGGCCTGACCCAGCACATAGTTTGTTAAAACCACAGTTCGGCGCTGTGCAGGAGGAAGAAGGAGAAGAAGGAGAAGAAGAAGAAGGAGAAGAAGAAGGAGAAGGAGAAGGAGAAGGAGAAGGAGAAGGAGAAGGAGAAGGAGAAGGAGAAGGAGAAGGAGAAGGAGAAGGAGAAGGAGAAGGAGAAGAAGGAGAAGAAGGAGAAGGAGAAGAAGAAGAAGAAGAAGAAGAAGAAGAAGAAGAAGAAGAAGAAGAAGAAGAAGAAGAAGAAGAAGAAGAAGAAGAAGAAGAAGAAGAAGAAGAAGAAGAAGCTGCTGCAGGTCACTGTGACACAGTGCAGGAAAGAAGAGAAGAAGAAGAGGTCACTGTCACACACTGCAGAAAAGAGAAGAAGAAGAAAAGACACCTGCTGGTCACTGTCACACACTGCAGAGAAGAAGAAGAAGACACTGTCACACACTGCACAAAAGAGAAGAAGAAGAAGACACTATCACACACTGCAGAAAAGAGAAGAAGAAGAAGAAGAGACACCTGCTGGTCACTGTCACACACTGCAGGAAAGAGGAGAAGAAGAAGAGACACCTGCGGGTCACTGTCACTCACTGCAGAGAAGAGAAGAAGAAGAAGAAGAAGAAGAAGAAGAAGAGACACCTGCGGGTCACTGTGACACACTGCAGAAAAGAGAGGAAGAAGAAGAAGAAGACACTGTCACACAATGCAGGAAAGAGAAGAAGAAGAGACACCTGCGGGTCACTGTCACACACTGCAGAAAAGAGAGGAAGAAGAAGAAGAAGACACTGTCACACAATGCAGGAAAGAGAAGAAGAAGAGACACCTGCGGGTCACTGTCACACACTGCAGAAAAGAGAGGAAGAAGAAGAAGAGGTCACTGTCACACACTGCACAAAAGAGAAGAAGAAGAAGACACTATCACACACTGCAGAAAAGAGAAGAAGAAGAAGAGGAGACACCTGCCGGTCACTGTGACACACTTGCAGCAGAAAAGAGAAGGTGACAATTTGCGTTTTGAGTCAAAGCCACAAATTCCTAAATGTTTTACTCACACAAATCTTTTTACAGTAAATGTGAACTTTTGATTCTGATCCAGATATTTATTTTAAGCTAATAATAAATTGTCGCATATTTTTGATTTTACACTGAAAAATATATTTTCTAGATCAGTTTAAATGACTTGAATTCAGGATATTAATCTTAGTTTCAACAATTTTGAATAATTAAGATGTATTTTCTTCATGGACCTAGATTATTTTACTTGTTTAAAGGCGTTTTTGACTTGTTTCAGGTCATTTTTTTCTTGTTTCAGTGAGGTCAGAATTGTTTACTTACTTCATTGGCAAATTAATTTTCTTATTTTAAGCAAAATTATCTTATAACCATCAGAAATGTCTTGAAACCTGAGAAATTGTCAACGTCACATCAGCAATTAAATCTCTTCTGGTCAAAACTGCTCAAAATAAGATTCATATTTTGAATTTAAGTCATTTTAAGCAACGCTAGATAGATTTTTGCAGAACAGACGGTTGTTTCTGTAACAATATGTCCCCAAAAATATATGCGTGATGTCAGAATGAATTTATACATTTGTTTTCCTTTAAATTCCAACACAAAATCATCCCAATTCAAACATTTTCATTTCATTTCAGCTGCAACTACTAAAAAAAAAAACAATAAACCAAACGTGTCCAGTGTATTATTAATGTGTTCATCTGTTCACGCCAGGATTTTCACCAGAGTCGGGTCGTTTTCTTTTGTTTTATCATCTGTTTTTTCTTGTTTGGTGATTAATTATGGAAAATAGTAAAAGACAGTAAACAATTAAGTGCAAAAAACAGCTTTGGAGCCGGAGAGGCCTCATCAGTCGTACCTCAGCGCCGGGACGTGAGCCGCAGATGCAGTTTTGTGGCGTGTTTTCATCCATACAGTAGATAAAGCTGTTTACATTTGCAGGAATGTTGGGTGTAGTTTGGACTCTATTCTTAGACACAGCAGAGCACAAGGTGTTCACCGACTGCTCTGATTCATGACGTTTACAAAACACTTTTTAAGGCTACTGCGGCTTTAATGACTCTGAGAAATGTACCGTCGACTAAAGAAATTCTTGGTCGACTAAAAACCTTTTTTGAGTTGTGGCACTCGTTTTGGGTTTAAAAGCTGCCACGGCGCCACCTACCACTAAAACATGACCAAATCACACCATTTAGTTAAAAATATTGTATATAATGAGGCAAATAATGTCTGAGGCACTGTCTAGTTCTTTAAATGTGGTAATAGTGATGGTTTTGTGTTCTTTTTTGATGCAGAAGTTGCTCAGGACACTCCAAAATGCTAAATTAGATCATTAAATCAGCATTTGTGAACCTGTGAACTCAAACTGGACATTTTTCAAGGCACATCTGAAAACACTGGTTCAATTCTTCAAAGCACAAAAACAGCACGAACGAGGCACTAACGACTGACACCATTTCGGGCCGTTTTAGAGCATTTTTGGGGACCCTAGTTTGACCTATGAAACAATCGTTAATATCTCGAAAACCAAAGCAGCACAAACGAAACTTTTTACAGCACAAACGCAGACCAAAGCGGCGGCGCTGCGAAGCGCGCTCCCGCGCCGCACTTCCGCGCAGGTAAAGTAAAAGGAACGCCCTCACCGGACAAGAGGAGCTGCTGTCGGTCCGTGAGTCCAGGCGCTCGGTCCCTGCTCCAAACCCGGTCCACAGTCCGTGTGTCAGGCCCTCGTGCCTCCGGTGCAGCACCAGCCGCTCCGCCGCGTGAGTGAGAGCCCGGCGCGCGCGCACACCTGCCCCTTATGTCCCATTAACGGACCGTCTCATCTGACGGGACAAACAGCTGAGCAGGTAAACAACAAGACAGCGGTTAACCGATCTGTACAGCACAGACCACTTTACAGAATGTGTCACGACATAGACCGCCCTCCAGCCGGAGGCTACAGGAGTCAAACACCGCAGCACTTCTTCAGGTGAACCACGTTATCATCAGGAGAATCTGTCCAACTCACTGCAGCGTTGAGTGGCCCGAGCTTCCTCACCACTGTAGCAGGTCCTTCCCATGTTGGCGCCAATTTAGTGGAGAAACTGTGGCTTTTGATGAAGATGAGCAGCACCCAGACTAAGTGCCCTTCTCTCTGAGGGCTTTTTGGCCTGTACCCCGCCCTCCTTTAACCTCCTCATTCAACCTGTGCTGCTGTTTTACCAGGTCAAAGGTGACTGATCAGGCCTCAGGGGTCTGTGGATGAGTCCAGTGTTCTTTGAGCTGTTGCCGGTCGTCTCCTGCTGTGTTTATGGTTGAACTCTGGTACCCCCTGGTCCACACGCTGTGACGCTGCCACAGAGGACGCAGTCATTTTGGATTGAAACGCTCTGAGGTTTGTTTGTGGATGATAGCTGGTAGTAGCTTCTGGACCACACCATGCTTTGCAAAGTTCCATCAAAAGGGCAGCTGTAAACCGTGTCCTCTGTCTGAGGCCAGAGGGACATGTCTCTTCTCTTACAATCTTCACAATCTCTCAGTGGAAACATTTCCATTTCCACTTGGAGAAATAATCCACGACGACAGCCAGATATACATGTCCCTTTTTGCTTCTGGGAAACGGTCCCATCAGGTCCCCAACATTTCACTCGGACCAAGGACCTCTGTTGAAGGTCCCGAGGGCTCGGTGTCGGCCTTGTATTGTTGGCAGCTCTTTGTGTGTTCCCAAACATCCTCAGCCTCCGAGAACCGGAGAAGAGTTTGAGATGCCCGAGGTGGCCCCCTAATGGTCAAAATAATATTTTAGGAACTCCTGGACCAGACCCTGCGGCTCTACAAGCAGGTGTTTGTCACCATGATCTTGTAGCAGCACAAAACAGCCCAAAGCTGACACACGGTGCTCTGTGAGGAATGATTTCATGGATACTGGTGTTTTGTATCGATGTGAATCTGTTTTGTGGGAACGTGGAACAAGCCAGTGATGATGAGCCGGTCCCTCGGGGTGAAGGGAGCTTCAGCTCCAGAGGGACAGACAGACTTTAGAGCTGGGCCTTTTGTTACTGGACGTGATCCACAGATGAGATCGTCTTTGTCAGGGTCATTATATACATCAAATCAAATCAAATCAATTTATTTTTATAATGCCCAAAATCACAACAACAGTTGCCTCGATGGGCCACAGGTAAAAGCAGTTCAGATAACTGTCCCAGAATGCCCCTGTCCTTTGACCCTCCTTCGCGGCGAGGAAAAACTTCAAAAAACCCCATGGGAAAAAGTAGAAACCTCGGGGAGAACCACAGTGAAGGAGAGATCCTACTCCCATGAATGTTGAAATCCCCAACCACCACGATATTTTCCCAGTCTAATACTAAATTTGATAGGAAGTCAAAGAATTCTGTTAAGAACAATGAATAAGGACCAGGAGGTCGATAGATTATTATGAACAGAACAGCTTTTTGGTTTCTCCAGTTTGGGCAGGCTTTCAAATGAGCAAGACTCATTATTAATTTTGTTAATTTTAGGACTCAGGAGTAAACTAGAATGTGAAATTACTGCCACCCCACCTCCCCGGCCTGAGCTCCTGGCAGCTTGAAAGTTAACATGACTCTGTGGGGTGGCCTCATTTAATCTGACATAATCATCTTGTTGAAGCCAAGTTTCAGTTAAAGCTAAAAGATCAACATTATAATCGTTAATTAATTCATTAACTAAAAGTGATTTGGAGGAAATTGACCTAATGTTTAGCAATCCACATTTTACATGCTTATTTATTAGTTTATTTGTATCATGTGTAGGGATTATTTGTATTAAGTTATTTGGTCTGACACCTAAATTATCTGTATTTGGATCTGACTTATTGGCGTTATTTACACGAGGGACACGCACAGTCTCTATTTGCTTTGACTCTGAACACTTGATCTGTGACAGCGCGGGCGAGAGCTTAGCGACAGAGAAGAGACTCTGCACCCGGGACTCATATTTAGAGCGTCACTTTAGGCGACTAAGGCTATCGGCCAAATTCCGAACTAAAGTGATGTACCCTCCGAAGTCGGATGGATGCCATCCCTGCGTATGAGCCCGGGCTTTCCCAGAACGCACTCCAATTGTCAACAAAGACTACGTTGTTTTGGGGGCACCAACTAGACAACCAGCAGTTGAATGCTGAAAAGCGGCTGTACATTTCAGCATTGACCCGATTGGGGAGGGGACCAGAAAATATTACGGTATCTGACATCGACTTCGCCAATTCACACACCGCTCCAACCTGCAATTTGAGCACTTCTGATTGTCTCCGCCGGGTGTCATTACCACCTCCGTGAATCACGATACGACGGAACCTCTGACTACTCTGTTTTAAAAGCCTAAGGTTTCCTTCGATGTCACCCATTCTGGCCCCCGGATAACACCTAACTGAGGCTGCTGGCAGCTTCACGTCTCTGACTATGGAACTTCCAATCACCAGAGTGTCACGTTCGGCGGGCGTGTGATCGCCGAGTGGGGCAAACCTATTGCAGACGGGAAGCTTATGGTGCACTAAAGGCTGGCGTTTAGCGCATCGATCCCTCCGAACTGTCACAAATCTATCCCTGTCTTGTACATACATTATATACAAGTGTATCATCCTCACAAACAAACAAACAAACAAACAAACGGGTGCACACTCGAGCTGGAGTCGACTAAAGACCTGCCCTATCGACTGATTAAAAAGAGGGCGTGGCAAAACTATGAAGTGTCTCTGTATCTGACCCAAACTGCACCAAACAACACAACTGCTCTGGAGTTCAAGCAAAAATATATCAATTTATACAGAAAAGTACCAGGAAACAGTGTATTTATGTTAGATATGTATATCAATTAGATTAAACTCACAATTCACTCAAGATCTTTGGCGAACTCACTCCATCTTCACTTTTCCACTGTTTTTGTTTAAATAAGAAATACAAAATCCCCTCTGTACATTTTTGTAACTAATATGTTACAAAATTAAAGAAATTTAAACCTGGTTCTGTCCATTTTTCAGATTTATGTCCTAAATATGTGCATTTTTGGTCATTTTTACACTTAAAATGCCTTATTTCTGCATGAAAACATGACATTTTTTATTACATTGACGTGAGTAAACTACAGGAGAAGTTTTACAGTTGACATCTTTAAATTTAAGACGTTTTCTTTTCACCTGCAGCGTCTCGCCTTAAACACCAAACGCTCCGGAGCCTCGACCAAACACATGAGAACCCGTCTGTGCCGCTGTCTCACGCCCCTGACGCCGCCTGCTGTCAGACACGCGTCACTGCAGCGCGGTAGACTTTGGCACAGGTCCTCCCGCTCCCGCTCCAGCTCCGGCTCCGGGTCCGTGCGCCGCGCCTTATCAGCCGCGCGCAGCCGACAAACCGCTCCGAGAGACGCACCGAGCGGAACAGCGGAGCCACGGACGCGCGGAGGGAGGAGCGCGCGGATAAAAGCACGAGCGGCGCGTGCGGAGGCGCAAACTCGACCGACGCGCGCTGCGGAGAGCTTTACGCGCGCCACGACGCACAGCTCCAGACGCACAAGGACTATTAAACCGCATACCGTGGACTTTATAGAGTTTTCGGACTCTTTCGCCGGAATGGATTTGTACTTTTTGCTTCCCGCGCTGTTTGGCACGTTTTCTTTGCTCGTGGGCGCAGGTACGTCGTGCGTAGTTTTGTCCAAATTCAGTAATTCTGCTTTGAATCGCAGTGAACCCTCGTGATTCCTTGTATTTGCACGTTTAGTTTAGTCTTTTAACGACTGCAACTAACAATTATTTTAGTTCTCAAACAAATTATTATTATTTCTATTGTACATTCAGGCTTTTTAATTGCATTATCAAACAAATAATGATGAAATATAGTGTTTTATATTGAGAATATTTAATGTATTACAATGAAAAGCAGAAATTGTTTATTCTTTTTTTAACATTTTGATTGAATAATGCCACTGTTTTTGTTATAAAGTGTATCTCGTGCGTGTTTTAGAGTCTGTAAAGTCCAGATAATGATAACGATCGTCAAAATGCGACTAAGATTATTTGTTATTGTCGTATTATCATGATTAGTCGATTAATCTCTGCAGCCTCATACGTTTTTACTCATTTTGTCACGCATTTTTGCACCGTGCGCGTTTAAACCCCATTTACACTGCACTGTTTCCTGTTCAGTTTGATATTTAAGCCAAATGGATCCACATTTAGCCTGTCGCGTGTCTCGCACTTTGACGCACGCTCCACGGCTGCTCTGACGCTGAACGCGCGCGCGGGGCCGTGTTTGGACCGTGTTTTGACCGCGTGCTGCTGCCTCTCCCTCCAGGTTCTTCTGCGCCTGCGGGAGGGACGCACGTGCGGACCAAGCGCTGCTCCTGCGCCACTTTCCTGGACAAAGAGTGCGTGTACTTCTGCCACCTGGACATCATCTGGGTCAACACGCCCGAGTGAGTGACGGGGCAGAGGGAGGGGGTACGGGGCAGAGGGAAGGGGTACGGGGCAGAGGGCAGGGGTACGGGGCAGAGGGAAGGGGTACGGGGCAGAGGGAAGGGGTGTAGGGCAGAGGGAAGGGGTGCGGGGCAGAGGGACGGGGAAAGGGCCAGAGGGCAGGGCACGGGCAGAGGGAAGTGCAGGGCAGAGGGAAGGGGTGTAGGGCAGAGGGAAGGGGTGTAGGGCAGAGGGAAGGGGTGCGGGGCAGAGGGAAGGCAGAGGGCAGGGGTACGGGGCAGAGGGAAGGGGTTCAGGGCTGTGGACGAGACAGAGGGAAGGGGTTCAGGGCTGGACGGGGCAGAGGGAAGGGGTACGGGGCAGAGGGAAGGGGTACGGGGCAGAGGGCAGGGGTACGGGGCAGAGGGCAGGGGTACGGGGCAGAGGGAAGGGGTACTGGGCAGAGGGAAGGGCAGAGGGAATGCGGGCAGAGGAAGGGGGCAGAGGCAGGGTCGGGGCAGAGGGAAGGGCAGGGCTGGGGGCAGAGGAAGGCAGGGGCAGAGAGGGAGGGGGGCAGAGGAAGGCACGGGGCAGAGGGCAGAGGGCAGGGGCAGAGGGAAGGGGTTCAGGGCTGTGGGCCCAGACAGAGGGAAGGGGTTCAGGGCTGGACGGGGCAGAGGGAAGAGGGCAGAGGGAAGGGCAGAGAGGGCAGGGGTACGGGGCAGAGGGAAGGGGTACGGGGCAGAGGGAAGGGGTACGGGGCAGAGGGCAGGGGTACGGGGCAGAGGGAAGGGGTACAGGGCAGAGGGCAGGGCAGCAGAGGAAGGGCAGTGGGGCAGAGGGCAGGCTGGAGCAGAGGGCAGGGGTGTAGGGCTGTGGACGGGACAGAGGGAAGGGGGGGCAGAGTCTGGGGCAGAGGGCAGGGGTACGGGGCAGAGGGAAGGGGTACGGGGCAGAGGGAAGGGGTTCAGGGCTGTGGACGGGGCAGAGGGAAGAAGCTGGGGCAGAGGGAAGGGGTCTGGGGGCAGAGGGCAGGACGGGCAGAGGGAAGGAGTCGGAGGCAGAGGAAGGGGTTCAGGGCTGTGGAGCGGGGCAGAGGGAAGGGTGCAGGGCAGAGGGAAGGGGTACGGGGCAGAGGGCAGGGGTACGGGGCAGAGGGAAGGGGTTCAGGGCTGTGGACGGGGCAGAGGGAAGGGGTACGGGCAGAGGGAAGAGTGCAGGGCAGAGGGAAGAGTGCAGGGGCAGAGGGCAGGGTGCAGGGCAGAGGGAAGGGGTTCAGGGCTGTGGACGGGGCAGAGGGAAGGGGTACGGGGCAGAGGGAAGGGGTACGGGGCAGAGGGCAGGGGTACGGGGCAGAGGGCAGGGGTACAGGGCAGAGGGAAGTGGTACGGGGCAGGGGTACGTGGGAGAGGGAAGGGGTACGGGCAGAGGGCAGGGCAGTGGGCAGAGGGAAGAGGCACAGGGCAGAGGGAAGTGCACGGGCAGAGGGAAGGGGTTCAGGGCTGGGCGGGGCAGAGGGAAGGGTGCACGGGCAGAGGGCAGGGGTACGGGGCAGAGGGAAGGGGTACGGGGCAGAGGGAAGGGGTACTGGGCAGAGGGCAGGGAGTGCGGGCAGAGGGAAGAGGCACGGGCAGAGGGAAGGGGGGGCAGAGGGAAGGGGTTCAGGGCTGTGGGCACGGGGCAGAGGGAAGGTCGGGCAGAGGGAAGGGGCACGGGCAGAGGAAGGGCAGAGGGCAGGGCAGGGAAGGGAGTGGGGCAGAGGGAAGGGGTTCAGGGCTGTGGACGGGCAGAGGGAAGGGGCACGGGCAGAGGGAAGGGTGCAGGGCAGAGAGGGCAGAGGGCAGGGGCAGAGGGAAGGGGTTCAGGGCTGTGGACGGGGCAGAGGGAAGGGGTACGGGGCAGAGGGAAGGGGTACGGGGCAGAGGGCAGGGGTACGGGGCAGAGGGAAGGGGTTCAGGGCTGTGGACGGGGCAGAGGGAAGGGGTACGGGGCAGAGGGAAGGGGTACGGGGCAGAGGGAAGGGGTACGGGGCAGAGGGAAGGGGTACTGGGCAGAGGGAAGGGGTTCAGGGCTGTGGACTGGGGAGAGGGAAGGGGCACGGGCAGAGGGAAGGGCACGGGCAGAGGGCAGGGGTACGGGGCAGAGGGAAGGGGTTCAGGGCTGTGGACCTGGCAGAGGGATGGGGTACGGGGCAGTGGGAAGGGGTACGGGGCAGAGGGCAGGGGTACGGGGCAGAGGGCAGGGGGGGCAGAGGGAAGGGGCAGGGCAGGGGCAGGAGAGGAAGGGAAGGGGGCAGAGGGAAGGAGTGGGCAGAGGGCAGGGCAGGGCAGAGGAAGGGAAGGGCACAGGGCAGAGGGCAGGAGTGAGGGCAGAGGGAAGGGGGTACGGGCAGAGGGCAGGGCAGGGCAGAGGGAAGGGGGCAGAGGGCAGAGGGCAGAGGGCAGGGGGCAGAGCAGAGGGAAGAGGCAGGGCAGAGGGAAGGGGCACGGGCAGAGGGAAGGGGTTTAGGGCTGTGGACGGGGCAGAGGGAAGGGGTACGGGCAGAGGGCAGGGTACGGGCAGAGGGAAGGGGCACGGGGGCAGAGGGAAGGGTTCCAGGGCTGTGAGAGGGCAGAGGAAGGGGACGGGGCAGAGGGAACGGTACGGGGGCAGAGGGGAGGGGTACGGGGCAGAGGGAAGGGGTACGGGGCAGAGGGGAGGGGTACGGGGAAGAGGGAAGCGGTTCAGGGCAGGACGGCGCAGAGGGAAGGGGTACGGGGCAGAGGGCAGGGGTACGGGCAGAGAGGAAGGGGCAGCAGGCAGAGGGAAGGGGTTCAGGGCTGTGGAGCGGGGGCAGAGGGAAGGGAGTGCACGGGCAGAGGAAGGGGCACGGGCAGAGGGCAGGGGAGCGGGGCAGAGGGAAGGGGTTCAGGGCTGTAGGGGGCATAGGGAAGGGTGCACGGGCAGAGGGCAGGGGCACGGGCAGAGGGAAGGGGCACGGGCAGAGGGAAGGGGCACGGGCAGAGGGAAGGGGTTCAGGGCTGTGGGCCAGGGCAGAGAGGAAGGGAGTCTGAAGGGCAGGAGGAAGAGAGTCTGGGGGCAGAGGGGAAAGGGAGTCTGGGGGCAGAGGGAAGGGGTTCAGGGCTGTGGACGGGACAGAGGGAAGGGGTTCAGGGCTGGACGGGGCAGAGGGAAGGGGTACGGGGCAGAGGGCAGGGGTACGGGGCAGAGGGCAGGGGTACGGGGCAGAGGGCAGGGGTACGGGGCAGAGGGAAGGGGTACGGGGCAGAGGGCAGGGGTACGGGGCAGAGGGAAGGGGTACGGGGCAGAGGGAAGGGGTTCAGGGCTGTGGACGGGGCAGAGGGAAGGGGTACGGGGCAGAGGGAAGGGGTACGGGGCAGAGGGCAGGGGTACGGGGCAGAGGGAAAGGGTACGGGGCAGAGGGCAGGGGTACGGGGCAGAGGGCAGGGGTACGGGGCAGAGGGAAGGGGTACGGGGCAGAGGGCAGGGGCAGAGGGAAGGGGTACGGGGCAGAGGGCAGGGGTACGGGGCAGAGGGAAGGGGTACGGGGCAGAGGGAAGGGGTACGGGGCAGAGGGCAGGGGTGTAGGGCAGAGGGAAGGGGTACGGGGCAGAGGGAAGGGGTACGGGGCTGTGGACGGCACAGAAGGAAGGGGTTCACTCACAATAAAACAGAATATGACAAAAGCAGGTGGTCAGGTTGGACTGAGCTCTCGTTCTCACCAAATATGACAAATCCACGTTGTTTTGTCAGAGTAAACGCACTCAGATACTTTTGACGATGGGTTTAAAGCCCGTTATGACACACACTTGGCATTTTGATCCAGATTTTTGGGTTTTATTGGACAAATATCCACAGAAAGGTTGAGCCCAAAGTCTACAGATATATTACAGAATTTCCCACGAATTTAACTTTTTTGTGAAGCTGAAACGCAATTTTCAGGCAAGAAAATAGCATTGATTCCATCCTTTGTAAAAGAAAAACAAGCTAAAACATACATTGTTTTTAGACGCAGTAAAAACACTTGTGACGTCAGAGCTGCTTTAAACACATTTACACTGGATTTTATTGCATTTACTGTAGATTTAATAACACATTCTGACACATACTTGGCATTTTTATCCACATTTTTAAGATAAGATAAGAGATCCTTTATTTGTCCCACAATGGGGAAATTCCAATGTAACACACAGTTTAGGACAGGAATGAATGAAATAGGTGCATGCAATAAAAATAGGATAAATAATTACAGAATTTCCGACAAATTTAACTTTTTTGTGAAGCTCAAACGCAATTTTCAGGCAAGAAAATAGCATTGTTTCCATCCTTTGTAAAAGAAAAACAAACTAAAACATGACATTTATACCTTTTACATTCTGAATTATTGTGTATTTTTTATTATAAAGACTAAGCAGTAAACACTTGTGACATCAGAGCTGCTTTAAACACATTTAACACTGGATTTTACTGTAAATTTAATAACAGATTATGGCACAAATTTAGCTTTTTTAATCACGAAAATCCAGATTTTGGACAAATATCCTCAGAAATTTAGAGCCCACAATCATTTTTCTTTTTTTCCCCAGATTTATCACAGAATTTCCCACAAACTTAACTTTTTTGTGAAGCTCAAATGCAATTATGAGGCAAGATCCTTTGGAATAGAAAAGCAAACTATTAATGACATTTATACCTCGTACATTAAAAAAATTTGTTTATTTTGTGACTTAAAAATCCTTTAAATTTACATCTGAAGTCAGTAAATAATTGGAAATGTGTTTAAATCTTCTTTGTTTTTCTCCATTCTTGAATTTTTAAGATTCTTATAACATTTTAAGGAGTCTTTAAGATACAAAATCCTCAAATTGTTCAGAATTTGGTTAAACGTAGCCAGCTTTACCAGTGCACCTGACACAGAGATGCAGTTTAGTCTTATTTGGTGAAGTAAACGCACACAGCATTAATTCGATTTTAAGAGTTCATTTGCAAAAACAGACAAGTAAAAGTTGTCAAAGCCTTAAAAGTGAGCAGTGTTTTCAAAAGCCTTTTCCATTTTAGTGCGAGATAAATATGATTCCCTCCTTCTTCCTCATTTACAACGTTCTAGCTGAGTTAAATGTGTTGATTTGAGGATATTAATCTGAATTTCAGACGTTTTGACTCGTTAAGATCAGTGGAGACGATTTATTTGATGGAACTAGATTATTTCACTTGTTTCAATCCGTTTCTGACTTGTTTCAATACATTATTTCTTATTTCAATCCAAATTATCTGTCAGTGGTTAAGATCATTTTACTGACCCACTGACAAATGTATTTTCTTAGTTTAAGATAAATTAATGCATAATCAGTCAGAAATACCAGTGAAATATTCAGCATCACATCAGCAATTAAATCTAAAACTTCCCAAATCCAGATAAAAATGATAGATTCAAGCCATTTTAAGATCAGATAGATTTATATTTTTTGCTGCAGGAGATAATTTGAATTGAAGTAAGAAATAATGTATTTAAACAAGTCAGAAACGGACCAACGTGACAAAATACGACAAAAATCGACTAAAAAGTGACTAAAAGTGACAAAAATGTGACAAAATATATACAAAAAGCGACAAAAAAGTGACTAAAAGTGACAAAACGTGACGAAATACGACAAAAAAGTGACAAAAAGTGCAAAAACATGACAAAAAGCGACAAAAAAGTGACAAAAACGTGACAAAATATGACAAAAAGCGACATAAAAGTGACTAAAAGTGACAAAAAAGTGACGAAATAAGACAAAAAAAGTGACTAAAAGTGACAAAAATGTGACGAAATATGACAAAAAGCGACAAAAAAGTGACTAAAAGTGACAAAAATTAAAATATAAGCGACAAAAACACAACTAAATTATCTCATGTATTGAAACAAGTCAGAAACGGAGTGAAACAAGTAAAATAATCTAGTTCCATCAAATAAATCGTCTCCACTGATCTTAACGAGTCAAAACGACTTAAATTCACATTAATATCCTCAAATCAAGACTTTTAACTCAGATAGAACTTCATTTTGTCGTGTATAAAGTGACAAAGTAGTCCAGGATTTCTTCTTCATGAGTCGTGTGTTGACCTGGAGTCTCTCTGTCGTAGGAGGGTCGTGTCGTACGGACTCGGGAACGCTCCCCGGACCAGACGCTCGCTCCCGGGGCCCCAGAGGACGGGGCCCCAGAGGACGGGGCCCCAGAGGACGGGGCCCCAGAGGACGGGGCCCCGCTGCAGGTGTCTCCAGGAGGACGATCAGACGTGCACGAACTTCTGTCAACGAGAACGTCACAGGTTTGTACAAAAGGTCAAATAAAAACTCAGACAACTCACATGATCGAACAAACAGTGGGTTCATGTGTGGTGTTCTTGATCAGAAACAAAAAAACTACGGATTAAAGCGAGACACAGCAGGAAAAACACTTCTTTTTGGCGAGTTTGCTGTGTCAACACTGCAAAAATGAAGTTCTATCAGAGTTAAAATGTCTTGATTTGAGGATATTAATGTGAATTTAAGTCGTTTTGACTCGTTAAGATCAGTGGAGACGATTTATTTGATGGAACTAGATTATTTCACTTGTTTCAATCCGTTTGTGACTTGTTTTAATTCATTATTTCTTATTTCAATCCAAATTATCTCCTGCACAGCAAAAAATGTAAATCTATCCGAGCTAAAAATGGCTTGAATTTGTCTTTGAGAAGTTTTGACTCGATGAGATTTAATTGTTGATGTGAAGCAGAATATTTCACTGATTTCAAGGTATTTCTGATGATCCTGTGATAATTTATCTTAAAATAAGAAAATACATTTGTCAGTGGGTCAGTAAAATGATCTTAACCCAGTGACAGATAATTTGGATTGAAATAAGAAATAATGTGTTGAAACAAGTCACAAACGGATTGAAACAAGTGAAATAATCTAGTTCCATCAAATAAATCGTCTCCACTGATCTTAACGAGTCAAAACGACTGAAATCCAGATTAATATCCTCAAATTAAGACATTTAACTCATCTAGAAATTCATTTTGTGCAGTGTGGAAACAACAAACGTGTCCAATCTGCTCCTAAAGATGTTTTATTCTTCCATTGAATCCACTTCATCCATAGATTTCTCTGGGACATTGTAACTTCAAAGGACGTTTTCTTAAAATACATTTTTGTCCCTCGAGACATAAAGATCAGCCTTAAAGTAGATCCTACACCAAACTGTACAATCTGGACTCAACAAGATTTATACACAACGGACGCAAGGATTTTTAAAATATCTAATTCTAAAACTGATTTATTGAAATTTGTCAAAAAATGAGGCAAAATTTGTATTTTAAGGACAATTTTCAGTCAAATCTAGTTTACTAAAAAACTAAACAAGAAAAATCTAAAATCCTCTCTGTAATTTTTTTTGTAAACTAATGTGTTACAAAATGAACCAAGAAATTTAAACCTGGTTCTGTCCATTTTTCAGATTTAAAAGTGCCAAAATGTGACAAAAATGCCTTATTTCTACATGAAAACATGGCAGAAACAGTTATTGAATCACAGTTGAAACCGTCTCCAAATAAAAAACAACACGTCCTGATTCCCTTCTGGTCCGTTGAGCTGCAGATTGTTTTCTTTGCTCGTCTCTTTCATGATAACAGTTTTGTTCGATGAGTCATTTTTAAAGTGTCTGTGTTTCCAGAGTCGAGTCTGAAACGATCGGATCTGTTCAACCCCAAGAACGTCCCAAAAGAAAAAACTCACCGACCAGCTCCGAGCAAAGGTGAGCCTTAGACCTGCTGTAGACCTGGTTTAGACCCGCTGTAGACCTGGTTTAGACCCGCTGTAGACCTGGTTTAGTCCTGGTTTAGTCCTGGTTTAGTCCTGGTTTTAGTCCTGGTTTTAGACCTGGTTTAGATCTGGTTTAGATCTGGTTTAGTCCAGTTATAGTCTTGGTTTAGTCCTGGTTTAGTCCTGGTTTAGATCTGGTTTAGTCCAGTTATAGTCTTGGTTTAGTTCTGGTTTAGTCCTGGTTTAGACCTGGTTTAGCCCTGGGTTAGTCCTGGTTTAGTCCAGTTATAGTCTTGGTTTAGTTCTGGTTTAGTCCTGGTTTAGACCTGGTTTAGTCCTTGGTTAGACCTGGGTTAGTCCTGGGTTAGACCTGCTTTAGTCTTGGTTTAGTGCTGGTTTAGTCCTGGTTTAGTCCTTGGTTAGACCTGGGTTAGTCCTGGTTTAGACCTGGTTTAGTCCAGTTATAGTCCTGGTTTAGTCCTGATTTAGTCCTGGTTTAGACCCAGTTTAGCCCTGGGTTAGTCCTGTTATAGTCTTGGTTTAGTCCTGGTTTAGTCCAGTTATAGTCTTGGTTTAGTTCTGGTTTAGTCCTGGTTTAGACCTGGTTTAGTCCTTGGTTAGACCTGGGTTAGTCCTGGTTTAGACCTGGTTTAGACCTGGTTTAGTCCAGTTATAGTCCTGGTTTAGTCCTGGTTTAGTCCTGGTTTAGTCCTTGGTTAGACCTGGGTTAGTCCTGGTTTAGACCTGGTTTAGACCTGGTTTAGTCCAGTTATAGTCCTGGTTTAGTCCTGATTTAGTCCTGGTTTAGACCCGGTTTAGCCCTGGGTTAGTCCTGTTATAGTCTTGGTTTAGTCCTGGTTTAGTCCAGTTATAGTCTTGGTTTAGTTCTGGTTTAGTCCTGGTTTAGACCTGGTTTAGTCCTTGGTTAGACCTGGGTTAGTCCTGGGTTAGACCTGCTTTAGTCTTGGTTTAGTGCTGGTTTAGTCCTGGTTTAGTCCTTGGTTAGACCTGGGTTAGTCCTGGTTTAGTCCTGGTTTAGTCCTGGGTTAGTCCTTGGTTAGACCTGGGTTAGTCCTGGTTTAGTCCTGGTTTAGTCCTGGGTTAGTCCTTGGTTAGACCTGGGTTAGTCCTGGTTTAGTCCTGGTTTAGTCCTGGTTTCTTCATTTTAGCTGTTCTTCTTCTTCTTGTAAACAAACACAGTCTTCCTCGCGCTCTCGTCCGTCTTTTTGTCTCGGCGTTTCATTCCGAGCTGAAATTTTCACATTTTAGTCGAAAAATGTCAGTCCAGAAGCGAAGGATTCCTGAGAGCGCCGCGGGCCCAAACCTCAGAAACGCAAAGAATTTCAAACGTCTTTGTCTGTCAAACGTGCGGCGTCACGAAGAGGGACGTGTCAGATGCCCTGCCTGTGGGGTTTAATGAGACGCAGGAGGGAAACGCAGAAAAATACAATCATTTCTGCTCGTTTAAGGCCAGACACTACAGGCAAAACGGATTATTTCTTTAGTTTTTTGGTCAGTTTTCTCTCTCTCATATCGACTTTCATGTGGAAACAACAAAAGTGTCCAATCTGCTCCTAAAGATGTTTAATTCTTCCATTTAATCCACTCTGGGACATTGTTTTCTCCAAATGTCCCACAGAGACGTAAAGATCAGCCGTAAAGTAGCTCCTGCACCAAACTGTACAAGCAAGAAGGTGTTTAAAAGTGACAAAAATATGACGAAATATGACAAAAAAGTGACTTAAAGTGACAAAAACATGACGAAATACGACAAAAATCAACGAAAAAGTGACTAAAAGTGACGAAATACAACAAAAATCGACTAAAACGTGACTAAAAGTGACAAAAACGTGACGATATACGACAAAAAACGACAAAAAGGACTAAAATCAACAAAAACGTGACGAAATACGACAAAAATTGACAAAAAAGTGACTAAAACGTGACTAAAACGTGACAAAATACGACAAAAATTGACAAAAACGTGACTAAAAGTGACTAAAACGTGACAAAATACGACAAAAATCGACAAAAACGTGACTAAAAGTGACAAAAATGTGACAAAATACGACAAAAACGTGATGAAATATGACAAAAATCAATAAAAAAGTGACTAAAAGTGACAAAAATATGACGAAATAAGACAAAAATCGACAAAAAAGTGACTAAAAGTGACAAAAACGTGACGAAATACGACAAAAATCGACATAAAGTGATTAAAAGTGACAAAAATGTAACAAAATACGACAAAAATCGACAAAAAAGTGACAAAAACATGACAAAATATGACAAAAAGCAACAAAACACTAAATTATCTCATAATCAGTCAGAAATACCTTGAAACCAGTGAAATATTCTGCTTCACATCAACAATTAAATCTCATCGAGTCAAAACTTCTCAAATCCAGATAAAAATGATAAATTCAAGTAATTTTAAGTGAGACTAGACACATATTTTGCAGTGTATTTGCAATTTAATTCATCATAAAGTAAGAAAATGAATTTGCCATTGGGTAAGTAGAATTATCTTTACCCAGTGGCAGATAATTTAGAACTAAAAAGGACTAAACTAAACCACTTTTGATTTGATGAACGTTAAAACAAACTAAAACACGTCCAAAAAGAACATTTTCAATCCAAGAGAATGAAACAACTTCTGATTCACATCAATAAAACTCTTTTTTTGTAAATATTCTACATCCTCAGTCGCCACAGTTCAAACTAAAATGTATTTTAAAAATGTAAACGTGCCAGAAATAATGGTTTGATTAACGCCGTGGACTTAACGACGGAGGCGGAGTTCGTGGAAAGCTGCACCTCGTCCTCTTAATTCATGTCCTGAGGCGAAATCAAACTTTTGGCATCGACTCGGAGCATTTCAGAACTTGTTTTCCTGTAAAGCTTTGCCTCGTTAACTTTATTCTATAGTTGGTCTTTAATTGTTATGGTTTAGACCTGGTTTAGACCTGGCTTTGGCCTTATTTAGACCATTGTTTAGTCCTGGTTTAGACCTGGTTTAGACCTGGTTTAGACCTGGTTTAGTCCTGGTTTAGACCTGGTTCAGTTCCTGGTTTAGTCCTGGTTTAGACCTGGTGCAGTCCCTGGTTTAGAGTTGGTTTAGTCCTGGTTTAGTCCTGGTTTAGTCCTGGCTTAGTCCTGGCTTAGACCTGGTTCAGTCCTGGTTTAGACCTGGTTCAGTTCCTGGTTCAGTTCCTGGTTTAGACCTGGTTTAGTCCTGGTTTAGTCCTGATTTAGTCCTGATTTAGACCTGGTTTAGACCTGGTGCAGTCCTGGTTCAGTCCTGGTTCAGTCCTGGTTTAGTCCTGGTTTAGTCCCTGGTTTAGTCCCTGGTTTAGTCCCTGGTTTAGTCCCTGGTTTAGTCCCTGGTTTAGACTTGGTTTAGTCCTGGTTTAGTCCTGGTTTAGTCCTGTTTTAGTCCTGATTTAGACCTGGTTTAGACCTGGTGCAGTCCTGGTTCAGTCCTGGTTTAGACCTGGTTCAGTTCCTGGTTTAGACCTGGTTTAGTCCTGGTTTAGTCCCTGGTTTAGTCCCTGGTTTAGTCCTGGTTTAGTCCCTGGTTTAGTCCCTGGCTTAGTCCCTGGTTTAGTCCTGGTTTAGTCCCTGGTTTAGTCCCTGGTTTAGTCCCTGGTTTAGTCCCTGGTTTAGTCCCTGGTTTAGACTTGGTTTAGTCCTGGTTTAGTCCTGGTTTAGTCCTGGTTTAGTCCTGGTTTAGTCCCTGGTTTAGTCCCTGGTTTAGTCCCTGGTTTAGTCCCTGGTTTATTCCCTGGTTTAGTCCCTGGTTTATTCCCTGGTTTAGTCCTGGTTTAGTCCCTGGTTTAGTCCCTGGTTTAGTCCCTGGTTTAGACTTGGTTTAGTCCTGGTTTAGTCCTGGTTTAGTCCCTGGTTTAGTCCCTGGTTTAGTCCTGGTTTAGTCCTGGTTTAGACTTGGTTTAGTCCCTGGTTTAGTCCTGATTTAGTCCTGGTTTAGACCTGGTTTAGTCCTGATTTAGACCTGGTTTAGTCCTGGTTTAGTTCATTTTAGCTCTGCTTTTTATTGCAAACTGACTACAAAAAAAACAATCTAAAAACCATTGCAGTTTTATTTGAATCAATCTAAACATTTGTGTTTCTTCTTCTTCTTCTTCTTCAGATTTGATTAAGTTTGTCTCATTGTTGTGTTTTATCCTTCGAAAAGACCAGATTTTGAGCTTTATTTACCGTTTCTTCTTTCACTTCAAACACGTTTAAATCATTTCTCAGACACTTCTTTGTTCTTCCTCTCGACTTCTGCACTAACGGCACTTCGTCTAACTTTGGTTTTTCCGTTTTTCTCTTCCCTCAGTCGCCCGGAGCGGGTTCTGAAGCTCCAGACTCGGACGCTCCTGGACAAACGGCGGCCGAGACGACGGACCGCGAGCAGGACGTGGGACACTCAGAGCTCCGCCTCCTAAAAAACACAAACGAAACAAAACAAAAACAAAAACGGACTTCACTTTGATCGGAAACGTGGAGCTTTAACGCCGACGGGAAGGCGCCGGGAGTCGGTCGGAATACGGGTTTTCGCGGACGATTTTGGACGAAAAGTGGACGAAAAGTCGCCTTAAACTGGAGCCGCGGCCACTGTTTAACGGACGCTGAAAAAGTCTGCACGAAAACACTCTAAATTCTGAAAATGAGGCAAAAATAAAGTGGAAAATGATGCTATTTCACTGGAGAAACTGGGATTAGCCTCAGAATATGTCAGACTATGACCAATCCAGCGCTCAGATACAGTTAATATTGGATTTTATTGCATTTTTTGGCGATTTAATACAAGATTACGACACACATTTAGCATTTTTTATCCTGATTTTTTGGTTTTACTGGAGAAACAACATAAATTTTTCATTTTATGCAAATATATTCCATACTTTGCCACAATTTAGACTCTTTTGAAGCTAGAAAATATGAGTTTTTCCACTTTTTTGAAACAGAAAAGCAAACTTACTGACATTTCTACACTGGAAATTCAACCTTTTTGCTCAGTTTTTGTCGTAAAGACTTAAAATCGTTGTCATTTTTCATTGGTTTTTCATTAATTTTGCCTCCATTTCGGAATTTTGAACATTGTGACGACAGAGCATCGATGGATAAACTAAAAAACAGAACGGGAAAACCAAAAATCATTTCAGAAATCGCTGAACAAATGTTACTGAATTCACACTACTGTTGTACACTGCAAAAAATAACTCTCCGGATGAGTTAAAACGACTCTGAATGTTTGAGTTGTCTGCACTTGTTTTGTTGCGTTGGTTTTACTTAAAGATCAGATTCACTGTTGTATTTGTTTCTGGTTAAATTATAATCAGTTCAGAGCTTGAAGTGAGTTAAAATGTGCGAAAAAACTGAAAGAAATCAGACACATTCCATTCATTTTAATGTAGAACAGCAGCTCTTTCGCCGACTGTTCAAAAACTACAAGAAAAAAACGCCAATTTTTTTTATATATAGTTTTATGGAGTGAAATGCAGACATAAAGACATGAAGAATAAAGTGGTTCAATGGCCAACATTTGTGGAATTATCCAAGAATGCTAACGTTAGCTGGCTAAAAGCTACCGAGAGGCTACACAGCAAAAAATGGCTTGAATTGATCATTTTTATCTGGATTTGAGAAGTTTTGACTCGATGAGATTTAATTGTTGATGTGAAGCAGAATATTTCACTGGTTTCAAGGTATTTCTGATGATCCTGGGATAATTTAGCTTAAAAATAAAGTTACCAGTGATGTAAGTAAAATGATCTTAATAGAGTTTCAGATAAATTTGCTAGAAGTAAGAAATAATGCATTGAAACAAATTAGAAACTGGTTAAAAAAAAGTCTTTACTGATCTTAACGAGTCAAAACGTCTGAAATTAAGATAAATATCCTGAAAACAAGACTTTTTAATGTCATGTAGAAATTGCTTTTTTGCAGTGTAGCTTTTAACATTTACACTGCAAAAAAATGAAGTTCTAGATGAGTTAAAATGTCTTGATTTGAGGATATTAATCTGAATTTCTTTGATTTATTTGATGGAACCAGATTAGTTTAGACGATTTATTTGATGGAACTAGATTATTTCACTTGTTTCAATGCATTATTTCTTATTTCAGTCCAAATTATCTGCAAATGATTTAAGAAAATTTACCGCATTGGCAAATTCATTTTCTTATTTCAAGCTAAATTATCGCATTATCAGTCAGAATGTCGTAATTACAACTCATCAAGTCAACACTACTCCAAATCCAGATAAAAACTTATAAATTCAAGTCATTTTAAGCGAGACTAGAGACTGTGTAGCATCTTGGTAGCTTTTAGCCCACAGCTAACGTTAGCATTCTTGGATAACTTTACACATTTTGAAGTTGGATTTCTGAGGAAACTCACGGTCAGTAACATCTGTTTAGACTCGTTGTTGTTCAGTTTAATTTAGTTGCGCTTAAAACAGACAGAATGCACCAGGAAATGCATTTAAAGAGGGAAAAGTTGAGTTTTCTATTGAATCAACGGAGAGTTTCCCCACAGCAGACCACACCCCCCGTCTGAACGTGTAACTTATAATCAGATGGAACTAATTACATGATATTTCAATAATTCCATTCAGATCAGATTCTTTTCTGAGTCCGTTTAACTCGAGGACATGTTTTCTTTTTGCAGCGTCAAACCAGATCCGAACCATCGCTGAATCACGACTGAAACGTATCGTGTTTATTTATGCTGTTACCATGTTTTTGTCCTATTGTTTGTCCGTTATTTATTCATTTTTACACTGCTGCGTCGGCCATATTGGTCCTTCATATCATTTCTGTGAAATGTCTCGAATCCAAAACGCCAAATTGTGCAAATGGAATAAATTTATATTCACTTTTTTAAACAGCTTTGGTCTTTATTTGAAAATGTTCTTATTTATGTCACGTATTTATACTTCAACCACCAAAACAGACTTACACAGACTCTATTTTGATGATTAAATGATTAAACTCTTTTGTTTTTTGCTCAGTTTTCTCTCTCATGTCGACTTTCATGTGGAAACAACAAACGTGTCCAATCTGCTCCTAAAGATGTTTTATTCTTCCATTGAATCCACTTCATCCATAGATTTCTCTGGGACGTTGTAACTTCAAAGGACGTTTTCTTCAAATGCATTTTTGTCCCTCGAGACATAAAGATCAGCCTTAAAGTAGATCCTGCACCAAACTGTACAATCTGGACTCAACAACATTTTGATACAAGGGACACCAAAACGCACTTAAAAATGACAAAAACGTGACTGAAAGTGACAAAAATGCCACTAAAATTGACAAAAATCCATCTAAAAGTGACAAAAACATGACTGGAAGTGACAAAAACACAACTAAAAGTGACAATATTAATCTAAAAGCGACAAAAACGGGACTAAAAGTGACAAAAACATATGCATTTTTGTCCCACAGAGACATAAAGATCAGCCTAAAGTAGATCCCTGGACTCAAGATTCTGACACCTTTTCAAACAGAAGGATTTTTTTAATATCTAATTCTAAAACTGATTTATTGAAGTTTTAAGTCAAAAAAATGAGGCAAAATTTAAAATTTTAGGACAATTTTCAGTCAAATCTAGTTTACTCAAAAACTAAATGAAATCCAAATCCTCTCTGTACATTTTTTTAAATAACTAATATGTTACAAAATTAATTAAGAAATTTAAACCTGGTTCTGTCCATTTTTCAGATTTAAATATCACAAATATGTGCGTTTTTGGCAATTTTTCACATAAAATGCCTTATTTCTACATGAAAACATGACATGATGAAAAACTTATAATACATTTTTTTCTTACATTTATGTGGCTAAACTGCAGGAGAAGTTTACAATTGATATCTTTAAATTTAAGTTTTTTTCCTGTTCACCTTCAGCGTCTCACTTTAACCGGTCAAAACTTCCTCAAATCAAGACATTTTAACTCATCTAGAAATTCATTTTTTACAGTGAAGAGTTATTTCAACGCTTTAGAAACTACTACGACTATAAATGATCAGAGCAACACTTTCTCTGTGTCTGATGATTGGTTTCGTTTTATAAAATCATTCTCCAAAGTCTTAATTTAGCCCTGATGATTTCTGATGAGACAAACCTTTAATAACTCCTTAATCCTCCGTGACACCAAGAACTGTTTGTTTTGAAGAGCTGCATACTCTGAATATTTGAGTCTAAAGTGCTCCAGGCCACGCCTCCATGGTTTGTGTTCACTTTGTGTTTTTCTGTTTCCTTTAATCGAGCCGCAACATTTAGGACAAATGTCTATGGGTGATTTTTCTGACCAGTGCCGTTGAGATTAGATTTGTGTTTTATGTTTGTTTTAATAATAGGATTCAGCTCAAATTCACATTTTAAACACAATTTTGTTGCTTTTAGCTTTTGTTGTTTTTCACTTTTAGTCGTGTTTTTGTTACTTTTAGTTGTTTGTCACTTTTAGCCACGTTTCTCTCACTATTAGTCAAGTTTTTTGACACATTCAGTTGTGTTTTTGTCACAGTTGTGTTTGTCACTTTTAGTCACTTTTGTCACTTTTAGTCACTTTTAGTTATGTTTTTGTCACCTTTAGTCACTTTTTTGTCACTTTTAGTTATATTTTTGTCACTTTTAGTTATATTTTTGTCACTTTTAGTTATATTTTTGTCACTTTTAGTTATATTTTTGTCACTTTTAGTTATATTTTTGTCACTTTTAGTCACTTTTGTCACTTTTAGTTTCACTTTTAGTTATATTTTTGTCACTTTCAGTTGTGTTTGTCACTTTTAGTCACTTTTTTTGACACTATTAGTCACTTTTTGTCACTTTCTGTCACCTTTAGTTGTGTTTTTGTCACTTTTAGTTGTGTTTTTGTCACCTTTAGTTGTGTTTTTGTCACCTTTAGTTGTGTTTGTCATGTTTAAACGCATCTTTGCCACATTTATTTGCATCTTTATCACTTTTAATTGTGTTTTTGTCACTTTTAGTCACATTTTTGTCACTTTTAGTTGTGTTTTTCATTTTTATATTCATTTTTGCCACATTTAGTTTCATCTTTTTCACTTTTAGTTGTGTTTTTGTCACTTTTAGTCACATTTTTGTCACTTTTAGTTGTGTTTATCATGTTTAAATGCATCTTTGCCACATTTAGTTGCATCTTGATCACTTTTAGTTGTGTTTTTGTCACTTTTAGCCACGTATTTGTCACTATTAGTCAAGTTTTTTGTCACTTTTAGCCATGTATTTTGTCACTTTTAGCCATGTTTTTTGTCACTTTTAGCCATGTTTTTTGTCACTTTTAGCCACGTTTTTGTCACAGTTGCGTTTTGGTCACTTAGTTGAGTTTTTGTCGCTTTTAGTCACATTTTTGTCACTTTTAGTTTTCTTTTTGCCACTAAAAATGATCAATTCAAGTAATTTTAAGCTCAGTAGATCTGTGCAGGAAGATAATTTGGATTGAAGTAAGAAATAATGTATTGAAACAAGTCAGAAATGGTTTGAAACAAGTAAAATAATCTAGTTCCATCAAATAAATCGTCTCCACTGATCTTAACGAGTCAAAACGTCTGAAATCAAGATTAATATCCTCAAATCAAGATATTTAACTCATCTAGAAATAAATTATTTTCAGTGTAGTTGCATCTTTATAACTTTTAGTCACATTTTTGTCACTTTTAGTTTGGTTTTTGCCACTAAAAATGATCAATTCAAGCCATTTTAAGCTCGGTAGCTTTACATTTTGCTGTGCAGGAAGATAATTTGGATTGAAATAAGAAATAATGTGTTGAAACAAGTCACAAACGGATTAAAACAAGTAAAATAATCTAGTTCCATCAAATAAATCGTCTCCACTGATCTTAACGAGTCAAAACGTCTGAAATTCACATTAATATCCTCAAATCAAGACATTTTAACTCAGATAGAAGTTCATTTTGTGCAGTGAATTATCTTATTCGAAATGTCTTGAAATCAGTGAAATTGTCCACGTAACAAAAGCAGTTAAGATCAGTGGAGACGATTTATTTGATGGAACTAGATTATTTCACTTGTTTCAATCCGTTTGTGACTTGTTTCAACACATTATTTCTTATTTCAATCCAAATTATCTCCTCAACAGCAAAAAATTTAAATCTATCTGAGTTAAAATGTCTTGAATTTATCATTTTTATCTGGATTTGAGAAGTTTTGACTCGATGAGATTTAATTGTTGATGTGAAGCAGAATATTTCGCTGGTTTCAAGGTATTTCTGATGATCCTGGGATAATTTTGCTTAAAATAAGAAAATACATTTGTCAGTGGGTCAGTAAAATGATCTTAACCCAGTGACAGATAATTTGGATTGAAATAAGAAATAATGTATTGAAACAAGTCACAAACAGATTGAAACAAGTAAAATAATCTAGTTCCATCAAATAAATCGTCTCCACTGATCTTAACGAGTCAAAACGACTGAAATCCAGATTAATATCCTCAAATCAAGACATTTAACTCAGGTAGAAGTTCATGGTCAAAACTGCTCAAAATAAGATTAATATTCACAATTCAGCTGTATGTTGAGTTTTTGCAGAGAGTGTCGGTGTCAGAACAGAAACAGCGGGTCAAAGGGCACGCTATCGTCGCTAACACAATAATAGCGTTGATATTTTCACTCAGAACTGCAGCCGAACAATGACCTTCTTTGAAACGCTCAAACAATGAGACTAAAAACAAAACTGGAGTCGAGCCACAGGAACGAAAAGAGAAAAGAAAAGGAGAAAGTTCATTCACCGACACTTTAGTTTGTGTCGTTTTAGTCTCGGTTGAAATTGGGTCAATGATTTCCAGATTTGTGTTTGTAATCTACAAGGAAGAAAAGGGTTATAAATAGGTTTGATATTACTGCTTCCTTCCTCGTGTGTCACTGATGGTGTTTGCTTCAGCGGGTCGTGCACCGCAAACATGAGTTAAATGTCTTGATTTGAGGATATTAATCTGAATTTAAGTCGTTTTGACTCGTTAAGATCAGTGGAGACGATTTATTTGATGGAACTAGATTATTTCACTTGTTTCAATCCGTTTGTAACTTGTTTCAATACATTATTTCTTACTTGTTTTAGCGAGAGACTTTTCCCTCGATTACCATTTGCACGAACACCGTTAGTGCCTTTACTACAACAGTGCAGATCATAGACATAAAAAGAGGCAAAAGTGGGCGGAACAAGGTGAATAGACGCTTCAAAAGGTCTACATTCTAAATTCAGAACGGAGGCAAAAGTGACGCACAACCTAATCTGTTTTCACTGGAGAAACTCAACAAAATCTGACAAATGTAGATGATTTAGTGTCAGTAAAAGCCTCAGACACATGTGAGTGACATCAGAGCTGCTTTAAACACATTTATTATTGTATTTTACATCATGTTTGAGGAAATTATGATCAACTCTTTGCATTTTTGATGAAGAACAATCCAGATTTATGGGTTTTACTGAAAAATACTCACAGAAATGTTGAGCCCACAATCATTTTTCATTTTATCTAGAGATATATTAGATACTGTTCCATAAATTAGATTCTTTTGAAGCTAAAATACAATTTTAAGGCTGTTTTGTCCATCGTTTGTTGTAGAAAATCAAACTAACTGACCTTTCTACCCTTAAAATTCAAACGTGTTGCTTTTTGTCACTTTTGGACACGTTTTTGTTGCTTTTAGTCACATTTTTATCACTTTTAGTTAAACTCTTTGCATTTTTGATGAAGAACAATCCAGATTTATGGGTTTTACTGGAAAAATACTCACAGAAATGTTGAATTTTTCATTTTATCTAGAGATATATTAGATACTATTCCATAAATTAGATTATTTTGAAGCTAAAATACAATTTTAAGGCTAGAGAATAGTATTTTGTCCATCGTTTGTTACAGAAAAGCAAACTAACTGACCTTTCTACTCTGGAAATTCAAATGTGTTGCCTTTTTTCCAGCACAAACACTTAAAACCAGCATAATTTAGATCTAATGTGAGACAATCATTCAAACATTTACAGTCGACTTTGCCTCCATTTCGGAATTTTGATGACATCGCATTTTAAAGAGAAATTGCCAGACTTTCTGAGTCTGCCTCCTACTTTTGACCACTTTGGCCACTTCCCCACGGACATTAAAGGGAGATCGCGCTGAAGAACGGTTCTAACTTTCTGTTTACGCTCATCAAAGTTACCGTTGCTTGATAACACTTTTTCATAACTCCACTTCAATGAGCCAAAACAAAGCACGAACAAAGACATAATTCATAACGAACAAGCAGTTGGTGAACTCAAAGTATGATCAAACTGAAGCCCAGATGCTGTGGACGTGGATCTGGTCCCATCGACCTCGTCTCTCGACACTTGCGCCGCTCCTGAACAAGTCGAAACACAGACGAGCGCTGAAGTCTGTCCACGCTCCGCTTCACAGACAAACTCTCCGCCTCGAGGCTCCAGCACGAACGATAACGTGATGTCATTGTTTCCATCGCTTAAAAAACCATCCGCTACAAAACACCGACACAGGAACGAAAAGATTTAATGTCTGGGCGTCACGTTTGTTTTATGGTTCACCAACTGCTTGTTCGTTATGAATTATGTCTTTGTTCGTGCTTTGTTTTGGCTCATTGAAGTGGAGTTATGAAAAAGTGTTATCAATAATTTGAAGCAACGGTAACTTCGATGAGCGTAAACAGAAAGTTAGAACCGTTCTTCAGCGCGATCTCCCTTTAATGTCCGTGGGGAAGTGGCCAAAGTGGTCAAAAGATGGAGGCAGACTCAGAAACGTCCATCTTCAACCATTTATTCTCGTGGCAAAAAGTGAGAGAAATAATACATATTTACAAAAGATAACTGTGCTGTACTGAAATCCAAAGAAACAGAACTTAAGGCAGTGTTTTTCAACCTTTTTGGGTTTAAAATATACCATGGCACACCATCTACTACAAAAACATGACCTAATCGGACCATTTAGTTCATAAAATATGGCATATAATGAGCCAAATCATGTTTGTGCTACTGTTTGGTGCTTTAAATTTGGCGTTCGTGGTGGTTTTACGTTCTGTTTTGGTGCAGAAGTTGCTCAGGGCGCTCCAAAAAGGTAAATTAGCTATTTACAGCCGCATTTCTGAACCTGTTAACTCAAATTTGGCATTTTGTCCGAGGCACACCGGGCAAAACTTCAAGGCGCACTAGTGTTCCCCGGCGCTCTGGTTGAAAATCAAGGACTTAAAGTGCCCATGACAAGTTGGACTACTCATGTGGCTAAAATGCAGTTAAGATAAATATATTTCAAAGTTTGTTAAAATACTTTACAAATTTTATTTTATTTTAGCAATTTTTTAGGTTTTTAATTTCACTTCCTGGTTGTAAATGATGACATCACGCTAGGAAATTACCAAGCGACCATCCTGTGCATTGGGCAAAAAACTCATCTAATGCCAGATTTTTTTTTTATTTCACAGATAAAAATACATGTGGACACCTTTATTTGGTGGAAATAATGTTTAAATGATGAAAAAAGTGGTCTCTTTTGTGTAAATTATGCATAACCTTTGTCTCTTTTGTGATGTCATCAATTTCTTTACTTCCTGTAACTTTCACCAATTTTTCTCCACAAACGGCTACTCGAGTTGTGTAAAACTATAATTTATCAAGTGTGATTTTCTATAACTTTTCTGTCACGTCTACTGAATTGTTTTTGAAGGAAACGGTTGTATTTTCTTGTTTGGGTTTTTTTTAAGTTAAATTCATATGTGCAACAGCTTGGGAGAGATTGGGGGTCCTACCCCAGAATTTTTTTTTTTTTAATCAAACACAATTTTTCCAGTTTGTTGATGCATTTTAATGCATGTTCCAGCTTATATAAACACATGCTTGTCATTTGTCATTTTAAAATGCTCTATTTTATTTACTATTTATTTATCTATTTATTTACTATTTGTCTTTATTAGGGGCGGCTTCGATAGAATTAACACAATCCCACACTATTCTGTTGGTCTTTTTCTTGTTTAAAAGTTCACTGCACTACTTTACTGTGATGTTGAAAGAACTGTTTCATAGTCTTGTCTTTGATAATCGGGAAGGGCATCTTATTGGGGGCCCCTTCAGGTTGGGGGCCCAAGGCAATTGTGGCCTGTTGCCTAATGCTAAGTCCACCACTGCCCAGGCCCCTCCCCCAGGACAGTACAGTCTGCTCCAACTCAACTCTCGCAGAAGCACAATGGAACAATGTCCCTAAAACAATTCAAATGTTTAAATGAAACTATGAATACAAAAAATATAAATAAAAAATACATAAAACACCCGACTGAACTGAAACCAAATTGAACTGAGGCAGTTCTCCCTTCATGGTCCGGCCCATAACCCCCTCCCGAGGTTATAAACATGGCTGCCATGAGGCCCCCCTCCTCTTTGACCATGTGGTGAACGAGGTAAGTGTGATGAATAGATTTAACTGAAATGCAAATTTAAACAAATAAACATATTGAAAGGAACTTATGTGTCGTGTGATAATTAACTGAAAAGACTAAACAAAACAAACCCAGAATAGTTATGTTTAGCAGGTTAGTTGGATATAGAAAATTGAAAAATAAGTAATGTGTAGCAACTTTCTCACGTAATACTGTACAATGTAATGGAGTACTAGATATAACCCGGTAATAAACAAAGTGAATATGTAATACTGTAATAGTTGCGAAATAGGCTGGTGATCAGAAGACAAATGGTTCAGCTCAAGGAGGGAGCGGCAGGAGACTGAAGTTGATTTGGTACCATATATATATATTGAGAAAAAGTATAAATTGACATATAACAGATAATAACAATTAGACAAGATGAACGAATGGCCGTTCACAGTAAACAATTCCACAATTACAACAACAACAACAACAAGTGCTTCATAATAAGAACCAAATCCAATGAAATATTCAAGGTGCACCAACAACGGATAATCGTAGATGCAAGAAAATATCAAGAGTCCAGCAATAATTAATTGCAATATCAAGTCAGCAACACGAAACACAATCATCCCAGCCACGCCCACAGTCCATTGAAACCCACGTCTGGGTTTGACCAGAATACAAAGGGTAGGGGAGTGCAATAAGAGTTTGTGAGGGGAAGTATGTGTTGTTCAGTGGGCAATGGGCGCGTGAGTGAGTGTAGTGAGAGTTTTTAGTGGGCTGCAAAGAGCCCCCTACCGGCCCGGCGGGAGAGGTGCGGCTCTGCAATTCACTCTGCAATTCACTCAGACTCAGTGGGCTCCTTGGCTCGAGGCCTAGTCCTTCAGCTCGCCATCGAAAGTTCAAGAAACCTGGTCTGCACAACAGAACCAAACTTCAGTAAATCAAAATGTAACAACCCATAAACCCTATGGTATGTAGAAAAACGTTAAATCAATAGCTGTAATATCTAGTGTGCACACAATTCAAATAAATATAGCACTAGTTGCACTTTAACTTCAAGCTGAATAATTCAACAGTGGAAAATAATACAGCAATATACATTAATTATAAATAACATTTCATACCAAAATGCTAAAATATTAGCTGCATAATTTAGCAACAAAATACGTTTCAAGTAAAAAAAAAAGTGCTCAGGTAACCATAACACTCATTAAATAATCACCCTTAGCAAAGGCACTAATTAATACATTAATTGAATGATGGAACAACAGATACAACAGAGGCGGTTGATGTCAGCGCATGATAAGATTTGCATCTGGCACAAACCGGCAGAAAGTGAGGGAGAACAGGTGCTAACCGCGCCCATATACAATGAATGGCAGCGGCTAAGCTAGCGTTAGCACAACAAATGAACACTCACCAATGTCCGCGGACTCCGCCTCACACCAGCCCTGTGTGCGCAGAACGGGACGCGGCAGAAGCTCCTACAAGATATTGAGATATTCTGTAACACAATGAATAACGGAATAACGGAATAACGGAAGCGGAATTAGCTTGAACCGACCTGGACCGGCCTCCCCGCAGCACCGGCCTGAATCACAGCGGCGTACTAGACCCACGCGATTGGCCGCGCCGCGTCACCTGACCGTGTGACGACACGGAGAAAAACAACAGTGATAGGTCAGACTTGCCTTACGTGACCCGATCACCCGGAGGTCCCACGAGAACGCGCCAAAACAACGCGGGATTTGAGACGGAGATACTATACGGGCAGAGATGTAAATAAAGGAAAAAGGCAGAGATCACAGGATTTGTCACCTGGGTCACAAACGCAGATTAAAGGTGACTAAAGGGACAAAGAACCCACTTTGTCAGAATGCCAGACTGTGGAATATTACAGCCAAAAGGACAACGTTTCTGTGGAAACAAGCAGGAGGAGGCCGAGTACAAGCGAGGTCTGTGGAGATGCAAGTGCTCAAAGTAGGAGACATTTTTTCTTTTTTTTCCCAGTGCAATAAAAACATCCAAATGACGAAAAAAAGGCTTAAAATAAGGTATAAATTGGGGCTTTAATGTGACAAAATATAATGAAAGAAATAGTGGTCGTCTTCTGATCCGAAGGTTGGCGGTTCGAATCCCTCTCTTGATATGAACATCCACTGACCCACAGGTTGGCGGTGCGATTCCAGCTCCCTCAGGTGAGTACTGCCATTTTGTCCTTGTGGAAGACACTCGCCCCCAGTGTCATCGCACTCTGGAACTTTGAGTGCCTTGAAAGGTAGAAAAGCGCTAAATGAACCTGACCATAACCCGTTGTGTTTCTGGTGCTTTATTGTCCAAATTATCGTTTAGAAACGTTTGTTATGATGATGTTAGCATGTCGGCTAATGTCAGCGCTAATCGCTAATGGTAAAAATCTACACCAAACACTTGCACATTGTGATATTTTCTAACTCTGCCCTGGTGTTACTCACGTGTGCTCGAGCGGTTTCAGTCGCCAAAACAGCGCTGCATTTTAATGGTTTGTGATGTTTGGAGGCTAACACTAACTCTACCATTGAAATGAATCAGTGCTAACACATGGAATGGTGCCGGCTTACAGAACGCAGCGTTTTGAAATGGTCTGTAACCGCTCTGCCACATTGACACAGGGAGAACATGCACACTCAGAGACAACACAAACTCTTCACTCATCAATCTTTATCTGCACCATAAACCGTAATGTTTTTATTGCTGCTCTGATTGACTTGTGGGAGTTGCCGGTTAAATATTGACTTTTATCCTTTTCTTTGTATTCGATATAACTTCGGAAACAGCGCCGGCTTTTTATGATCTAATTAAACGTGGGAACCTTGTTTTGTTTTGGGGTTGTTGCTAAGCGGCTCCGGTTTAAGTATTTTGCTTTGTCTCCTTTCAAACGCTGGTATTTTAAGTGTAATTGACATGTTGGCTCCGACAGAGAAATGTACACTCGAAATGTTGTCTTCATAGACTTATATTGTTACGGGAAGAAAAGTGTAAATGTCATATCTTTATTTAGACTAGCGTGACTTCCAAAGAGGTAAATAAGGTCAAACTTGAAGTGTGTAATCATCTCCGGAAACAATAAAGTTAATCTTGAACAGAGAAATGATTGTGGTGTTCCTCAAGGTTATGTTTTGGGCCCTAAGCTATTCATGATGATGATGATTTTCTTTATTTCGAGCAATGAATCAATCATATAGAGTTCTTGTGATGTACATAAAGACATTCATTAAACACAACAAGAACAAGAAGAAAGAAAACATTTTTTAAACGAACAAATAAATACTTGAATACCTCAAGTTTTTCTTAATAATCTTTGCTCGAAAGGGAGTGGGATGAAGTAATACTTATTGAATCCCACTCCTCTCATAATTATAAGATAAATATTTTAATATGTAAGTACATACATTTTTACATCAAACTGTTAACTACCCAACTATATACACTAATACAGTGTTTTTCAACCTTTTTTGAGTCGTGGCACACGTTTTGGGTTTAAAAGCCACCACGGCACACCACCTACCACTAAAATATCACCAAATCAGACCATTTAGTTAAAATGTTGAATATAATGAGGCAAATAATGTCTGTGGCACTGTCTAGTTCTTTAAATATGGTAATACTGATGGTTTTGTGTTCTTTTTTGGTGCAAATGTCGCTCAGGACACTCCAAAAAGGTAAATTAGTTTAATTAAAACTGCATTTGTGAATCTGTGAACTCAAACTGGACATTTTCTCAAGGCACATCTGGAAAAAACCTCAAGTCACACCAGTGTTCCCCGGCACTGGAGGAAAAACACTGCTCTAAGCTACACTGTGTTACAAAAACAAAGTTCATTATAATTCCTATTACACAATATATTTCCAAGCCAAGCCATCAAGTCAAAACAAAGTGTTTATACATTTTTTTACAAAACAACTAAATTTTAATTCCACACGTCCGAGATAAAGTACAGTCCTGGTTGATAATTGTCTCACGCTCACAGCTCATGTTTACACTCTGACAATATAATACATTTATGCACACTTTTAAATCTGTGAATGTTTTTGTGTCGTTTGTGCCGTTCACTGAGACTGTTCCATAGTTTTACGTCGCTCACAGACACACAAACGTTTCCCTGTCGTCCGTACGGTGTTTGACTTTTAACTTGTCCGCTCCTCTCGGCGGATACTTCCCCTCTCTGCGTTTGAATCGTTTTTGTGTATCGTCTGCCCTGTTCATTCGTTGAGCTGTAGAATATTGCAGTGGTTCCCAAAGTGGGGAGCTCACGAGGGGTGAGCTGGGGGTCGCGAGATGATTTCAAGATCTCATTTGAATTAATATGACATTGTATTTGCTCTATTTTAAAATTAAAAACAGTATCTTTAAGTGAAATGGGGTCCAATAAGACAATAAACTATTCAAATAACAAATATTAAACCTGATTTAACAGGCTCTGACTCTTCAAATTATCGCTACTGTCATTTTCATTTCGCTTTGGGGGTCCCGAGTCGATTGCATGGCTAATTTGGGGGTCCCGGTGTTGTGTCATAATTTCTTCTGGATAACGCTTGCATGTTTGACACAATGAAGAAGACAAACTCGACGAAATTCAATGCAATAGAGTCTTTATTGTCCAAAAAATAACTTCATCCTTGGTAAAATGTAAGATCTGGGTGGTTTGCAGACCACGCAAAAAGCTCCTCTAACCAGTGTCCCAGATCATGGCTCCAAACCCAAACCTCCTCTAGACCAGTGTCCCAGATCATGGCTCCAAACCCACAGAGATCCTCACACGAAGAGAAGACCTCCATAAGCCCCAACAAAGAGAATGCAGCCTAATTTATAGCTCTGAATATTCAGAACGATTACCCCCCACCATAGCCGCGGGAAGTACGGGTGCAGAAGGGGCAATAGCACCCCCTGCTGGATGGTCAACTCAATGGGAACTTGTAAGCAGCTCATTGCTGGTTTTGCCCTGAGCAAAACTATATCTTTTCCAGGTAACGACACAGTTTCTGTTCTAATAAATATGGTATTTTTACTTTTATCAAATGTTTTTGCAGTATGTGCCTGTAGGTTAAAGTCAGGGAAAACTAAACCTGTGATGGTGCGCGGCGCACTGACCTGAGCGCGCAAACCGCTGTTTACCGCTGTTTGTATATTCTCTAAAGTCTGACAAAATAAACGAGGAAATGACAACCCCGGGTTGGATTAAGAGGTGAAACTACACCGCGGACGCCTAAATGTGCGGAGTTTGCTGGAGCTACAGGCTGCATGTGTTTGAATCTGACGCGACGCATAAGAACCAAAGGGAGTTTACGCGGAAAGACAGCGGCACAAATCCACGTTTCCTCGTCTCACAGAGGTGGGACCGTGGGACTTTGCTTCATCTGAGCGTCTGAGCGGTGAGTAAACTGATGAAGTCGCCGTACGTCGCGGGGAAACTCAACTGTAGTGAAGTAAACAGCTCGTTGTTGCACCGTGTCGCTGTCACAACACTGTGCAGGGTCCTACTTTTAAACATTGATATTATTTACTGTGGCATATGCCCTGTTGACCATCGCCAAATGTCATTTTCACGCGTAGAAGTCGAGGCTCATGATTTCACACAGACACCTGCTCGTGCGTGTGTGTTTGTGTGTGCGTGAAGTGAGGCTGGGCGCTAACGCCGTCCTGTAGCAGAGCCAGGATCAGCGTCTAATAATTTATTCTTTGTGTTGTGCCTTTTTTCTTGTGTATCTTGATCATTCTACAGACGTTACATGAGTCCTGACTGATTTCTGTGTAAGTACCTTTAGTTGGCCCTAAATAAACGTATGTAACTGCACGGAGAAAAAAACAAACAAACAACTGCACCCCCTTCCAAAATTACGTTCCCGCGGCTATGCCCCCCACAGCTCGGCTCTTCTCCTATAGTTTCCTAGGTTTAGGGCACGACTCCTCCCAAGCTCATTCTTATTCTTTGAACCCAACTGTAAACTCATGACCCCCATGATCTCACTGCCTTGGCACAGGTTCCTCACAGCTGTATTTTCTTGCTGCAGTAGTTACAAGACTTGCCCCTAGTGGCAGCCTCCAGTATTGTACTAAATGAGCCTCCAGTCACATGTTGCTCTAGTGCAGGCATGTCCAAACTAAGGCCCGGGGGCCAAAAGCGGCCCGCAGACCAATTTTTCTTGGCCCTCAAGCTTCCTGGTGAATTGGCCCACACTGTCCTAAGACATACTATTTACAGCACATTTCAGATTTTCTACAATTCTAACCTAAATAACTAACATTTTGGTGCAGCACAGACCTGATATTAAGACACTGAGACTGAATGTAGATGTGGTGGCGCTTTAAAAATCAAATTAATGCAACTTTTTTGAACGTTTCACGATTTAATTGTGGCCCTCCGCTTGGTCTAAATTTCAGTATGTGGCCCTCGGTGGAAAAAGTTTGGACACCCCTGCTCTAGTGATTTCCTCCATGCACTTTTTCATAATATTTTTTTTTATAAAAAGTAAAAGTAGAAGAAACTTTGTAAACAAAATAATAACTCTACAGGCCTTTGCTTTATCCAAAATTTAAGCTTAAACACTGCAAAATAAGCCTTTGGTGTTACACTCTTAAATATTGTTATTATAATGTTTCATACATTTATGAAGCTAAAATATTCTTCATCACCGGGCAGAAAAGTTTATGAACCCCTGGAATATTGAACCAGATCATTCAACTTTCAACGTTCTAAATATCCCACTCGATGTATTACGCTTATTGCTCTTTTTTTGAATCGCTGTTTTTCGTTTCGTTTTTAAGTATCGTTTATTAATACAAACACATGGCCCTGGATCATGGCAATAAAGCTTGGGTCGGCCGTTTGATCCCAGATCTGACTCTGTTGTTGCGCCCTTGTGCAAGATGTGTGTGAGTGAATGATGAGTGCTGGTTAAATAGCTACAGGTGCAATAAAGTATAAAACCCAAAGGTGCTAGAACCACGCCCATATTGTCCCGGGCAGAAAAGTTTGGGAACCCCTGCAATATTGAACCAGATCATTCAACTTTCAACGTTCTAAATATCCCACTTGATGTATTACGCTTATTGCTCTTTTTTTGAATCGCTGAGATTGATTTTAAAACAGATTTGAAGTTACGGCCCCATACGTCAACACACTATGTAAGAAATTGATGTCGTATGTAAGTCATGTGATGGTTTTTGATTCTGTTTGCAGACAACACGACATCCCTGTTTACTTCAAACCTGGCAACACACTTAAACAGAAACTGGTCCATCCCAAAGACAAGAGGCCGACAGAGAAACAGAGCAATGTAGTTTATTCGATAGAGTGCAGTGAGGTCAGTTGTAAAGAACGTTACATAGGAGAGACCAAACAGCCATTGCAAAAAAGGCTGTACCAACACAGAAGATCTACCTCCATGGGACCGCAAAGTGCAGTCCATCTGCACCTAAAAGCTACAAATCACTCGTTTGAGGACAGTGAGGTGAAGATTTTGAGCAGAGAGAAGAACTGGATTGAAAGAGGAGTAAAGGAAGTTATTTTTGTCAAAAGAGAGAATCCGTCTCTAAACAGGAATGGGGGCATCCTAACACCTTGGTCCAGATCAATAGACCAGTCAAATGTTAATGAGATTATCAGCAGTGATGAGGAACCAACAGCCAGCTATCAATAGAACAATAGACCTCAGCCACAGGTGAAACTAGGTGAGGCCAACTATTAATCAAACAAAGCAGACCTATTAATCAAGTTTCAGGTGACAAACAAACAATTTTATGACAAAGACAGGTATTCAGTGACTTCTCCCTGGGGGCAGGACTCTCACTACTTAGAGGAGCATATAAGCCCGAGTTCCCAGACCAGCTCTCTGATTGACAATGACTTTTGGATAAAAGTCGAAACGTCTCGATCTTCAAACAACGTCCGCATGACAACCCCTGAAACCCTTTCTACGATGGACCACACCTGGACGAATGAGGGATTACATCGACGAATTCTGTTTGCAGATGTTACGACAGTTTGTTGCTGAGCTGGTGATGATGGTGGAAAGAAAAATACACAAACTCAAGATTTGGTTTGAATCTGGGGAAGGTTCAGGTCAGATCTGCGGAGAGGGAACATGTTTTTAAGTATCGTTTATTAATACAAACACATGGCTCTGAATCACGACAATAAAGCTTGGGTCGGCAGTTTGATCCCAGCTCTGACTCTGTTGTTGTGAAATAGCTGCAGGTGCAATAAAGTATAAAACCCAAAGGTGCTAGAACCACGCCCATGTCGTCTAAATCAGGCTCTTCTTGTGTGAATAAAGTCATGTGTATCTTATTTTCTAACAAAAAGTAATATTGAAGCTGTTTTTTCGTCAGTTTTCTCTCTGAACATATCGACTTTCATGTGGAAACAACAGACGTGTCCAATCTGCTCTTAAAAATGTTTTATTCTTCCATTGAATCCACTTCATCCATAGATTTCTCTGGGACATTGTAACTTCAAAGGACGTTTTCTTCAAATGCATTTTTGTCCCTCGAGACATAAAGATCAGCCTTAAAGTAGATCCTACACCAAACTGTACAATCTGGACTCAACAAGATTCTGACACAACGGTGTCAGAAATTTTTTTCTATTCACCTGCAGCGTCTCACCGTAAATAGAAATCAGAGGACATTCTTTAATTCGAAAAATACAAAAACAAAAACTGACAGGGCAGAATTATAGGCAGCAAAAACTGATAAAATATGTTTCTTTGCCTAAACTTGTCCGTGGAGCTTTTGTTTTGCTCAAATCAACTCCACACAGTAAAATGTAAAGTGAAAGTAGTTTCTTGTTGTTGCTCCAATGGTACAGAGCTTAGCTAGCTTGTTTGCTAACACCAGTTGGAGATTTAGGACACTTCAACTGCCGCAATTGTTAATTTACAATTAATTTCCTCAACAGTTGGACTCTGTTGATGTTTATGTGGTTTCATACAACTGTTTGTTTGATTTTTTGTTTTTTAGATATAAGGTACAAACAATATTTAGCAAAGTTGTATACTTTTATATTTGTTATCAGACTGTAGCAGCATTTTCACATTTTAGTTGTGTTTTGTCCTCCCAACAAGGACATCATGGATTCGATTCCCGGACCAGACCAACATCACACGATCTCTCTGGGTGGAGTCTGCATGTCCTCCCCGTGTTACCGTGGGTTCTCTCCGGGTTCTCTGGCTCCTCCCACCGTCCAAAGACATGCAGCTGTTCAGGTTCATTGACAACTCTAAATTGTCCCTAGTGAATGAATGTGAGAGTGAATGTCTGTCTGTTCATGTCTCTGTGTTTGCTGTGACGAGTGTCCACTGTCCAGGGTGTGCCCCTCCTAAGGCCCAAAGTCACTGGGACAGGCTCCAGTTGCCCGCGACCCCTAACGGGAATAAGCGGTAGAAAATGAATGAATGAATGGTTGTGTTTTGAGCTTTTCAGGAGACAAATATTACTTTTGCAGGTGATCCATCTTCCATCTGCAGATCTCTGACAGGTAGATGATTAACTAAATAAAAAAATCTACTTTTTACAGCGGGTCAAACAGATGAACAAAGAAAGGGACAGTGTTAAAGACGCCGGAGAGCGACAAAAGACATTTAGAAGCAGCAGTGGAAAGTAGCAAAGTACAAAAGTAAAAGCACTGTACATTTTTAGGTATCTGTGCTTTACTTAAATACATTTTAGTTACTTTTTACTTTTACTTCACTACATTTCAGAGCAATATCTATACTTTCTACTTCACTACATTTTTGAACTGGACTGAAAAGTAAAAGCATATTTTCTTAAGGTTTTAGACCTGCTGAAAAGACCGAGTTTTTGTTTTGTTTATAATCACATCTTGCCTGTTTTTTTTTTTTCTAGTTTAGAAAAATAACCTGTAAAGTTGCCTTTAACGACCAACACTCAACAGAATAAATCAATCAAGATTACAATTTGATGTCCATCCACTGCTGGTTTGAAGTCAATTCATCTGTATTGCACAGACCTTTATATTGCACTGATTCCCGTTGCATTTTAACAAAGTCCTTGGATAAAATGAGAATGGAACATGTCCAACTTTTTACATAATGTGGCTCACACGAGACCTGGAGTTATCAGGATCCAATCACTGACAAACACTGATAGCATTTTTCAGTGGAAGCACCAATCTCCAAGTTTAATCAGTCACAGATACGTGTTTATTGCATTATTACATTTAGCTTTGGCCCGTGTTTATGGCGGCGGCGGCGGCGCTGGATGCCGTGGGTTAAAGTAGAAACACTGACACACATTTATGACCAGGAGGTGCTTTATTTAAATTCTACTGAACTCATAAATTTGCACCATCTGCCAACTGTACATTCTGTATATAGTCTCAGTCTATCTTAGTCTATTTTATTCTTAAGTTTATGCATGCCTTTTTATATATATTTTTTTATATTTTATTCATTGCTTTATGTTGCACCTCACACCGAAGCAAATTCCTACGTTTGTGAATTTCACTGACAACGGCAATAAACCGCTTTCTGATTCTGATTCTAAATGTTTCTCCGTCACAAAATCAACAGCCGCATTCACCGCTAATCACCGTTTAATCTGTGCCACTCCCAGGCCATGCTAACAGCTAAAGGCTAACGGCTAACAGGGCACAGCCATGGATGTATGAAATGAAGTGGATAAGCCCCGCCCCCTCTGTGTCCCAGATTGATTAGTGGCCGTGCGAGGTACTGCAGCCTCTTGGAACCAGCCTTTTTCTAAAATTGCACATTATAATCACAGACAGGACTGAATTATTATCGGTATTTAAATTAAATAGAAGGAAATGTTCTTTTCTACCGTTTCTAAAATCACAGAAATTACCGTTTTTATATGAAGTGACGTCACACAAACATGTGTGAGTCACATGAACGAGCGTCGGACGATACAAACAGAAGCTCGTGGAAAAGGCTCGACTAGAGATACCTGTGAGTTGTATTTTATTTCATTTCAGACGCTTCACGTGTGTCTAACATGAAGAACACAATTACAATCACACAAGCTAACGCTAACACAAAAACTTGCAGCTGCTGGTCGTTCACGTCGCTCAAAGCATCATGGGGGATTGTGGTCACGTGGTGTCCTAAAGCAAAGATGGCCGCCTCCGTATCAGGAAGTAAATGCGGAAGTAAGACATTTTTTGGGGTCAATGAGCTCAGGCCATAGGGAGGAACAGGGCGCCATTTTGGATTCATCTTCCAGGTTTTATTATAGTTCTATGGGCACAGCACAGTCTCCAAATGAGCCAGTTACCTAATTTGCACCAATCTCTCAGGTCCATTCGTTTGACTGTGTTTGTATTATTTACCAAGAGTTTTGCCAAGAACATTTACTAACGTTTATCTTTAGATAAGAACATGCAAAATATTATTGACCATATACCGGCCGTTATCACCAGACACATAAAACATTACACTAGTGAGTCGGCTGGATGTCTCTCTGGACGGATTTGTTTGCTCAGGTTTATTAACAATAAAATGTTGTTTTGTTGAGTTCATATTCTAAAGCAACGGGCATCTCCAAAGCCTTAAACCAGGCATGTCCAAACTAAGGCCCGGGGGCCAAATGCGGCCTTCAGACCAATTTTTCTTGGCCCCTAGGCTTCCTGGTGAATTGGCCCACTCTGTCCTGAGAAATACTTTTTACAGCAAATTTCACATTTTCTACAATTCCAACCTAAATAACTAACATTTTGGTGCGACACAGACCTGATATTAAGGCACTGAGACTGAATGTAGATGTGGTGGAGCTTAAAACATCAGATAAATGCAGCTTTTTTAACGTTTCACGGTTGATTTGTGGCCCTCCACTTTGTCTATATTTCAATATTCCCTCGATGGAAAAAAGTTTGGACACCCCTGCCTTAAACTAACGACGGATTCTCATGATATTCTTGTTATGACCTACTTTGCTGGGAGGGCACCTGTGGTAATTATTTTCCACAGTTTTACATCCGTGAAGTTGCAGTTTGTTAAGACATTTTGAAAAAATAAAATGACAGGAAGTAGGGCTGAGTTCTAAAGCAGAACCCCTCTGTGATGTCATCAAAAAGCGACGTACCATTGAAAACACAGACAATTTGCAGACAAAGGACACATTTTTATGACACCATCATTCAACAAAATAAAGGTGTTATCAGGTTTTATTATTTGTCAAGTCACAACTATTGTGTAACGTATGTGGATGTTGGCCCTTGTTTACAGTGTGGTTGCTATGGTAACAGTTGTGGAATTACCTCCAACTATGTCATATTTGTGCTCATGTCCAACCAGGAAGTGACATTGTAAACATTACAACTGGAGGCAAACAGACAAATGTTTAGAAAATCTCAAACATAATCATGTTCAGTACGTTTTAGTGAAATGTGTTATTGCACCTGTCAGATACACTTTAAACTGGTTTGACAATTATTTGTGAAATCAATCTCAATGTGTTATTGTGTGTAAAGTTTGTGTACATTTAATAAGAGACTAACTCTAACTAAAACTAAAAATTCTAAAACAAAGTGAGCCGTGTAAATAACCATTAAGATCATAAAAACAAGTAACTGTTAAAAATATATATTTTATTACCGAGTAAAACCAAAATAAAAACAATTGGGTCCAATAATAAAATACTAAAAGTCCTTTGAAGTCCTTTAAAAAGGTTTGTAGAGAGTGGAGTGCAGATCTGTAAAACAGGGGTGTTCAGGACAGTCACGTGTTCCTTTTATTTTCTGACGTGATAGAACCTGCCAGAGTTAGAGTACGAACACAACAGAAGCTGTGCCCCTCGTACTCCTCGTGGTCGAGCCGCTCTGGAACTAAAACATTCCAAACAGTAACACGTCCTCTTTACGGTGCCCTCATGGCAGCAGTAGTTCTTAAAAACCCCGCCCTAGGAGCAGGAGCAGTACCTACTGCCGTCCCGCCTGCTGCCGTTCTCCTCGACTCTGCTGCCGCTTCACTTCCCCTGTTAAAGTGCTCTAGGCCAGTTTGTTCCCCAGACTCTACAGCCATGGGTTAAAGCCAGGTAAAACCGTCTGCTGCAGGCGCAAGTGGTTGGGACGATGCATGCAGTAAATCACTGCAAAGTGCACCCTGCCTCGTCGTCCTGTGACACATACTCTAGTGTACTCTAGTGTACTCTAGTGTACTCTAGTGTACACTGCCTCCGGTCGCGGCCCGGGACCCGTGCGGGTCTCTTGCAGACGCCTATCACACCAGCTCTGGTTCACTGTGGTCTGTTTTTGACGAAAGCCACGTAGATTCACGTGAGAACACTCATCAAATGACATGAAAGCCGCACCTGACCGTTGCGGCGTCCGGCAAAAATAGACTTCTTGTGGATTCTTCCAGCTGCCGGACCCATGGCCGCAGAGCTCCGAGGTCGATGTGACACAAGCATTGATTTTAAGCACTTTCTGAGTATTGCCGGAGCGGAGTCCGTGTGCATCGGGCGTTATACTTTATGTTATGCATAGAATCGGAAGACAAACTAACTTGCTTCGCCGATCGGTGGAATATGAAACAATTAATACAATGTGGAGGTCAAGTCCTGGAGGAACTTGCCTTAAAGACAAAGGAGATTATTTTCGACCCTAGATCAATGGGGGACCACAGGCCCATTAACATCGATGGGAAGGAGATAGAGCAGGTGCTGTTCTATCAGTACTTGGGTGTCTACTTTGACTCTCAGTTGCAATGGAGCAGCATGTACAGTTTGTTTGCTCAAGAATTAGCCAACGCCTGTACTTTTTAAGGAGGTTTAGGTTACACGGAGTGGAAAAGAATGTCATGCTTATGTTTTATAGAACATGCATTGAATTTATTTTACGATATGGCACATCAACATGGTCTGGAAACCTATCCTTAAGACTTCAATCAGATTTTTACTTTGACCAAAAGATCAGGTAAAATTATTGGCGTGGCTCCTGGTTCGCTACAGAAAATTTTTGAGGATATTGTTAGGAGACTCGGCAGGAAGGTGGTCAATGACCGACCCATATTCTTTATGATCAATTTGAGATGATGTCATCAGGGAGAAGGTACAGAGTCCCAACCTGCAAACTCAACAGATTTAAGCTTTCATTTATACCATTAGCAATCAATTTGCTGAATTCGGAGAGTGCAGTCAAAAAATAAATGAACTAATATAGAAGAGTGGCAATTGAGGTGTTTTGCACACAGGCGTAGGGAATGTGCAAAAGGCCCAGGGTTTGTGCACTTGAGTGATTAAATGCACTTCAGACTGTGATTGTTTCATGATGCTGTGACAGGCGCCTGATGTCGTGTCACTCGTGGCTTCTGTTGGTTTGTATTTTGCGTTCGGTGGTGATGCTGATTGTTTTGCTTGCTCTGTTGGTAACGTCTTGTGTCTGAGCTGAAGCCTGTGGCCCCCTGTCCCAGGACACATTTCTCCCATAGGACACAATAAAGGATTATCTCATTATCTTATCTTAAATGCAGCTGTCCTCACTGAGCCCGTCCACATGAAACAAAAACTGGCACAAAGTTCAAGCTCCGTCTGCACAAACATCGATACATTCCGACGTTTGTGGCTCATACGTTTATAGATTCCCTTCAAACACAGTGAATCTCCCATAGACGTCGACAGATCCCTTCCCTCCGACTGAAACGATGACATCAACTCTGTTTTCAACGCAGTCAATGAACAACCTCCGCATGAACGACTGTAACAAACCACTAATTGCATAACCCGCAGTGAAAGGGTGAGCCGCGCCGTTACGCAAAGTGTCATTTACGCTTCGCTTTTGTTAGCGACGGGACGCGCAGGTCGACGTTAGCCATGTTTAGGTGTGTGCCGTCTCTTAATGGAGGAGCTCTATTATGTCTAAGCTGCTAATTGTGCTGTAATTGGTCAAACGGCTTCACGTAACGACATGAAAGCGCTTCAAGTGGCATTTGGGCAAGTCTGAGTCAGGGCTTTTCGACGTAATGCTTCTGCGATCGGATTTTGTTCCATATAGAGCCTTTAAACGTTTGTGAAGTGCAACATGATGTGATTTCACTGGGAAAACTGGGATTAACCTCAGAATATCACAAAATATGAAAAATGTAGATGATTTAGTGTCAGTAAAAGCCTCAGACACATGTGAGTGACATCAGAGCTGCTTTAAACACATTTATTATTGTATTTTACATCATGTTTTAGGTAATTATGATCAACTCTTTGCATTTTTGATGAAGAGCAATCCAGATTTATGGGTTTTACTGGAAAAATACTCACAGAAATGTTGAGCCCACAATCATTTTTCATTTTATCTAGAGATATATCAGATACTATTCCATAAAGTTAGATTCTTTTGAAGCTAAAATACAATTTTAAGGCTGTTTTGTCCATGGTTTGTTATAGAAAAACAAACTAACTGACCTTTCTACTCTGGAAATTCAAACGCGTTGCTTTTTGTCACTTTTGGACACGTTTTTGTTGCTTTTAGTCACATTTTTATCACTTTTAGTCATGTTTTTGTGGCTTTTAGTTGCATTTTTGTCACTTTTAGTTAAACTCTTAGCATTTTTGATGAAGAACAATCCAGATTTATGGGTTTTACTGGAAAAATACTCACAGAAATGTAGAGCCCACAATCATTTCACTGCAAAAAATGAATTTCCAGATGCGTTAAAATGTCTTGATTTTAGGTTATTCATCTTTATTTCAGACATTATGATTAGTTGGGACTATTTTTTTTGATAGAACTATATTATTTTACTTGTTTCAAACCGTTTTTTTCAATACATTATTTCTTACTTACCAAATTATCTGCCAATGGGTTGTCATAATTCTACTTAACCCTTAACCCGCAGTTTTATTTTCTTATTTTAAGCAAAATTATCCCATGATCCATCAGAAATACCTTGAAACCAGCGAAATATTGTAACTCACGGCAGCAATTAAATCTCATAGAGTCAAAACTACTCAAATCCAGATAGAAATGATAAATTCAAGTCATTTTAGGCTTAGCTGGACATACATTTTTTGTGTGTTTTCATTTTATCTAGAGATATATTAGATACTATTCCATAAATTTGATTCTTTTGAAGCGAAAATACAATTTTAAGGCTGGAAAAGTGTATTTAGTCCATCGTTTATTATAGAAAAGCAAACTTTCTACTTTGGAAAATCTCTAGAAATTCAAATGTGTTGCTTTTTTCCAACACAAACACTTAAAACCAGCAGAATTTAGATCTAATGCGAGAGAATCATTGAAATATTTGCCTCCAGTCGACTCCGGGTCTATAAAAAGCAGCATGTTTTGAGGTAAATGAGTGTTCAACTGTAAAAAGTGGAAGTATTGTAGTTTAATTGCTGCCATAACTGTATGCTGGAGTTGCCAGGTCGGCTTCTTTACAGCGACTTTGAGCTCCTTTATTTGGAAAGTCACTTGCAAACTTTGCGCTCACACTCGTCATCGTTGGGTCCTGGTTTGAGCCCAGTTTGGTCCAGATTCCAGTTCTAGTCCCGGTTTAGTCTTGATCGAGTCCAGGATTATTTCCAAATTTAGTCCCGGTTTAATCCCATTTTGACGTGGTTTGTGTGCAAATGTGAAGGCACCCTTTGAAAGTCTCAGATGAGGTTGAGCTGCACTTTTACATCAGAAAAAGAGTTTATTTTTAACCTTTTTTTCAGTTTGTTTCACAATAATGAACCCAGTAATGACTAAAATACAAATTAAGTCATGTTTTAAAGCTGCTACTGACGTAAAATATACTATTGACATATACTTTTTCACTGGTTCTTGGAAATTTGATGACATAACTCCCAAGCCCTTCACTGGCTCCCTGTGCACTCCTTATTGATTTTAAAATGCTTTTATTTGTTTTCGGCTGTCGTCACTGGCCGCTCTGACCCTACACTCCCTCTGGTGCTCTCAGGTCAGACCATTATGTCCCTGAGACAAAAAAAAAACAAAAATGTAGAGGTGATCATGACGTTTCAACTTTATTTCACTGAGGGCCAGATTTTTTGGAGGGTTTTGTTCTCGAGGCCAGGAACGAGTCCAACACTTTTGGAAAACGAGAAAATGTGACATGAAAGGCTTTAACGACATCTACAGGACTGAACCAGGACTAAACCAAGACTAAACCAGGTGTAAACCAAGTCTAAACCAGGACTAAACCAAGACTAACCCGGGGCTAAACCAGGTCTAAACCAGGAGTGAACCAGGGCTAAACCAGGACTGAACCAGGTCTAAACCAGGTCTAAACCAGGACTAAACAACAGTGAAAAAGTGAAGACAGAGTGAGTTCGCTAAAGATCTTGGAGTGAATCATAGTTTAATGTAAAGCATATACATCTCTAACACATAAACACACTGTTTCCTGGTACTTTTCTGTATAAAATGTATTAAATTCTTTTGCATGAACTCCTGTGCAGTTGTGTTTTTTTGAGTGCAGTTTGGGTCAGACAGAGAAAGATAGTTTTGCCACACCCCTTTTAGTTCGATTAATCGGTCGATAGGGCAGGTCTTTAGGCGACCAAGAATTTCTTTTTGCCCTAATTTAATGCGTTTCCTTTGACCTGATCTCAAACAAATGTCGAGCTGAGCACTGGACGCCAAACTCTAACTTTCCTCAGGTTTTCAGACAAGATTTTTATGTTTTCTTCCTTTTTAAAGCGAGACACTACAGGCAAAACTCACTTTTTTCAATTTTTTTTGTGTTTCTTGGTCAGTTTTTTCTCTCACACATCGACTTTCATGTGGAAACAACAATCGTGTCCAATCTGCTCCTAAAGATGTTTTATTGTTCCATTGAATCCACTTCATCCATAGATTTCTCTGGGACATCTTTTATTAAAATGCATTTTTGTCCCTCGAGACATAAAGATCAGCCTTAAAGTAGATCCTACACCAAACTGTACAATCTGGACTCAACAAGATTCTGACGAAACGAATACAAGGATTTGACTAAAAGTGACCAAAACGCACCTAAAAATGACAAAAACGTGACTGAGAGTGACAAAAACGCTACTCAAATGGACAAAAATCCATCTAAAAGTGACAAAAACACGACTCAAAGCGACAAAAACGCAGCTAAAAGTGACAAAAACAAAACTAATTCTCGAAATGCATTTTTGTCCCTCGAGACATAAAGATCAGCCTTAAAGTAGATCCTACACCAAACTGTACAATCTGGACTCAACAAGATTCAGACCAAACGTACAGAAGGATTTGTTGATATCTAATTCTAAAACTGATTTATTGAAGTTTTAAGTCCAAAAATGAGGTGAAATTTGAATTTTAGGATGTAGTTTACTCAAAAACTAAATAAGAAACCCCAAAATTCCCTTGAACCAAGAAATTTAAATCCGGTTCTGTCCATTTTTCAGATTTAAATGTCCCAAATGTGTTTTTCCTGTTCACCTGCAGCGTCTCAACTTCACAACAACAACAACAATCTGTAGCTTTTAAATACAATTAAAGTGGAATGCAAACAGACCAAGAGCTGCACTTAATCATCTGCAACGCGTCTGTGTCACAACATCAGATACGACACTATTATGACACTTGTAAATTAACTGTTCTGTCATATGGCTTTGGCCTGGGGCTGTTTTCCGTCGGTTTTCTCTCTCACACGCTCACACACTCGACAAAAACGAATGTCTCAATGTTCTTTTGGCGTTTCCTGATATCGATATTCAGACGATATTATGTCAATCCAACAGAAATGCGTGAAAACAGGTCTTCAAACGCATTCGTTGAGGTTTAATCATCAGACAATCGTGAAAGGTCAGTCGGATTAATCACCAAAGTGCAGCAAGTTTACCACATGGATCTTTTTCAGTTTTTATCTGTAGTATTTTTAAATATAAATGCTGTGCTGATGAACCTTTTGGTGACACAAGTACATTTACATCACTGCTTTTGTTGGAAATTATTTGATTTGAATTGTTTTATTCATTGTCAGACTTAGACAAACTATTTATCCACAAGAGAAATGACTCTGACAAAGTAGCTCCATAAAACAAACAAACAAACGGTGTAGGATGAAGGGGGAGCATACTTTTGTTTTTATAACCAGCTTAATTAAACATTTAAATGTTCCATAGTTTACAGATACTAATTTTAAAGAATCAGAATCAGAAATCGGTTTATTGCCGTTGTCAGTGGTCAAACACAAACACAGGAACTTGCTTTGGCATAAGGTGCAACATAAAACAATGAATAAAATATAATAAAATATATAAAAGAGGTATGTAGATCTTGGAGTGAATCATAGTTTAATGTAAAGCATATACATCTCTAACACATAAACACACTGTTTCCTGGTACTTTTCTGTATAAAATGTATTAAATTCTTTTGCATGAACTCCTGTGCAGTTGTGTTTTTTTGAGTGCAGTTTGGGTCAGACAGAGAAAGATAGTTTTGCCACACCCCTTTTAGTTCGATTAATCGGTCGATAGGGCAGGTCTTTAGGCCAGTGGTTCCCAACCTTTTTTGTCTCGAGTACCCCCTAAACTTTGTCTCATGCTTGGCGTACCCCTTAATTTGAGTTTCAGACAAATAAATGGGTTTACTAGTTACATATTGTAATTATTGCCATTATATTTTTAGTTTTAATTGTATTTATGGTCCAAGATACTTCAAAAAATATTCTAAATTTACAACTGATGATACTTTTTTATTCAGATAAAATTACATTTCATCTTCTTTTAAAACCTGAAACCATTCCAAGTGCCCCCTGGTAATTGCTCACGTACCCCAAGGGGTCCCCGTACCCCTGGTTGGGAAACGCTGCTTTAGGCGACCAAGAATTTCTTTTGTCGATTACTGCCCTAATTTAATGCGTTTCCTTTGACCTGATCTCAAACAAATGTCGAGCTGAGCACTGGACGCCAAACTCTAACTTTCCTCAGGTTTTCAGGCAAGATTTTTATGTTTTCTTCCTTTTTAAAGCGACACTACAGGCAAAACTCACTTTGTGCCACATGTGCCAATGAGCTCACGCCACAGGGAAGAACAGGGCGCCATTTTGGGTCCATCTTCCAGTTTCAATCACAGTTCTATGAGAATGCTACACGTAGTTATCAGGCTGGGGCACTCTGCTTTTGCTCTGCTTTCTGCTGACTCATGGAGCGGAGGCAGAGTGTCTTGCCCAAAGGCGATGCACTGCCTGCAGCGAGGAGAGGGCAATGTAAAGTGTAAATATACATTACAACAGTATGTCTCGCACGAAGCCTGAGCTCTTTGTGACTTCTTTTGCGTCACACGTGTCTAATTTAAGCCGGTTCCAGCCTGGTTCTGCAGAAGTCACAGCGAAACACAAAGAGTTTAACCTGTGAGGAATGTCCTTCAGACGAGACGCCCAGGACTGGTTCAGAGCAGCAGAAAGAAAACACAAAACACCCGCAGAGGACGAGGAAACGAGTTCAGAAGAACGTGACAAAGAAATAAAATAATTAAAGTGTTACGTTACAAAGTCATGTCTGAGTGAAAGTGTTGACCTGCAGCAGATACTGGTTTAGCCTCATTTAAACTGTTTCACACCTCGGGCTTCTCTGCGGCTGCCCCCGGACTGTGGAACAAGACTTATTTAGACCTGGTTTAGTCCTGATTTAGACCTGGTTTAGTCCTGGTTTAGACCTAGTTTAGTCCTAGTTTAGTATTGGTTTATACCTAGTTTAGTCTTGGCTTAGACCTGGTTTAGTCCTAGTTTAGTCTTGGTTTAGACCTGGTTTAGACCTGGTTTAGGCCTGGTTTAGACCTGGTTTAGACCTGGTTTAGACCTGGTTTAGTCCTGGTTTAGACCAGGTTTAGTTCCTGGTTTAGACCTGGTTTAGACCTAGTTTAGACCTGGTTTAGGCCTGGTTTAGATCTGGTTTAGACCTGGTTTAGTCTTGGTTTAGACCTGGTTTAGACCTGGTTTAGTCCTGGTTTAGACCTGGTTTAGACCTGGTTTAGGCCTGGTTTAGACCTGGTTTAGACCTGGTTTAGACCTGGTTTAGTCCTGGTTTAGACCAGGTTTAGTACCTGGTTTAGACCTGGTTTAGACCTAGTTTAGACCTGGTTTAGGCCTGGTTTAGATCTGGTTTAGACCTGGTTTAGTCTTGGTTTAGTCTTGGTTTAGACCTGGTTTAGTCCTGGTTTAGACCTGGTTTAGTCCTGATTTAGACCTGGTTTAGTCCTGATTTAGACCTGGTTTAGGCCTGATTTAGACCTGGTTTAGTCCTGATTTAGACCAGGTTTAGGCCTGATTTAGACCTGGTTTAGACCTGGTTTAGTCCTGGTTTAGACCTGGTTTAGACCAGGTTTAGTTCCTGGTTTAGACCTGGTTTAGTCCTGGTTTAGACCTGGTTTAGACCTGGTTTAGTCTTGGTTTAGTCTTGGTTTAGACCTGGTTTAGTCCTGGTTTAGTCCTGATTTAGACCTGGTTTAGTCCTGATTTAGACCTGGTTTAAGCCTGATTTAGACCTGGTTTAGACCTGGTTTAGGCCTGATTTAGGCCTGATTTAGTCCTGATTTAGACCTGGTTTAGGCCTGATTTAGACCTGGTTTAGTCCTGATTTAGACCAGGTTTAGGCCTGATTTAGACCTGGTTTAGTCCTGATTTAGACCTGGTTTAGGCCTGATTTAGACCTGGTTTAGTCCTGATTTAGACCAGGTTTAGGCCTGATTTGGACCTGGTTTAGACCTGGTTTAGTCCTGGTTTAGACCTGGTTTAGACCAGGTTTAGTTCCTGGTTTAGACCTGGTTTAGTCCTGGTTTAGACCTGGTTTAGACCTGGTTTAGTCTTGGTTTAGTCTTGGTTTAGACCTGGTTTAGTCCTGGTTTAGTCCTGATTTAGACCTGGTTTAGTCCTGATTTAGACCTGGTTTAAGCCTGATTTAGACCTGGTTTAGACCTGGTTTAGGCCTGATTTAGGCCTGATTTAGACCTGGTTTAGACCTGGTTTAGTCCTGGTTTAGACCTGGTTTAGTCTTGGTTTAGTCCTGGTTTAGTCCTGGTTTAGTCCTGGTTTAGACCTGGTTTAGACCTTGTTTAGTCTTGGTTTAGACCTGGTTTAGTCTTGGTTTAGACCTGGTTTAGGCCTGGTTTAGACCTGGTTTAGTCTTGGTTTAGACCTGGTTTAGTCCTGGTTTATTCCTGGTTTAATCCTGGTTCAGTTCTGCAGACGTTCTGGACAATATCTGGCCCTCGATAAAATGAAGCTGAAAAGGCCTGAGATGTTTCTAAATATTGGTACAAGTTCTTCTTCATCTGCTTCACGAGGGGCTGCAGCTCGTGGTGTAAATCCTGGACAACAGTAAAACATTAATAGGCCTGCAGTTTGTCCTTGGCCTAATGTTGTGCCAAAGGGTTTGTGGAAGCTCAAATAAGTTAAATACATCTTTCCTTCTTGTTTCTAAAATCCAGCGCTGCAGCTTTAAACACTGAGGCGGACTTGGCTGTGTCTCCGGCTGCTCAGTTTCAGTGGAATCTCCTGTGGCTCTGAGACTGGAATCCTCCTCTGGGTTAGACCTGGTTTGGAATCTTGGCCCTGATAGAGAACAATGAAGCCGCTCAGGCCACGCCCACAAAACAACACACCTTTTTTCCTACACAAACCTGAACTGGAGCCAAAACAGCAGCTGCCCCGGCGTTCCAGAAAACACCCGCAATCCACTCTGCCAAAGGAGCCGTGTGAGGATAAACAAACCTGAATATTAATTAAATGTTTCAACAGTTAAACGGTGGCATTCACACAAACAAACTCTTAAAAATAAAACTGGGACTAAACCAGGGCTTAATCCAGACTAAACCTGGACCTGCTGCTCTGAATGAACCGTAGCCCCTGCACCAGGGGGGGGCTCCGACAAGTGAGTGTTCCAACATCTACTGTCGGTCACATGTTTACTGTCGGTCACATGTTTACATTTACTGTCCGTCACATGTTTATGTTTACTACCGGTCACATGTTTATGTTTACTGGTGGTCACATGTTTATGTCTACTGTCGGTCACATGTTTATGTTTACTGTTGGTCACATGTTTATGTCTACTGTCTGTCACATGTTTATGTTTACTGTTGGTCACATGTTTATGTCTACTGTCGATCACATGTTTATGTTTACTGTTGGTCACATGTTTATGTCTACTGTCTGTCACATGTTTATGTTTACTGTTGGTCACATGTTTATGTCTACTGTCGATCACATGTTTATGTTTACTGTTGGTCACATATTTACGTTCACTGTCGGTCATATGTTTACGTTTACTGTCGGTTACATGTTTACGTTTACTGTCGGTCACATGTTTATGTCTACTGTCGGTCACGTGTTTACATTTACTGTCGGTCACATGTTGATGTTTACTGTTGGTCACATGTTTATGTCTACTGTCGGTCACATGTTTATGTTTACTGTTGGTCACATGTTTATGTCTACTGTCGATCACATGTTTATGTTTACTGTTGGTCACATGTTTATGTCTACTGTCGATCACATGTTTATGTTTACCATTGGTGACGTGTTTACATTTACTGTCGGTCACATGTTGATGTTTACTGTTGGTCACATGTTTATGTCTACTGTCGGTCACGTGTTTATTTTTACTGTCGGTCACATGTTGATGTTTACTGTTGGTCACATGTTTATGTCTACTGTCGGTCACATGTTTATGTTTACTGTTGGTCACATGTTTATGTCTACTGTCGGTCACGTGTTTATGTTTACCATTGGTGACGTGTTTACATTTACTGTCGGTCACATGTTGATGTTTACTGTTGGTCACATGTTTATGTCTACTGTCGGTCACGTGTTTACATTTACTGTCCGTCACATGTTTACGTTTACTATCAGTCAAATATTTACGTTTACTGTCGGTCACATGTTGATGTTTACTGTTGGTCACATGTTTATGTCTACTGTCGGTCACATGATTACGTCTACTGTCGGCCACATGTTTACGTTTACTATCAGTCAAATATTTATGTTTACTGTCGGTCACATGTTTACGTTTACTTTTGGTCACATGTTTACATCTACACTTGGTCAAATGTTTACATATACTGTTGGTCACATGTTTACGTTTACTTTTTGTCACATGTTTACGTTTATTTTGGTCACATGTTTACGTTTACCTTTGGTCACATGTTTATGTTTACTGTCAGTTACATGTTTACATTCTCTTTTGGTCACATAGTTACATTTACACTTGGTCACATGTTTATATATACTGTTGGTCACATGTTTATGTTTACCGTTGGTCACATGTTTATGTTTACCGTTGGTCACATGTTTATGTTTACCGTTGGTCACATGTTTATGTTTACCGTTGGTCACATGTTTATGTTTACCGTTGGTCACATGTTTATGTTTACTGTTGGTCACATGTTTATGTTTACTGTTGGTCACATGTTTATGTTTACTGTTGGTCACATGTTTATGTTTACTGTTGGTCACATGTTTATGTTTACTGTTGGTCACATGTTTATGTTTACTGTTGGTCACATGTTTATGTTTACTGTTGGTCACATGTTTATGTTTACTGTTGGTCACATGTCAAGATTTTCACCACAGTTAGAAACCTTTTACCGCAGATGGACAAAATCGTGCAGTGGACACCAGACTTTAGACCTGCGTTAGTCCTGGTTTAGACTTGGTTTAGTCCTTCTTTAGTCCGGGCTCAGACCTGTTTAGTCCTGGTTTAGTCCTGTTTTAGACTTGGTTTAGTCCTGGTTTAGTCCTGGTTTGTCCTGGTTTAGTGCTGGTTTAGTCCTGGTTTAGTCCTGTTTTAGTCCTGGTTTAGTCCTGGTTTAGTCCTGCTTTAGTCCTGTTTTAGTCCTGCTTTAGTCCTGGTTTAGTCCTGGTTTAGTCCTGCTTTAGTCCTGGTTTAGTCCTGCTTTAGTCCTGGTTTAGTCCTGCTTTAGTCCTGATTTAGTCCTGCTTTAGTCCTGCTTTAGTCCTGGCTCAGTCCTGTTTAGTCCTGGTTTAGTCCTGTTTTAGTCCTGGTTTAGTCCTGCTTTAGTCCGGGCTCAGTCCTGTTCAGTCCTGGTTTAGTCCTGTTTAGTCCTGCTTTAGTCCTGTTTAGTCCTGGTTTAGTCCTGCTTTAGTCCTGGTTTAGTCCTGTTTAGTCCTGGTTTAGTTCTGGAGGGCGCTCACAGATGTGGGTCAAAGGTCACTGGCTCCAGAAACGCGAGACATTTTCTCCCAGATCTTTGAGCCTGATTCCTCTTGAGTTCAGACGTCATCGATGGTTCGTGTGAGGCCCCTGAACGCTCAAAATACTCAAAATGTTCAGAATGTTCAAAATATTCAAAATATTCAAAATGTTCAAAACGTTCAAAATGTTCAAAATGCAACCATCAGTCAACGATTTTTCCCAAAAGCTCGACGCCGTATCGAGGTTTTAGATTCATGAAACGTGCCTTATGTAATCGAAGAGTACTTTGTGAACTCTGATTAGGATTCGTTTATCGCTTTAATTGTGTAATAATAATTAAAATTTACGAGAGCAGAGAGTACGACTTGTCACTATTAAATAATAACGTGTCCACTCCGCCTTTGATGCTGTTTTTATTGCATGGATTTAGACTTTCTTTTTTACAGAATCTTTTTTTTTGTCAGAAAATGTTTAGATGTTTTTTACAAACAGCAAAGACTCGTTAATGAGACCTGGACCAGCGTCACTCGGTGCTTCAACGTTCAGTTTGATTCCAGATCAGAGGAAGTCGATTTAATTTGTTTTTTGGAAGAAATCTGACAGTCCAGAAATTAAAATACAATCAGTTCAATAAAATGGACGCATTAGACCAGGGCTTTATTATTATTAACTTTATTTTAACGAGGGCCAGATTATTGGGACGGTTTGTCCTCGAGTCTAGAAACAAGTCCAACACTTTAGAGAAACATGTAACATGCTTTGACAGGACTAAACCAGGACTAAACCAGGACTAAACCAGGACTAAACCAGGACTAAAACAAGACTAAACCAGGACTAAACCAGGACTAAACCAGGACTAAACCAGGATTAAACCAGGATTAAACCAGGATTAAACCAGGTCTGAAACAGGACTACAATAAGGAGTAAAACCAGGTCTAAAATCAGGACTAAAACTAGGTCTAAAACCAAGACTAAACCAGGACTAAACCAGGTGTAACCCAGTCTAAACCAGGATTACAACCAGGACCACAACCGGGAGTAAAACCAGGACTAAAACCAGGTCTAAACAAGAACTAAAACCAGGACTAAACCACTAACAAGAGATAAAATGTTCTATGTTTTTGGTCGTTGGGTTGAGGGCCGGTTCATGTCCCCTGGAGGGCCTGATTTGGCCCGCGGGACTGATGTTGACCTGATGGTTATCACTAACGCCTGATGCACACTGACTCCGGTCCGGCTCCGGTTCGGGACCCGCAAGACTTAGAAAGTGCTTAAAATCAATGCGTCCTGTCACACCGACCTCGGAGCTGCCGCGGGTCTGCGGAAAGAATCCACAAGAAGTCTATTTTTGCCGGACGCCGCAGCGGTCTGGTGCGGCTTTCATGTCATTTGACGAGTGCTCTCATGCGAAACCACGTGAATCTACGTGGCTTTCGTCAAAAACGGACCACAGTGAACTGGAGCTGGTGTGACAGGCGTCTGCAAGAGACCAGCACGGGTCCCAGACCGCAACCGGACTCAGTGTACACTAGACGTAAACGTTCAGTGAGTTTCTGGACGTGGTGGACTTAAGAGCAGGGGCGGACTTAGGAAATTGGGGGCCCAAGGCAAAATTAAGCACAGGCCCCTCCTCATCAAGTGTTATTTTCTATAACTTTTCTGTCACGTCTCTTGAATTGTTCTTGAAGGAAGGTTTTTGTTTTTTTACATTTTAAAGCTTATTTTAAAAAAAACATTTAAGAAATCATATATTTCTTCATTTAACACATGTTCAGCTGATGCCCACATGCCTTTCTTTAGAAATTTCACAATTTCACAGGAGATAATTTGGATTGAAATAAGAAATAATGCATTGAAACAAGTCAGAAACTGATTGAAACAAGTAAAATAATCTAGTTCCATCAAATAAATCGTCTCCATTAATCTTAACGAGTCAAAACGTCTGAAATCCAGATTAATATCCTCAAATCAAGACATTTAACTCCTGTAGACATTCATCATTTGCAGTAAAGGCTCTAAACTCGGCGCGTTTCTGTGTTCCGTGGGACGTTCGGCCTCGTCTCCTGCGTCTGGACCTTTGGAGCCCTCGGTGTTTTCGGGCTCCGAGCGCTGCCTGCACACGTCTGTCTCCGTCGCTTCACAAAATAATGAGGACTTTTACGGTCGGATCCAGAGCTGTGGTTTGAGATCAGAGAAAGCGCGGCGTGTCTGAACTCCTCTCCGTTTCAGACTTAAGCCATCATTAAGAGCGCTACATATTTGTGTTATTAGAGTGCATGTTATGTTTATTTACAGTGACTCATTATCATAATAAACTGACACTGCAAAAACGAACTTCTACATGAGTTAAATGTCTTGATTTGAGGATATTAATGTGAATTTAAGACGTTTTGACTCGTTAAGATCAGTGGAGACGATTTATTTTACAAATTACAATATACAACAACAAACGACTAAAAGTGACTGAAAATGCGACTATAAGCGACAAAAACACATTGAAATACATCGAAAAACAACTAAAAGTGACAAAAATTCTTCTAAGAGCGACAAAAACGATACTAAAAGCAACTAACTCAAAAGGCCGTTTTCTTCAAATGCATTTTTGTCCCTCGAGACATAAAGATCAGCCTTAAAGTAGATCCTACACCAAACTGTACAATCTGGACTCAAGGATTTGTTGATATCTGATTCTAAAACTGATTTATTGAAGTTTTAAGTTTAAAAAAATGAGATGAAATTTGAATTTTTAGGACAATTTTCAGTCAAATCTAGTTTACTAAAAATCTAAATAATAAATCTAAATCCCCTCTGTACATTTTTATAACTAATATGTTACAAAATGAACAAAGACATTTAAACCTGGTTCTGTCCATTTTTCACATTTAAATGTCCCAAATATGTGGATTTTTGACAGTTTTTTCACATCAAATGCCTTATTTCTACATGAAAACATGACATGATGAAAAACTTGTAATACATTTTTTTCTTACATTTATGTGACTAAACTACAGGAGAAGTTTAACATTAATATCTTTAAATTTAAGTTGTTTTTTTCCATTCACCTGCAGCGTCTCAGGTTAATGGGTTTTATTACTTACTTTAAAGCACTTTAAATTATGTTTATACAAATGGTGCTCTACAATAAATCTCCCTCGCTTTTCTTTTCTTGCGGAACAAAAGTCTGATCTTTATCTGATTTATGGAGTTATCAGATTATTAAAACTGTGGTGTAAACAGCTCCATCTGATGTGAGGGATGTGAGTTAGAACCATTTAGAAAAGGAGAAAGTAATGCAGCAAAGACAAAAACGAAAGAGAACGTTTTGAAGATTGAAAAGATTTTAAATTCATTGCACTTAATCTCCCAAATACAGCCGTTACTTCACAGACTACCACATGCATCCAGGAGTGAGATCATAAAAAATAATAATAAAAAATTGAATATGTTCACTTTTTAAAAATTTAAAATGTCCTAAATGTAAAATAATGATCCACAAGCAACACAAATGCAACTAAACGTGACTCAAACAGCAGAACATTTCACAAAAAGCAACAAAAACAAGATTAAAAGTGATAAAAACTCAACTAAAATCGACACAATTGCAACTTAAAGTGACAAGAAGTGACTAAAACATGACTAAAAGTGATAAAAACGCAACTAAAATCGACACAAATGCAACTTAAAGTGACAAAAAGTGACTAAAACATGATTAAAAGTGATAAAAACGCAGTTAAAAGAGACACAAATGCAACTTAAAGTGACAAAAACTGACTAAAACATGACTAAAAGTGATAAAAATGCAGAAAACCTTTAATTGAAAACAACAATTAAAGTGAAACAGTCTGTTCTGCAGCTGATCAAAGGTTCAGGACCAAACGACCCAAACCCTCAAACATGAGCTCAAACCCTCAAACATGAGCTCATCCTGAGCAGCTCCTGTTCTTCATCATAAAGTGGTTTCGATGCCAGAGTTTCAGGAGGTGAACGTTTGTCCAAGTGATGAAGACGAGCTCATGAAGACGAGCTCATGAAGACGAGCTCATGAAGACGAGCTCATGAAGACGAGCTCATGAAGACGAGCTCATGAAGACGAGCTCATGAAGACGAGCTCATGAAGACGAGCTCATGAAGACGAGCTCATGAAGACGAGCTCATGAAGGACATCTGCGTCTGACCTGTGTCCATCTGTGACTGCAGCCCAAAGGTCCTCAGGAGGATTCAGAGGAACATCAGGACCTTCTCCTGAACCAGAGCTTTGTCCTGGGGCTTTGAGCTGCAGGTCGTCCTGGTGAAGAACCAGTGCCTCCACAGACCAGGCCTCAGGCATGATGCTCTCTGCACCATCTGCACATCTCCATTGGAGGACAAAGCCAAAAGTTAAAAAAAAAAAAAGTGCAGAGAGAGTTCCTCAGTGGGGACATCCAGGTCACAGATTTCTTTACATATATTTTTATTTGTCAAGTAAACATCTTTATTTTGTTGAATTAAAGTATAAAAAGTCAAACAAAGTACTGTCTTTGGACTGGACACCTGCCGCTTATCGACAGGTGCGCCCTGTCTATGCACAAAGGTGTTTTTCTTTGTAAATACGTCTGGTGCACTCAATAGTCCCAAATTTACGGTAAACTGGATAAAAGTTGATGCTTAAAAGTAGGAATTTAATGAAAAGAGACCCTTGTGAGCTTTTAAACCCAATTCCTCGTCAAAAAGTTGAATTTTGTTTGATTTCGTTGCGTTTACAAAATCCCACTCGAGTAAACACTGATTTATTTTAATGATCACCATTTTGTGCTTTTTATCCAACAGAGAATGAGCCTGAGCGTTTGTCTGTCACCTGCACTCTCTGAACACATGAACCTCGGATTGTGACGACGTCTGAAACGCGGCAGTCGACTCTTTATCTCTGCTTTAATAATTGTGGGTGAAAAGTCGTTTGTCTGAAGTGTCACTGTGAGAATGATTTACTTTAAAACCGCAGAGTCATGCACACGTAAGAGCTGGAAAGAACCGAGGACACTCTGAACGAGCACCAGAAACACATGTTCAGAGCGTTTTCTGTGACCATGACTTTAGGATTTGGTGGAGTTCAGAACATTCACATTTTATTTCCAAAAATCCACAAATACACTGCAAAAACAAACTTCTAGATGAGTTAAATGTGTTGATTTGAGGATATTAATCTGAATTTCAGACGTTTTGACTCGTTAAGATCAGTGGAGACGATTTATTTGATGGAACTAGATTATTTTACTTGTTTCAATCCGTTTGTGACTTGTTTCAACACATTATTTCTTACTTCAATCCAAATTATCTCAAATGTTAATCTATCTGATCTTAAAATAGCTTGAATTGATCATTTTGATCTGAATTTGAGTAGATTTGACTCGATGAGATTTAATTGTTGATGTGATGCAGAATATTTCACTGGTTTCAAGGTATTTCTGATGATCCTGTGATAATTTTGCTTAAAATAAGAAAATACATTTGTCAGTGGGTCAGTAAAATGATCTTAACCACTGACAGATAATTTGGATTGAAATAAGAAATAATGTGTTGAAACAAGTCACAAACGGATTGAAACAAGTGAAATAATCTAGTTCCATCAAATAAATCGTCTCCACTGATCTTAACGAGTCAAAACGTCTGAAATTCAGATTAATATCCTCAAATCAAGACGTTTAACTCATCTAGAAGTTCATTTTGTGCAGTGTACAATGCACTATTTGATAAAGTTTCCTTCAAACTGCAGCGTTGGTGAGAAAAATGAAGAACACAGCTCTTATTGTGAGTGTGTTTATCATTTTCAAATCAGAGATAAATAAATGTAGAACAAACATTGACACAATCAAATGTTTTATACAAAATAATATCATTAAACTCTCTCTGATTGGACCATCAAACTACAGGATGTTACAAAACTTTAAATATTACATTTTCTACATTCCTCCCGTCTCTGTGATAAGTCGTCTGTGACCTTTGACCTCTGACCTGGCCCTGACCCTTCACCAGAGCAGACACTTACATCACCGACAACAAACAGATTTACAGGAACAGGGTTTCTCACCTTTACAGAAGATCATGAGTGTTTGATCAACAGGAACAGCTTCATAAAAAACGTCCTCTTTAAAAACCAACGCCTGGGACACACTGGACACTTTCAGGAAATGTTCCATGACTCGATCACACAAATGTTGGGAATTTTCTTTGGGGAAACACAGAGCAATTCAAGGATGAACAGGAGCCGACAGAGAATACGTCGATACGTCGCTACTGGTTATTGACTTTGTGACATGGACCTGCTGTATTTTATCACTAAAATGATCTGTTTGTGCTCAGGGCTTGTACCACAGACACGGTCAAAGCTCTGAGCTCTGTTATTATTAAAAAGCCCGTCCTCGTGGTTTTGAGGCGTTTTATTGAGGTAAACATTAATAAAGGTCATCGTCCCATCTTTATGGAACACATCGGTCCTTTAAATGTCACAGTTGTTGGTCTCACACCTCTCCCTCATAAATATTATATTTCTGCTGCAGGATTTTCTTATAAGATTTAAGTCACACGACAAGATGTGATGAATTAAGAGTTGTAGCTGCAGTCACTGTGTTTCACATCGAACGATCAAAGTCTGAGAGAACATGAGGCTCAGGCTCCGAGTGATAAAGTCATCACAGATGAAGCTGTTAGCGGAGGCTAACACCACGTGCTAGTGGGGTTTTTGTGTTTACAAACTTTTACGAGTTTAGTTGCTAAACTTGTAAAAGTTTAAGTTTAGTAACTTTCACTGGTGGTAAAAGTTTCCTGTCAAAGGCAAAGTTCCTTCATGAAAGAGAAATGGAGGATGAGTTCCCGTTGGGGGCGGAGCTCTGCTGCACTTCACGTTGTGTTTGTGTTTGGGACACATTGATCGTAGAGACAGGAGGTTCTCTCTGAGACCAAGACTCCAGAACATCAAACATGTCTGACATCAACCACAGCTGGTCTTTGGTCCTGAGTTTAGTCTTTGTCCGTTTCACTCTGAGATCCACGAGCCACGACTCAGGATTCTTCTACGATCGACTGTAGAACTCCAGGTCTGGTCTGGTCTAAACCTGGTCCGGTCCTGGATCTGCTCCAGTTCAAGTTCAAGGTTATGGATCGACCCTGGGTTTGTGCTCTAGGCCTGTTTTTATGTCACAGCGATATTATTATTATTTTGTGTGTGAATAGTAGCACACTGCAAAAATGAACCTCTAGCTGAGTTAAAATGTCTTGATTTAAGGATATTAATTCTAATGAATTAATTGTTTCAATCTGTTTGTGACTTGTTTCAACACATTATTTCTTACTTCAATCCAAATTATCTCCTGCAGCAAGAAATGTAAATCTATCTGAGCTTAAAATGGCTTGAATTTATCATTTTTATCTGGATTTGACAAGTTCTGCTTAAAATAAGAAAATACATTTGTCAGTGAAATGATCTTAACCCAGTGACAGATAATTTGGATTGAAGTAAGAAATAATGTGTTGAAACAAGTCACAAACGGATTGAAACAAGTGAAATAATCTAGTTCCATCAAATAAATCGTCTCCACTGATCTTAACGAGTCAAAACGTCTGAAATTCACATTAATCTCCTCAAATCAAGACGTTTAACTCGTCTAGAGCTTGATTTCCTGCAGTGACACATTCCTCTGCTCCAGCTCGTCCCGTGACAGACCCAGACAGAACCTGCACCGGGGACCAGCCGGGACCTCCCAGACCCGGGTCCCATTTCAGCGCGCCTCAGATAAAGAGTGAGGTCAGACCCACGTGGGACGGAGGACCAGCTGCTCCGGCACGAAACGCACGGGACACGAAACAACAGCACAAGCTCCAAACCAGGGGTGTAAATGTGAAACGTGTGAGGCCGTTTGAATGTGGGAAAAAAGAAGAGTTTGTTCTAGAGCAGGCACCAAACTAATAACCAAATGCGGCCCTCAGACCAATTTTTCTTGGCCCTTAGTCTTCCTGGTGAATTGGCCCATTGTCCTGATAAGTACTATTTACAGCACATTTCAGATTTTCTACAATTATAACCTAAATAAGTAACATTTTGGTGCGACACAGACCTGATATTAAGGCACTGAGACTGAATGTAGATGTGGTGGAGCTTAAAACATCAGATAAATGCAGCTTTTTTAAACGATTGATTTGTGACCCTCCGCTTGGTCTATATTTCAGTATGTGGCCCTCGATGGAAAAAGTTTGGACACCCCTGGTCTAGACGGAGTTTAAAAGTTAACATCACACTGCAAAGAATGAACTTCTAGATGAGTTAAATGTCTTGATTTGAGGATATTAATCTGAATTTCAGTCGTTTTGACTCGTTAAGATCAGTGGAGACGATTTATTTGATGGAACTAGATTATTTCACTTGTTTCAATCCGTTTGTGACTTGTTTCAATACATTATTTCTTATTTCAATCCAAATGATCTGTCACTGGTTGAGATCATTTTACTGACCCACCGACAAATGTATTTTATTATTTTAAGCAAAATTATGCATAATCAGTCAAAAATTTTAAGACTAGATGTTGGAAAAATATCCTTAAAATTGTAAAATGTAAGCAATAATTTCTTATTGGATATCACATTTCAAGGAAATTTAGCTTGATTTAAGTAAAATTATCTAATTTATTCCCATGAATAACAGCTTTTTTCTGGTCAATGGTCACTTATTTATATAGCGCTTTTCCACCTTCGAGGCACTCATCAATTGCACTGCCAACCTGTGGGTGAGTGGATCTGACCGCTCAACCAAGGATGTTTATGTCAGGAGCGGGATTTGAACCGCCGACCTTTGGTTGCTGTGTGACGATGAGACAACACAGCAACGACCATTGCTGAAAATTACAGGAGAAATGCCTTCTTGTAACTTAAACCCCTGTTTACTGTAACAACTTTGTCTTGTGGTATTAAAGGAAGGAGTTTTTAAAGGAAAAGTGCTTTTATAATTTAATAAAATAATATAACGAACAGTAACATATTCACTCAGTGAAAGACCTCCACTCTGCAATGGCTTTTTTGTATATTTGTTGTCTCATCGTCACACAAGTTCAAATGTGTGAAAATAAATGATCAAAACTGATAAACGATGTGTTCTTCTGAGTTCTATCAAAACATGTTTGTATTCTTACTTTTTCTCTTAGTCTACAGTTAAATAAGATTCAAAATAACCTTTGTATCTTGTTACAAGCAAAAATAGAACAGATTTGAGCAAATATATCTTAATAAGAAAAGGCTAGGTTTTATGTCTTAAAATAAGATTTTTTGTCTTAAGATTTTTTTCCTAGACGAGATTTTTTTTTCTTTTTAGAGAAAAAACAAGAATTAATTTCTTGTTATAAGACTTTTTTACTTTCTTAAAATCCACTTTTTGTAGTGTAACTCATCTAGAAATACATTTTTGTCGTGTGGAGTCTGTGACACTAGTTTGGGCTTTTGTTGGTTTTGACAATTCCTTTTTCAAAGCTGAAGCTAATTTAACTAAAAAGTCCTGGCAGAATCCATATAGACGTCCTTGAATTTTTGTTTTTTTTATTTGTGAGTTGGAGAACAAACTGACTGCTTCATCCCTGAACTGATTCAGCTGGAAACAGACGTCGTACAGATTTCCACAGAACATGTCCAGCAGCTTGACCTTTTCTTTTATCAGATGTGAACGAAAAAAAGGAATAAAGTAAGAAAAAGACAGGACCGTCCGCCTGTTCCGAGGTCAAACACTTAAGATTTAAACATCTGCTCCTATTTATTTTATCCCGTCGTCATCGCTCAAAGTCGCTCTAAAATAGAACGCTGCAGAAGTCAAAGGCATCGTATCAGTGTTTTCTGTAAACAGTCGATTTCCCATCAGCCATTTGTCACCGAAGAAACATCCAAAGCTCGTCCACTTCCCGCTCGAATCTCAGATGTTTACGTCGGTTTATCTCCTCCGTCTGATAAAGTGAAGATAAACCAGCGTCGTTGTTTCTGAAACGAAAACTGAAAGTGAACACAGAGAACGTCGATCTGATCTGGAGTTTATCTGGAACTCTTCACAAGTTTGGACCGAACACTTTCACTGCACGCGATTTTTATCAGAGTTTGTGAAGTTTGTGACGGTTAAATCCAGGAACAAGTTTATTTTACTTATTTATTTATTTATTTGAACAGGATCACGTACACAAGGTCATTTCCATTTGTAGAAGTGGATAAGGGAGGACAACGAGTGTTATTTACAGAGCAACAGTTTTCATACACTGCAAAAATGAACTTCTATCAGAGTTAAAATGTCTTGATTTGAGGATATTAATGTGAATTTCAGACGTTTTGACTCGTTAAGATCAGTGGAGACGATTTATTTGATGGAACTAGATTATTTCACTTGTTTCAATCCGTTTGTGACTTGTTTTAATACATTATTTCTTATTTCAATCTGAATTATCTCATGCAGCAAAAAATGTCAATCTATCGAAGCTTAAAATAGCTTGAATTGATCATTTTCATCTGGATTTGAGAAGTTTTGACTCAATGAGATTTAATTGTTGATGTGAAGCAGAATATTTCACTGGATCAAGATATTTCTGACCTTAAAATAAGAAAATACATTATTTCTTACTTCAATCTAAATTATTGTTAAATTATCTGTCACTGGGTTAAGATCATTTTACTGACCCACTGACAAATGTATTTCTTATTTTAATCATAATCATCACAGGATCATCAGAAATACCTTGAAACCAGTGAAATATTCTGCTTCACATCAACAATTAAATCTCATCGAGTCAAAACTTCTCAAATCCAGATAAAAATGATCAATTCAAGCCATTTTAAGCTCGAATAGATTTATATTTGAGATAATTTGGATTGAAATAAGAAATAATGTGTTGAAACAAGTCAGAAATGGATTGAAACAAGTGAAATAATCTAGTTCCATCAAATAAATCGTCTCCACTGATTTTAACGAGTCAAAACGTCTGAAATCCACATTAATATCCTCAAATCAAGACGTTTAACTCATGTAGAACATATTTGGAGTAATATTGTGCTCAGTGCGTGCTTCTCTGGTTCTCAATAAACCACTTCTGTTCCTCTGGAGAAGGTACAGATTAGGCCTGGGCAATACGGCAAAAAATTATTATCGAAATTTTCTTGTTGCCAGATCATGATTTCGATTTTATCACGACCGCTTTGTGTTTTTCTATTGCCTTTAATAGAGCTGCTAATTAGATTTGCAATTTAATAGGATTCTGTTCAAATTCACATTTTAAACAAAAATGTGTCGCTTTCAGTCACGTTCAGTTGGGTTTGTCATATTTAAACATGTCTTTGTCACTTTTAGTCACGTCTTTATCGGTTTTAGTCGCGTTTTTTCGCTTTTAGTCACGCTTTGGTGCATTGAGTCACGTTTGTTGGTGCGTTTTTGTCGCTTCTGAACATATTTTTTATCACTTTCGGTCGCGCTTTTGTCGCTCGTTTCAGAACATGTTTGTACAAATCCAAACTACAGTGTGAGCAGTTTTTATTCAAATCAAAGCAAGACATTTTGTTGTTTGTGGAAGAAATTATTGCACTTCAAACATTGCAGTCTTTGCGATTTGCTAATTGCATCCATTAAAATTGCGTTTTTGTGTGGATTTGGTTTAATTGTGCAGCTCTGGCCTTTAAGAGGTAAATAAAGTCATCTGCTCAGAGGCTTCAGAGGCTAAACAACAGGAGAAAAAGTGTGTTTGAACAGACAGCTGCATTAAAGAGAGAAACCGTCAATCACGACACGACGATTTCACAAAAATAACAGATTGTCACAGGGACCAGCTCAACATTAAATTTTTATCACCGTATCAGCCAGACCTACGTTCTGTCATGTTTTAGTCATTTTCTGTCATGTTTTTGTCACTTTTAGTTGTGTTTTTGTCACTGTCTGTCACTTTTTTGTCACATTTAGTCACGATTTTTTCATGTTCATTTGTGTTTGTCATATTTAAATGCATCTTTGTCACTTTTAGTCGTGATTTTGTTGTTTTTAGTCGTGTTTTGGTGCAATGAGTCGCGTTTTTGTCACTTTTTAACATATTTTTATCGCTTTTGTCTCTTGATTCAGAACATGTTTGTACAAATCCAAACTACAGTGTGAGCAGTTTTTACTCAAATCAAAGCAAGACATTTTGTTGTTTGTGGAAGAAATTATTGCACTAAACAACAGGAGAAAAAGTGTGTTTGAACAGACAGCTGCATTAAAGACACAAACAGTCAATCAAGATAAAACGATTTCACAAAAACAGCAGATTGTCACAGGGACCAGCTCAACATTAAATTTTTATCACCGTATCAGCCAGACCTGGTGAAAGCCGTCCATGACCCTCAGACAGCGCCAGGACAGGCCCGAGGTCCCGGGTCCCACTGGCCCACAGCGAGGGGGGGCCAGAGTTCTGGTCCTCTTGTTCGCCTTTTGATCTCACACAAACGCTCTCTTAATGATCTTATTGTTGTCTGAGGCGTGTCGGGACTGTGGCTCCAGGAGGATCAGCTCTGTGTCCATTATTCCAATCTTTTTCAACCTTCTTTGACCTGCGGCACACTTTTCAAGTTTAAATGACACCACGGCACGCAACTTTCTACTAAAACATGACCAAATCAGACCACTGAGTCACCAAAAATACAATAAATAATGTCTGTGGCACTGTCTGGTTCTTTAAATGTGGTCATAGTGATGGTTTTGTGTTCTTTGTCGGTGCAGAAGTTGATCAGGACACTCCAAAATGGTAAATGAGTTAATTACATCCACATTTGTGAATCTGTGAACTCAAACTGGACATTTTTCAAGTCACATCAGGCAAAACCTCAAGGGGCACTGCAAAAATGAACTTCTAGATGAGTTAAATGTCTTGATTTGAGGATATTAATCTGAATTTCAGTCGTTTTGACTCGTTAAGATCAGTGGAGACGATTTATTTGATGGAACTAGATTATTTCACTTGTTTCAATCCGTTTGTGACTTGTTTCAATACATTATTTCTTATTTCAATCCAAATTATCTCCTGCAGCAAAAATGTAAATCTATCCGAGCTTAAAATGTCTTGAATTTATCATTTTGATCTGGATTTGAGAAGTTTTGACTCGATGAGATTTAATTGTTGATGTGAAGCAGAATATTTCATGGTTTCAAGGTATTTCTGATGATCCTGTGATAATTTGTCTTAAAATAATAAAATACATTTGTCAGTGGGTCAATAAAATGATCTTAACCCAGTGACAGATAATTTGGATTGAAATAAGAAATAATGTATTGAAACAAGTCACAAACGGATTGAAACAAGTAAAATAATCTAGTTCCATCAAATAAATCGTCTCCACTGATCTTAACGAGTCAAAACGTCTGAAATTCACATTAATATCCTCAAATCAAGACGTTTAACTCTGATAGAACTTCATTATTTGCAGAGCGCACTGGTTCCCCGGCGCACTGGTGTAAAATCCAGGCATTATTCCACAGAGGAGGACAACGTGACCTGGAGGTTCTACTTTTTCATCGCAAAGGGCCACTGTAACATTTCTGTTGAGACTCCAGTTGATCTTGTCTCATCGAGTGGATCACGGTCACGTCCGATCCTCGTCGTCGTCCAAAGAACAGCACAAATTGGTAAAATGCCCGTCATAAACTCTCACCTTATTCACTTAATTCAGGAAGTTTCTGCTGTCGTCACCATCCGAAGTACGGTATGAGATGGCACATTAAAGGTACTCAAGTTTAAATGCTAAAAAGAATACAAAAAATGCATAATATAGTTCCTTAAAAGTGTCTATGACAGGTTGAATTACTCATTTAACTAAAATGCAGTTAAGATAAATATATTTCAATTTCTACTAAAATCTTTACACATTTTACCTCAGTTTAGCTATTCTTTTAGGTTTTTAATTGTACTTCCTGGTTGTAAAGTATGACATCACGCTAGGAAATTACCATAGCAACCACACTGTACAGTGGGCCAAAACTCATCTAATGTCACAGATTTTGTTCATTTGACAAAGAAAAACACACGTGAACACCTTTATTTTGTTGAATCAATGTTTAAATGGTCAAAAAAGTAGTTTATTTTGTGTAAATTATGCATAACCTTTGTCTCCCCAGTGTGATGTCATCAGTTTGTTTATTTCCTGTAATTTTCAACAGATTTTTCAACTTTTCTCCACAAACAGCGACCTGATTGGTGTAAAACTATAATTTATATTTACAAGAGGCATTAATACACTGAATAAAGTCACAATTAGAAAATCCTAAAAACCTGTCATACGCACTTTAAGTGTCATCCAAAACATTCTTACAGCACAATGTTTTTTTCTGGCGAATGTGCATATTTATTTGTTTGTTTGTTTGTTTTTTCAGTTCAGGGTTTTCTGGCAAAATGACTTGATTAAAATTGTGTACATTTGTTGTTTAAACCTGTAAATCTTCTCTAATTAGTTTCCCTTCATCTGTTGTGGCTCCTGTCTTCGAAAACGCCAGACTCCCGTTGATCTCGTCTCGTCGTGTGGATCACGTTCACGTCCCACAGTGATCCTCGACGTCGTCCAAAGAACGGCACAAATTGGTAAAATGCCAGTTATAAACTCACAGTCTCACATATCTTGATCTGCAAAGACAATAGTGGCATAAAAACCCCAGCATCCTGTAGAGCTTTTGAAAATACACATGTTGTATGTTGTAACGGCAACTGTAGTTTCAACGGTTTGTAAAGCGCTTTGGGTGCCTATTAGATGGAAAAGCGCTCTATAAATAAAAATTCTTCTTCTTCTTCTTCTTCTTCTTCTTCTTCTTCTTCTTCTTCTTCTTCTTCTTCTTCTTCTTCTTCTTCTTCTTCTTCTTCTTCTTCTTCTTCTTCTTCTTCTTCTTCTTCTTCTTCTTCTTCTTCTTCTTCACATTTTAAGTCCAAAATGTTGAGTTTGACAGCAGCAGTTACAGAGACAGAGGTGAAGGGAGCAAAAGGAGCCGAAACGTGGACGTAATTCCCATTTGTCCATTTATTACCATTTATTACCATTTATTACCATTTATTACCATTTATTACCATTTATTACCCTTTATTCCTCCTCACACACAGATTATTCTGCTACAGTGACTTTACTGAGTTTTTGACCCTGTTCTAACAATGTTCCATCATCAAAAACACACCTGAAGCTGCGTTCACACTGTCTTGAGGAATGTTCATTAAAAAAATCCTCTCCCTCTGAGCGTCAAACACACTTCCTGCTGAACATCCTGGATTTTTAGATATTTATGTATTCTATTATTCTAGAATCTTCCGCTGTTTTCGGTCATTAAATCATCACAGACTCGTTCTGAGCATTTCTTCCGTCTAAACACGATAACTGCTGCTACTAGCTTGATCATTTCCTTTAGCACAGTCACTTATAGAAACAATATAGCTAAGCACTTAGCACCATCTACTGGCTGGATGCATAAAGTAAGCGTCTGTTCCAGACTGCTGAGGAAAACATGATTTTTTAAAATAATAAACCTTTTTTAGTTTGTTTCAAAACATGAGATGGCAAATTAAAGGCACTCAAGAGCAAATTTAAATGCTAAAAGTAATACAAAAAAGGCATAATATAAGCAACACAACATTTTTTTTCTGGCAAATGTGCATGTTTGTTTGTCTGTTTTCATTTCAGGGTTTTCTGGCAAAATTACTTGTTTCAAATTGTGTACATTTGTTGTTTGAACCTGTAAATCTTCTCTAATTGTTTTCCCTTCATCTGTTGTGGCTGCCTGTCTTCGTACGATTCCAGACGATGCGTGTTTTGTAAAAGTGGAACACAGAGACCTGCCGTTCCTGCGCCGCAGACGGGTCAAACGCTTGTGTTTCCGCTCTTCAAATGTTTGGGAAATACAATCTAACTCACACGAGCAGGTGTGACCCCAAGCACACTTTTATTTAGGTCCAATATTAGGTCATCTCCAGAGAACTGAGGCTCTTTTGGTGCCGGAGGTGTGTGTTTGGTCTGAGTTACGAAACACAGATGTTTTGTTTCACTTTGAGAATAATATTTACCGTCGAGCGCGGCGTAATCAGCTGACATAACCCGCTGTACCTAAATATTGTCCCGTTTCCGACACGAGGCGGAGGAGTTTTAGCTTTGGAAAAAAATCTGAGCGGCTTGTTCCGTATTTGACCTGTTCGCCCGACTTAAAGAGGATCACGCTCTTCTTTTAAAGGATTATAACATTTGATACAGGTCTAGACAAGATACAAAGACTCTGCAAAGTAATGTGAGGATTTGACCTGAAGAAACGTGGAACAAGAAGCCATTGTTTGGATTTAAAGTCCCCAGATTGGACCATAGACACTCACAGACGTGGAATTCCTGTCTCTCTGCAGTCGCTACGACACAGACCGCGCCGCCATGTTTGTCCTGAATGTGAGGACGCAAATCAATTGAATGTACTGCAAAAATGCACTTTAATAAACAATCTCTGCAAAATCATGAGCAAAAAGGGGCAATTTGCACATTTAAAAACTGTTTTTAACCATAGAGCGCTCGGACGTGTGACCATAGACCGTACATATCAGTCGACTGTGGGATTGTGACGTCACTCATAGTGTTTGACTCCAGCTAAATGAAGCCCATCGCGGCTAGCAGTTATAGCGGCTAAAGTGGAGCTAGCAGTTATAGCGGCTAAAGTGGAGCTAGCAGTTATAGCGGCTAAAGTGGATCTAGCAGTTATAGCGGCTAAAGTGAAGCTAGCAGTTATAGTGGCTAAAGTGGAGCTAGCAGTTATAGCGGCTAAAGTGGAGCTAGCAGTTATAGCGGCTAAAGTGGAGCTAGCAGTTATAGCGGCTAAAGTGGAGCAAGACTCCATATTTAAATCCGAGTGCGTATCATGTCAACCACACGGACCAATCAGGAGGAGGTTGTTAACGGTTTCCGCCCCTCGGTGAGAGGAGACGGCGGCAACGTGCGACGCTAGCTGTCAATCAAACCTGTTGCTAACACGAGCGAAAACGGCCCCTGGAAAAGGAAGCACCTGATTGGTCAGTTATTATTGATAATAACTTGATTTATGAACAACCAACGAGAAAAAAAAAAAAAAAACAGAGTCATGTAGAGTGAGTCAAAACTGACATTTTAGTTCCAGATGTGAGTTCGACAGAAACAGTTACAGAGTAAAGGCTCCAGTGTCTCAATAGAAAGAGAATGGCAGCTCGGCTTCATGGAGCCAGGAGCCTCCATGGATGCTTCCTATTTGGAATGTGGCAGCTAGCATGCTAGCATTGCGGTCCATTGATATGTACGGTCTATGGGTGTGACTAAAACGAGCCTCAAACTGAAGCTGTTTCTGATCCTTTGGACACAAACTATTGTCTGACTCTTTGTGAAGCTCAGACTCTGGAGTTTTGTGTCTGATTTACTCTGATTTCACTTGAAACAAACTCCGCCCACAGGAACATCAGGCCACCTACATTTTCTTTGTCAAATCTATGAAGAAGTGAAGCTGTGTTTGTAGATTTTGACACGACTTTTGGCTTTTGTTGGTTTTGACAATTCCTCTTTCAAAGCTGAAGCTAATTTAACAAGAGAAGAGTAGAGAGACTACTTCTATGGACGTCGATGGTACGCCTGGCCAAAACACCTCGAATGTCACAGAAATTATCATTTGACAAATAGAAATATAAGGCAACACCTTTATTTTGTTGAATTCATGTTTAAAGGGTTAGAAAATTGTGTTTGTTGGTTGCAAATTGTCCCTGGTGTGTCTCCGTAGTGTGTGACGTCATCGTGTTTTGTTTTTGGTTTTCTGCTCTACTTCCTACGGAAACGTATTGCATTCATTTGAATAATAAAAGTTTCTGTTTTAACGAGAAAAGTTTCTGTTTTAACGAGAAAAGTTTCTGTTTTTATGAGAAAAATAAATCCTGTTTTAACGAGAAAAGTAAGTGTTTTATGAGCAAAATATGGTGTTTCACGGGCTGTAAGTTTAGGCGGAGCTGGCTAGATGCTACTACCGAGCATGGATGTATTAAATGAACTGGATAAGACACGCCCCCTCTGTCTGTGTCCCAGATTGATTAGTGGTCGTGTGAGGTACTGCAGCCTCTTGGGCCCAGCCTTTTTCTAAAATTGCTCATTATAATCACAGACAGGACTGAATTATTATCGGTATTTAAATAAAATGGAAGGAAATGTTCTTTTCTACCGTTTCTAAAATCACTGAAATTACCGTTTTTATATGAAGTGGGGGATTGTCGTCACGTGGCGCCCTAAAGCAAAGATGGCAGCCATCGTTTCAGGAAGTAAAACAAAGATGGCAGCCATCGTATCAGGAAGTAAAACAAAGATGGCCGCCTCCGTATCAGGAAGTAAATGCGGAAGTAAGAAACTTTTTTGGGGTCATGCGCCAATGAGCACTCTCCATAGGGATAAACAGGGCGGCCATCTTGGATTCATCTTCCAGGTTTTATTATAGTTCTATGCTTCCGAGGCGCAAATGTACGATTTATCCAGTTTGATACGCTTTTATTTTGATTTAGGCTCACGACACTGGGAGATTTTGGTGTCACTGAGCAGTCTTGACGGTGTTGTCATCAGCGTCAACTTTGCGACGACATCTGAAGGATCTGCGCCTGTTCAGACACAGCTCCACCTCTGTTTGAGCGTCTCCAATAGTATCGCGTTGATTTCAATAAAACATATGTTGTCTCATAAAAACAGATTTATTTAACCCGGAAAAACAGAAACCTTTCTCGTAAAAACAGGATTAATTTTAGTCGTTAAAACAGAAATTACTTTTCTCGTTAAAACAGGATTTATTTTCTCATAAAAACAGAAACTTTTCTCGTTAAAACAGAAACTATTGTCATAAAAACAGAAACTTTTCTCGGTAAAACAGAAACTTTTCTGGTTAAAACAGAAACTATTGTCATAAAAACAGAAACTTTTCTCGTAAAAACAGGATTCATTTTAGTCGTTAAAACAGAAATTACTTTTCTCGTTAAAACAGGATTTATTTTTCTCGTTAAAACAGAAACTATTGTCATAAAAACAGAAACTTTTCTCGTTAAAACAGAAACTTTTCTTGTTAAAATGAATGCAATACGTTGCCGTAACTTCCTGTGAATCTCAACGTATTTTTTTCTACTTTTCTTCACAAACTGACACTTGATTGGAGCAAAACTATCATTTATATTCACTGCAGGTTTTTATCCACCAAACAGAGTCGAAACTATTAAATGATAAAAGCCTGTCCCACGCACTTTAACCTCTGTGCCACTTTGTAAACCGGTGCTTCTGAGTCGAAACACGTGAGAGAAGATGCCGCTCATAACTCCAACCGCGATCATTAAACTCTTTTACATCCGCAGGAAAAAAGGCCGATCTGGTCCGACTGGTTTTTAACTAAATTATTATCATTACGCCGACGCCATCTCTGTGTTATTACGGACTTAACCCCTGAAACGCCAGCAGTACTTTGGAGACTGTGCAAACTTTAGCTCTGAGTTTGTACGGAAGGACACACTTTCTACTACAGTGACTCTTTTTAGCTTTTAACCCTGTTCTAACAATGTTCCATCATTAAAATCATACCTGGAGTTGCATTTAGCTTCTGTTTTGAGGAATGTTGGTTTGAAAATCCTCTCCCTTCGACCGTCAAAAACACTTCCTGCTGAACTCCCTTGATTGTGATTTTGTTTCAGATCATAGTAGAAGTAAGTAATATTTTACTTTATTAAAGTCTTTTTAAGTCCACGTGTGTAAGCATGTTTTTGTCCATAATAGGGAAACGCTCTTCTTTGGGAGCAAAGGTCATCCATATCTGGCTTCACATATGGTGTGACCCTGTATGGTGTCGTCCTCAGCTAAACTTTGAGGTATTTTAAGTTCCCCCACACCCATTTACGTCCAAACATGGCACGCAAGGGCCTCTTTGATTCATGTGTTTTTTGTACTGTTATATTCTTAGCAACCTATGTTCTGTACTTAGCACTCATTATGTACGCCCACTTTTACTCTGTTTTGCATAGACATATAAACTGGTGGTCTCTTCTGTGCTTCTTCATCGCGGCGTCTGCAAATCTGCAGACAATGTGTCCTGGATCCAGTAAACTAATTTCACATCTACCTGGTCTGGACTTCTTTCATTTGGATCACTTATTAACAATGTGGTAATTGTAAATGTATTTTTGGTGCGTAGGTAGCCCTTTTTCTGACGCTGACACGAAGACAACTCTCCTGAGAAACACTGGCTCATTTTCATATTTGGCGACATGAAATGTGTTTGTAAGTGATTGTACTTCCTTCAATAAAAAGGAAGAAATAATCATTTGTCTTAAATGTGGCACAACGAAAAATATTTTCATAAGTGACCTTAAGGTAACTTATTAAACGTGAAAAATAGCTAAATGGGACATTTAAGGTGAGACGCTGCAGGTGAACAGGAAAAAATCTTAAATTTAAAGATATCAATTGTAAACTTCTCCTGTAGTTTAGTCAAATAAATGTAAGAAAAAAAATATATCTTATTAATATTACGTTTTTCGTCATGTCATATTTTCATGTAGAAATAAAGCATTTTATGTGAAAAAATGGCCAACATATTTATCCACATATTTGGGAAAACGGACAGAACCTGGTTTAAATTTCTTTGTTCATTTTGTAACTGGAGCTGTAAATATTAGTTACAAAAATGTACAGAGAGGATTTTGGATTTCTTATTTAGTTTTTAAGTAAACTAGGAAACTATGGATTACTTACAGAATACAGCTACCTGCTATGTCTTGTTTATTGTATGTTTTGTTGTGACCGTAACTGGAGTTCCAACTGTATGTTGTGACTGCTCATTGTTTATTGTCTATAAATGTAATTGTATATGTTATGTTGTAACGGCAACTGTAGTTTCAATGGTTTGTAAAGCGCTTTGGGTGCCTGTTAGGTGGAAAAGCGCTCTATAAATAAAAATTCTTCTTCTTCTTCTTCTAGATCGGACTGAAAATTGTTCTAAAAATTCTAATTTCGCCTCATTTTTTTTAACTTAAAACTTAAATAAATCAGTTTTAGAATTGGATATTAAAAATCCTTTTGTTCGTTTGGTCTAAATCTTGTTGGTTCCAGATTGTACAGTTTGGTGTAGGATCTACTTTAAGGCTGATCTTTATGTCTCGAGGGACAAAAATGCATTTTAAGAAAATGTCCTTTGAAGTTACAACGTCCCAGAGAAATCTATGGATGAAGTGGATTCAATGGAAGAATCAAACATCTTTAGGAGCAGATTGGACACGTTTGTTTTTTCCACATGAAAGTCGATGTGTGAGAGAGAAAACTGACCAAAAAACAAAAAAATTACAAAAATTAGCTTTCCCTGTAGTGTCAATTTCCAGGCTTTGCTATGAATTTTAAAACATTGACATTAACATTGATAAACATCGATTACATCCCATTCCCATTTTGTTTTATTTTATTATTATTTGGTCGTCTATTTCTCGCTCTATTTAGTTTTGTCTGTTTAGTTTTATTTATGTTGGGTTTTTTTGGGTATAATTTTGTGGGAAAACTGGAAGGAAATTTAAATTAAAAACAAAACAAAAACATTGCTAAACATCGATTATCGTCAATCACTAAAAACAAGCCTCAGATGTTGGTATCGGCTGCAAAATCTGCCTCATTCTCAACATTTGGAGGCACAAACCCAGCGGGTGAGGGAGTGTGAGGGGGGGAGACCACCGGCCGAGAGAGAAATCTGCTGAACACAAGAAAATAACAATTAGCTGAGCTCCTCGTCTTTAAAGCCGTAAACACGTGTTAGAGAATTCAAACTGGATCCAGAAACAAAAATAGCATTGTTCTGAATTACCCTCAACATCAGAAAACCCAAACAACGCCAGAAGAAGTTTCTCCTGTGAAACTTTGAGCTTTGCAGGTGATGTTTGATACAAACTCAGGTCACAGTTTGGAGCTTTTAAAGGTGCACTGTGTCACTTTTACGTCTTGAGTTTAAAGGGCCTCTGACAGGTCGAACTACTCATTTAACCAAAATACAGTTAGCATAAATATATTTAAAATGTTGCTAAAATTCTTCGCAAATTTGATCCCAGTTTTGCATTTTTCCCATAGAACTATAATAAAGCCTGGAAGATGAATCCAAAATGGCGCCCTGTTCCTCCCTGTGGCCTGAGCTCATTGACCCCAAATAATGTCTTACTTCCGCATTTACTTCCTGACACGGAGGCGGCCATCTTTGCTTTAAGGCACCACGTGACCACAATCCCCCATGATGCTTTGAGGGACGTGAACGACCAGCAGCTGCAAGTTTTTGTGTTAGCGTTAGCTTGTGTGATTGTAATTGTGTTCTTCATGTTAGACACACGTGAAGCGTCTGAAATGAAATAAAATACAACTCACAGGTGTCTCTAGTCGAGCCTTTTCCACGAGCTTCTGTTTGTATCGTCCGACGCTCGTTCATGTGACTCACACATGTTTGCGGTGACGTCACTTCATATAAAAACGGTAATTTCGGTGATTTTAGAAACGGTGGAAAATAACATTTCCTTCTATTTTATTTAAATACCGATAATAATTCAGTCCTGTCTGTGATTATAATGTGCAATTTTAGAAAAAGGCTGGTTCCAAGAGGCTGCAGTACCTCGCACGGCCACAAATCAATCTGGGACCACAGACAGAGGGGGCGTACCTTATCCAGTTCTTTTAATACATCCATGGCGTTTACCCGTGAGCGTTACATGACTCTGATGTGTTTGTCAGTGTCCTTTACACCAGAAACCCTGCTCATACCTTTAGCTCAACAGAGACTGGGACTGAGACTACTTGTTTTAGCTCGGTTAGCGTGGGCCTAGTGTGACTCTGGTGTATTTTCTGTGCGTTTTAGCTCAATTTGCGTGTTAGCTTGGGCCTAGCGTGACTCTGGTGAATTTTTGTGTGTGTTTTTGCTCAGTTAGCATGTTAACGTGTGCCAAGCGTGACTGTGGTGTGTCTTGTGCTTGTTTTAGCTCAGCTAGCGTGGGCCTAGTGTGACTCTGATGTATTTTCTGTGTGTTTTACCTCAGTTAGCATATTAGCGTGGGCCTAGCGTGACTGTGGTGTGTCTTGTGCTTGTTTTAGCTCAGTTAGCGTGTTGTGTGTGGGCCTAGCGTGATTCTGGTATTTTTTCTGTATTTTCTGTGTGTTTTAGCTCAGTTAGCATGTATTTGTGAGCCTAAAATGTCTCTGGTGTGTTTGTGCTTGTTTTAGCTCAGTTAGCGTGAATCTAGTGTGACTCTGGGGTGTTTTTACTCTTTTTTTTAAGCTAAGTTAGCATGTTATTCTTGGACCTAGCGTGACTGTTGTGTTTTTTTACTTGTTTTAGCTCACTTAGCGCGTTGCCTGAGGGCCTAGCATGTCTCTGGTGTGTTTGTGCTCAGTTAGCATGAGTCTAGTGTGACTCTGGGGTGTTTTTAGTCTTTTTTTTTTTTTTTTTAGTTAAGTTGGCATGTTATTTGTGGGCCTAGGGTTTTGTACTTGTTTTAGCTCACTTAGCGTGTTAGCGTGGGCCTGGTGTGACAGTGATGTATTTTCTGTGTGTTTTAGCTCAGTTAGCGTGTTAGCGTGGGCCTAGCGTAACTCTCGTGTATTTTCTGTGTGTTTTAGCTCAGTTAGCATGTTAGCGTGGGCCTAGCGTGACTCTGGGTTTTTTTTAGTCTTTTTTTATTTTTATTTTTTGTTAAGTTGGTATGTTATTTGTGAGCCTAGGGTGACTGTGTTGTGTTTAGTACTTGTTTTAGCTCAGTTGACGTGGGCGTAGCGTGACTGGGATGTATTTTCTGTGTGTTTTAGCTCAGTTAGCGCGTAACTGTGGGCCTAGCGCGACTGTGTTGTGTTTTGTACTTGTTTTAGCTCAGTTGGCGTGGTCCTAGCATGACTGTGTTGTGTTTTGTACTTGTTTTAGCTCAGTTAGCGTGTTAGCGTGGGCCTAGCGTGACTCTGGTGTATTTTCCGTGTGTTTTCACTCAGTTAGCGTGTTAGCGTGGGCCTAGCGTGACTGTGTTGTGTTTTGTACTTGTTTTAGCTCAGTTAGCATGTTAACGTGGGCCTAGCGTGACTCTGGTGTATTTTCCGTGTGTTTTCACTCAGTTAGCGTGCTAGCGTGGGCCTAGCGTGACTCTGGTGTATTTTCCGTGTGTTTTAGCTCAGTTAGCGTGGGCCTAGCGTGACTCTGGTGTATTTTCTGTGTGTTTTCGCTCAGTTAGCGTGTTAACGTGGGCCTGGCGTGACTCTGGTGTATTTTCCGTGTGTTTTCGCTCAGTTAGCGTGCTAGCGTGGGCCTAGCGTGACTGCGAGCAGACACATGTGTTTCCTCTGATCACAAACACGGTGAGCTCATGTCGCTGTGGGTCTGGGGTTAATGCGGCTCGTGTGGAATGTGGAGATGGACAGGATCAGCGGGACTTATGTCACACATCAGAACCTCCTCAGAAGCACCTCCTGCACACGATTTGCATTAGTGCTCTGACCTCACAGCGAGAAGGTCCCTGGGGCATGTCCGTCCTCCAGTCAGGACCAGGATCCAGCGCCTCTGACAGGTTGAGCTACTCATTTCACTAAAATGTAGTTTAGATAAATATATGTCACATGTTGTCAAGATACTTTACAAATTTTATTCTGGTTTAGCAATTTTTTAGGTTTTTTATTTCACTTCCTGGTTGTAAATGATGACATCACACTAGGAAATTACCATAGCAAGCACACTGTACAGTGGGCCAAAACTCATCTAATTGCAGATTTTTTAAATGTTTACACATAAAAATCGATGTGAACACCTTTTTTGTTGAATTAATGTATAAAGGATCAAAAAAGTAGTTTATTTTGTGTAAATTATGCATAACCTTTGTCTCCCCAGTGTGATGTCATCGATTTGTTTACTTCCTACAACTTTCTACAGATTTTTCAACTTTTCTCCACAAACGGCGACTTGATTGGTGCAAAACTATCATTTTAATTTATAACAAGAATTATTACATCAAACAGAGACAAAATTCAAAAATCATGAAAACCTGTCAGAGGCCCTTTAAACTTTTGGAAGTGTCGGCATTCAATACATTCTTTTGATTTTTTTTTTTTTTAAATTAGAAGTTTGTGATTAAAGCCCAAGTATGTAACTACAGTATTCAGCCAAAAGCACTGACGAAAATGTTGTTTCTATACCAAAAAGATGTGTCTTTATACTTTGAGCGAGCTGCATCTCCACAAATCTGACTCGTAATTGGCCTGGAGGATCCTCTTCCTGCTTGTTTCCATGGAAATGTAGTTCCTTTGGCTGTAATATTCCACAGTGCGGCCTAAAAACGAATAAATCTCTGTGGAGAATGTACGAAATATGGTTTTAACTGTCTATGTCCATGAATCATGCAGGTGACGTGCCACCTCCAGAAAGTTACATACGGTGCCTTTAAAGAGGTAGTAATGGAGCCCTCCCTCGTTCGTCATTGATGACTCCCCATCTCTCTCCCAATGCCCCCTCTCTTTCTCTCTGTCCTCCCTCCCTCTCTCTTCCCCCATCTATCTCTCTCGTTCCTCCTTCCCAGTTACTCTCTCTTTCTTTTCTCCTTCTCTCCCTCTCTCACCCATTCTTTACTCTCTCCCCCTTTCACTGTTTCCTCCTCTCCCTCCCCTCTCTCCCCTCCTTCCTTCTTACTTTTTTCTCTTTTCTCATCTCTCTCCCTCACTTTCTCTTTATCCTCCCTCTCTCTTTCCCTATCTCTCTCTCTCTGTCTTGTTCCTCCTTCCCAGTTACTCTCTCTTCTCCTCTTCATCTCTCTCTTCTCCTTCTCACTTACTCTCTTTTCTCTCTCTCTCCTCTCTCCTCCCCCCTCTCTCTTTCCTAATTTCCTCTCTCTCCCTTTCTCTTTCTCACTATCCTGCCTCCCTCTCTCTTCCCCTTGATCTCTCTCTTCTTCCTCCTTCACGCTTATTCACTCCTTCTCTTCCCCCTCCCTCTCTCTCCTGTTCTCCGCTCTCTCTTATCCCCTCTCCCCTCTCTTTTCTTCTCTCCCTCCCCCTCCTCTCTCTCTCTCCTGTTCTCCCTCTCTCTCTTTTCTCCTCTCTCCCTCCCTCTCTCTCCCGTTCTCCCCCCTCTCTTTTCTCCCTCTTTCTCCCATTCTCCCCCCCTCTCTCTTTTCTCCTCTCCCTCTCCCCTCTCTCTCTCCCGTTCTCCCTCCCCCCTCTCCCCTCCCTCCCTCTCTCTCCCTCTCTCTCTCTCTCTCTCTCTCCCTCCCTCCCCCTCTCCCTTTCTCTCCCGTTCTCCCCCCTCCCTCTCTCTCCCCTCTCTCCTCTCCCTCCCCCCTCTCCCTCCCCTCTCCCTCCCCTCTCCCTCCCTCCCCCTCTCGCTCTCTCTCCCGTTCTCCCCTCTCTCTTTTCTCCTCTTCCTCTCTCTCTCCCGTTCTCCCTCCCCCCTCTCCTGTTCTCCCCTCTCTCTTTTCTCCTCTCTCTATTTTCTCCCTCCCCCTCTCTCTCCTGTTCTCCCCCCTCTCTTTTTTCCTCTCCCTCTCCCTGCGCCCTATCACCCTTTCCCGTTCTCCCCTCTCTCTTTCCCCCCTCTCCCTCTCTCTCCCTCTTCCCTCTCCCTCCCTCTCCCTCCCCCCTCCCTCTCCCTCCCTCCCTCTCTCTCCCTCCCTGTCTTCCTCCCCCCTCTCCCCTCCCTCCCTCCCTCTCTCTCCCATTCTCCCCTCTCTCTTTTCTCCTCCCTCCCCTCTCTCCCCCCTCCCTCTCCCCCCCCCCCCTGACGCTGGTGTCGTCTTCTCTTTCTTCCTGATCTTTGTTTCGTGTCGCGATCATTAAAGGCTCGACGGAGCGTGAAGCATTTAGCACAAACCGTTAAGTCGCTGTGTGTTTTTTCTGACCTGTCCCTCTGAGGCACCCGTAGGAACAAAACCCAAAAGGATCAAAGCCGAGGTCAAAGGTCGTGGGGCCACTCTTCTAATGGGCCCAAAAGAGTCAAAGCAACGACAGCCGCATTAAACTCCAAACATAACGTCTACATCACCTGAAGAACATTGTGACAGGAGTTCTGTTTGTATTTTAGAGATTTTAAACACTTTTTCTTACACATATTTGTTAAAATACCTTCACCTATTCACTTTATTCCTGAAGTTGTCGTACGCGCCGCCGTCTTGTTTCCGTTGTAGTTCACACGGAGCAGACGAGCTCAACAGAAAATAAGTTCTACTCGACTAAAAAGTCGTTTTCAGTAAATCGTTGCGTTGTGACTTGTTGTTGCTCGTGTTCATTAAACATTTTACACAAATCAATCTACTTTATGTAACATTTTAGCGTCAGACTTTTCCCTCGTTCGTCATTAGCTTTAACGGAGTTCTCGTCAAACGGAAGTGCGTTTACAACAAAAGTGCAAAAAACTGCAAAAGTGGGCGGGGCAGAATAAGGCCAATAGTGTGGAAAATTCGGTAAGTATTAAATGCGCTCATCTTTTTCATTCCACCGTTCTGTTTAAGTTTTTGTTCTTATATTAAGTTCATTTAGGTCAACTATTGCTATTTCAAACGTCCAAAATATGAAATAATGATCCACAGACGTCATGGAAACAGACAAAAGCAGAATATCTCGTCTTTACACGCCGACAAATGTTTATGGAAAACCGGGCATTTTCATTGAAAGCGTAAACACCGTGGATATGTTTTGGAGTGAACTGAGGCGTCGTCTGCCGAACACAAACCGAGACACGTCCGACCTCCGCCGTGAAGTTTCCATCGGCGTGCTGCGTTCAGGGTCACTGGAGCCTGCGGAAAAACGCTCTCAGCGTCGCAGCGTTCGCACGACACGCTTTGGAAACTTCACACTTCACTCAAACATTTGTCTGATTGTGTCGTCTGTCCACCTCAAAAATACTTGGAACTGAAGCAGAAACATTTCGCCCGACGGCAAAAGCTCATCGTCAGACCTCACCTTCATCTGTGTCAGAGCAGTAACTAATGGTTATTTTAAAAGTGCAAAGGTTCATGTTTTCATTTTCAGATCAGTCGACGAGTCAAAAAGTATTTGAACACTGCAAATAATGAACTTCTAGATGAGTTAAATGTCTTGATTTGAGGATATTAATGTGAATTTCAGTCGTTTTGACTCGTTAAGATCAGTGGAGACGATTTATTTGATGGAACTAGATTATTTCACTTGTTTCAATCCTTTTGTGACTTGTTTCAATACATTATTTATTACTTCAATCCAAATTATCTCCTGCACAGCAAAAATGTAAAGCTACCGAGCTTAAAATGGCTTGAATTGATAATTTTTAGTGGCAAAAACCAAACTAAAAGTGACAAAAACACGACTAAAAGTGATAAAGATGCAACCACACTGAAAATAATGAAGTTCTAGATGAGTTAAATGTCTTGATTTGAGGATATTAATCTGAATTTCAGTCGTTTTGACTCGTTAAGATCAGTGGAGACGATTTATTTGATGGAACTAGATTATTTCACTTGTTTCAATCCGTTTGTGACTTGTTTCAACACATTATTTCTTATTTTAATCCAAATATCTGTCACTGGGTTAAGATCATTTTACTGACCCACTGACAAATGTATTTTCTAAATTATTGTCGGATCATCAGAAATACCTTGAAACCAGTGAAATATTCTGCTTCACATCAACAATTCAATCTCATCGAGTCAAAACTTCTCAAATCCAGATAAAAATGATAAATTCAAGCCATTTTAAGATCGGATGGGTTTATATTTTTTGCTGCAGGAGATAAGTCTTCAGTCGTGTGTGAGTCTGTGGCAGAACCTCCTCTGGGGCCGTGACAGGTCTGTGGAGTTTAACCTGTGACGCCCTGGACCTCGACACAAACAAACGTGCACCTGACGCTTTGAAAAGTGCACCTGACGCTCTGAACTGGGAGCTGTGGACCTGACAAAGGTGCACACTGCAAAAAATGAATTTCTAGATGAGTCTTGATTTGAGGATATTAATGTGAATTTCAGTCGTTTTGACTCGTTAAGATCAGTGGAGACGATTTATTTGATGGAACTAGATTATTTTACTTGTTTCAATCCATTTGTGACTTGTTTCAATACATTATTTCTTATTTCAATCCAAATTATCTGTCACTGGGTTAAGATCATTTTACTGACCCACTGACAAATGTATTTTCTTATTTTAAGCAAAATTATCACAGGATCATCAGAAATACCTTGAAACCAGTGAAATATTCTGCTTCACATCAACAATCAAAACTTCTCAAATCCAGATGAAAATGATAAATTCAAGACATTTTAAGCTCGGATCGATTTACACTTTTTGCTGCAGGAGACAATTTGGATTGAAATAAGAAATAATGCATTGAAACAAGTCACAAACGGATTGAAACAAGTCAAATAATCCAGTTCCATCAAATAAATCGTCTCCACTGATCTTAACGAGTCAAAACGACTTAAATTCAGATTAATATCCTCAAATCAAGACGTTTAACTCATGTAGAACTTCATTTTTGCGGTGCACCTGACGCTCTGATCTCGACACAGACGTTGAGCGGCGGCTGAAGAAACACAGATTTTACAGAAAGGTCACTTATCGGAAAGACACAAATTTTCCCGGAATTGTCAAACCGTCCTGAGTAATCGTGTACTGTAAGTGTTTCGTCATTGTTTTTTAAATCTAAATAAAGTCAAGGATTTTCTCACAAAGTTCATCAGAGGAAAGTTTTGTGGATTTTTCCATTTGGGGATTTCTCATGAATTCTTATAAATACTGAGCAGAAACGTTATCTTAATGTGATCTATGTCCTGAAATAAATAAATGAAGGAATCCACTTTTAGACTCTAAAATTTTCCTGTGGACCTTGATAATTTCACACAAAATTTAATTAATGTTTAACCAATGATTAAAATTAAAATTATTTGTCAAATTAAATTGTATTTGCAAAATTTCCTTGTATTTTTTAAGATTTGCATGAACTATTTTGGTCATTTTAGGAAGCCATTGATTATGTCAAATGCTAAGTTCATTCTTATCAAACTAGACAAACTCTTCATCTCCCATTAAAGGGCCTATGACAGGTTGAAATACACATTTAACTAAAATGCAGTTAAGATAAATATATTCAAATTTCTACTAAAATCTTTACAAATTTAACCCCAGTTTAGCTGTTTTTTAGGTTTGAAATTTTACTCCCAGTTTTAAAGTATGACATCACACTAGGAAATCACCATAGCAACCACACTGTACACTGGGCCAAAACTCATCTAATGTCACAGATTTTGTTCATTTGACAAAGAAAAACACACGTGAACACCTTTATTTAGTTGAATCAATGTTTAAAGGGTCAAAAAAGTAGTTTATTTTGTGTAAATTATGCATAACCTTTGTCTCCCCAGTGTGATGTCATCAGTTTGTTTACTTCCTGTAATTGTCGACAGATTTTTTAACTTTTCCCCCTCAAACAGCGACTTGATTGGTGTAAAACTATCATTTGTATTTACACAAAGTATTAATGCACTGAATAAAGTCAAAATTAAAAAATCATAAAAACCTTTCATACGCACTTTAAGCAAAAAATCCCAAGTGAAATTTTTTCGAATTTTCGACTCAGTGGAGCAAAATGATGGAATGAGTGGTAACTTTATGAACACCTCAACAGCAAACAGTAAAAAAGATCTTACGGAAATATTGTTAAATAAGTATCAACTGTGATTATTAAAATGTTTGTGTATAATCCAAACAGTAATCAGAGCTCTAGATACAACATACTGGAGGCGACTTCAATACAAAATAATATTAAATAATAATAATAATAAAATGTACAAAATCCAGTACATTTTCATTGTAAAAATGTTTTGTTTTGTTTTGTTTTGTGAGGGCTGTTTTCTGTTTATCGTGTGATTTTCATTTGTAAATCCTCTGACCAGACAGCGTTTAATTTGAGCTTGTTAAAATAATCAATTAAAGGGGTGTGGCTTTAAGGATAAGCCCTTTCAGGTTTCTGCCACACTCCATCACGTTTGTGTTGTTTTGTTTCATATGGACTTCTGTTTTTTTTTGATTATGTGAAAATAAATCAAATCAAATCAAATCAATTATATTTGAAGCTGTGTTAAGAATAAGCAGGGGCGGACCTAGGAGTTTGGGGGCCCAGGGCAGATTTAAGCACAGGCCCCTCCTCCTCAAGTGTGATTTTCTACAACTTTTCTGTTGTGTCTGTTCGATTGTTCTTGAAGGAAGCTTTTGGTTTTTGCAGTTTTTAATTATTTATTTTTTATGTGTTTTATGGTTCATAAATCTGAGGTGATAAGCGAACTATTGGAACATTCAAATTCATCAAATCAAATCAATTTATTTTTGTAGCGCCCAAAATCACAACAACACATCATTGCCTCAATGGGCCACGGATAGAAAGCAGTTTAAATAAATAATGTTCAAGAGAATTTAGCAATGAACCCTCCTTCTCTGCAAGAAAAAACTACAACAAACCCTGTAAAAAGTAAGTTCATCCAGTGCAGAGACAGTTCCTCCAGGCAAATGGGAACATCCAGGTCACAGGTCATATGTTCAATAGTTTATCTTCTAAACTGCTTTAAATTTTAAGGGGGTTTGGGGGTCCTTCTCCAGAAAAGTATTTAAGACATCAGAGCATATTCCCTGTTTGTTGGTGCATTTTTATACATGTTCAGCTGATTTAAAAACATTATTATCATTTGTAATTTTATAATGTTATATTTTCTGTACTTTTAAGCTTTATTAGGGGGCGTGGCTTGGGCAGAATGAACACTTTTGACAATCCCGGACTATTTTGTTGGCGTTTTTCTTGTTTTAAAGTAAACTACACCACTTTATTGTGATATTTACTGTTTCAGACCCTTGCTTCTATAATGATCAGGAAGGGCATTTTATTGGGGCCCCTTCAGGTTGGGGGCCCAAGGCAATAGTGCCCTGTTGCCTAATGGTAAATCCACCCCTGATAACCAGCTATAAAGTGGTGTTATTGTATTGTAATGTATTCTGTTGTTGTGAGCAGCTGCAAATGGAAAGCAACAGGAGCTAAAGCTGGTGCAGATCAACTTTTCTTTTGTAGATTATTAAATGTGAACATGGCCTCTGACAAATTTACACTAAAACTAAGCTATTCTTGTGTTTATTAGCGTGCATCTTTGCCTTTTCAGTTAATTACACTCTGCAACAGGGGTGTCCAAACTTTTTCCATCGAGGGCCACATATTGAAATATGGACCAAGCGGAGGGCCACAAATCAATCGTGAAACGTTCAAAAAAGCTGCATTTATCTGATGTTTTAAGCTCCACCACATCTACATTCAGTCTAAGTGCCTTAAAGGGCCTATGACAGGTTGAAATACACGTTTAACTAAAATGCTGTAAAGATAAATATATTCAAATTTCTACTAAAATCTTTACACATTTTACCCCCGTTTAGCTATTTTTTAGTTTAAATTTTACTTCCTGGTTGTAAAGTATGACATCACACTAGGAAATTACCATAGCAACCACACTGTACACTGGGCAAAACTCCTCTAAAGTCACAGATTTTGTTCATTTGACAAAGAAACACATGTGAGCACCTTTATTTTGTTGAATCAATGTTTAAAGGGTCAAAAAAATAGTTTATTTTGTGTAAATTATGCATGATCTTTGTCTCCCCAGTGTGATGTCATCAGTTTGTTTACTTCCTCTAATTGTCAATAGATTTTTCAACTTTTCTCCACAAACAGCGACCTGATTGGTGTAAAACTATAATACGTATTTACAAGAGGTATTAATACACAGAATAAAGTCAAAATTACAAAATCGTAAAAATCTGTCATACGCACTTTAATATCAGGTCTGCACCAAAATGTTAGTTATTTAGGTTAGAATTGTAGAAAATCTGAAATGTGCTGTAAATAGTACTTATCAGGACAATGTGGGCCAATCACCAGGAAGCCTAAGGGCCAAGAAAAATTGATCTGAGGGCCGTATTTGGCCCCCAGGCCTGAGTTTGGTAATGCCTGCTCTACAATTAAACGTGCCTGGTCTAAAAACTATTCCTCAATCCCTCGACTAAACTTGTCTCTGCAGCGTTTTGACGTCTCTAATCTCTGTCTTCCTCGGCGTTCTTCCTCTCGTGTCCTGCTTAATGACGCGTTCCTCTCGTTCCTGCGTTTGTTTGGGGTCGAGCGAAGCCACCGGCGGCGCGTCCCACCTGGAAGCACTTCAGGGGTCAGAGGTCAAAGCCATCGCGGTGACACGGTGCGTCCGCCGACACCGGATCGACAGGAATGAGAGCAGACCACCTCACCGCGGCCCAGTCTGAGTTTGTGGAGAGAAAAGGACTTTAAAAGCACGGAGGAGAACTTTAAGGGTGAATCTGAGCTCGTATTATGAAACAACAAGCATCAGGACATAAGGCAGTGTTTCCCAACCAGGGGTACGGGACCCCAAGGGGAACAAGGGGGTACTTGAATGGTTTCAGGAAGAAGAAATGTCCTTTTATCTGAAGAAAAAGTCATATTAGTTGTAAATTTAGCATCTTTTTGGAGTATGTTGGACCATAAATATAAAAATAATGGTAATAATTAACTATATTCAATTAGCAAACCCATTTATTTTCCTGAAATTCAAGTTAAGGGGTGCTCTGAGTGGCACTTGAGTCAAAACAGGTCGGGAACCACTGACATAAGGACACGAGGTGATTACGTCGAGGACAAGCCGGTCTATTTTAAGCCTCGTTTATTTGTAAGTTTAATTTACTTTGAGTTTTGATCCACTAAGATTAGTTAGATTTGTTTAGTTTTTTTACATAATTCATATAAAATACTATTGGACATAATTCAGAGCTGGGTTAAAGGACAAATATTCTGCAAAACCGACTTTGTTGATCTTTTCTCCATGTTCTAACATTGTTCCGTCGTCAAAAAACACTGGAGCAGCATTAGTTTGATTCATGTTTGTTTGGTTAAATTAAAATTATCGGTCACTGGGACCGGGACTGGACTGGGACCGGCACCAGGACTGAACCGGACCGGGACTGGACTGGACCAGGACTGGGACTGGACCGGGACCGGGAATGGACTGGGACTGGATCGGGACTGGACCATGACTGGACTGGGACCGGACTGGGACTCGGACTCGGACCAGGACCAGGACCGGGACTGGACTGGGACTGGATCGGGACTGGGATCCGGGACTGGATCGAGACTGGACCATGACTGGACTGGAACCGGACTGGGACCCGGACCAGCACTGGGACCAGGACTGGGACCGGGACTGGGATCGGGACTGGACCAGGATCGGGACTGGGACCGGGACTGGATCGAGACTGGACCATGACTGGACTGGGACCGGACTGGGACTCGGACCAGGACCGGGACTGGACTGGGACTGGACCGCACCGGGAATGGACTGGGACTGGCTCGGGACTGGACCATGACTGGACTGGGACCGGACTGGGACTCGGACCAGGACCGGGACTGGACTGGGACTGGACCGGACTGGACTGGGACCGGGACCGGACCGGGAATGGACTGGGACTGGATCGGGACTGGGATCCAGGACTGGATTGAGACTGGATCATGACTGGACTGGGACCGGACTGGGACCCGGACCAGGACTGGGACCGGGACGGGACTAGGACTGGAGTTGGACCCGGACCAGGACTGGGACCGGGACTGGACTAGGACTGGACTGGGACTGGACCGGGCCTGGGACTGATCTAGACCGGACCGGATTTGGCCAAAAACCTCAGATTCCTGCCGTTGGATGTTGTTGGATGCTGTTGAATGTTGTCCAGTGCGACATAAACCTTACATTTGATTCGATTAAAGTTGTTTCCATTGAAAGTGAAAGCTCAGAGCGTCTGTGAGGTCCAGGTCTGACTGACACTAACCACAGATCACAGTGTAGCGTGAATTCCCAGCCGCGCTCTGTGTTTCCGCTGCGTTTTACTGTCACTTCAGCTCCGCTCGACTCTTTCTCAAAACAGGAGCTGAAGAGGCTCAAAAACAGTCTGATAAACGTCAGGTCAGGCTGCTTTTGGATCGGATCAACACAAACCACTGGAAAGCACAAAAAAACACAGGAATCCAGAAGAATCCAAGGTCGTTCTCTGAGTGTTTAGACTGAGGCGACCACCAAAACAACGGCGGGGCGTCCCACCACCGTCTGCGCTCAAACACTCATTATGTAGGCTTTTTGAGCACGTTAGCGCTGGAATTGAACCATAAACAGCTTGGAACAATAAAGTGCCTCTGACAGGTTCAATACTCATCACACTTAAACACACAAAACACACTTAAGATAAATAGATTTGCACATTTTATCTCGGTTTAGCAATTTTTTAGGTTTTTTATTTCACTTCCTGGTTGTAAATGATGACGTCACACTGGGAAATTACCCAGAAACCATCCTATAGAGTGCACCAAAACTCCTCTAACGTCACAGTTGGTTTTATTTGACAAATAAAAACACATGTGAACGCCTTTATTTTGTTGAACCAATGTTTAAAGGGTCAAAAAAGTAGTTTATTTTGTGTAAATTATGCATGACCTTTGTCTCTCCCGTGTGATGTCATCAGTTTGTTTCTACTTCCTGTAAGTTTCAACAGAATTTGTCAACTTTTTTCCACAAACAGTGACCTATAATTTATATTCACAACAGGTATTAATACACTGAATAAAGTCAAAATTAGAAAATTATAAAACCTGTCATACGCACTTTAAGCAGCTAAACGAGGACAAAAATAATAGCTGTAGCTCCAAAGTTGACAAGAATCTTTTAAGAGGCAACTCTGAAATGATCAGAAAGAGTTTAGTGAAGGGGTCTGGACTTCAAAAATGTTTATTTTGTTGACTGACAGTTTAATCTGTCAGAAAATTGTGTCAGTTGTCTGTAAATTGTCTCTGGCACGTCGCTTTTTGATGACATCACAGAGGGATTCAAAACTACTTCCTGTCATTTTAAACATTTATTTATCAAAATGTCTTCACAAAACTCCAACTTCACAAATGAAATGTGTAATAAATACTTTCGTTTTCGGTCCTGTGCGCAGCTTTAAAACAGCTTTTTTCTTATGACAAAGTGAAACTGGGGAGGACCACCCGAGCGCAGCCAATCAGAGCGCTGCTTTTAGCTCTTACTCTGAGACGAAACACTTCATTATTAGACGCCGACAGCACACAGAGGTCTCATTTTTGTCACAAAGTGCTGCTTTTACAAGATACTCTGGTGGAAAATACAAAATGTACTATTTACACCCAAAAAAGTCAGATACCTCAGCTTTAATGTTACGCTTAAAGTGCATATGACAGGTTTTTATGATTTGCTAATTTTGACTTTATTCAGTGCATTAATACCTCTTGTAAATATAAATGATAGTTTTACACCAATCAGGTCGCTATTTGTGAAGAAAAGTTGAAAAATATGTTGACAATTACAGGAAGTAAACAAACTGATGACATCACACTGTGGAGACAAAGGTCATGCATAATTTACACAAAATAAACTACTTTTTTGACCATTTAAACTTTGATTCAACAAAATAAAGGTGTCACGTGTGTTTCTCTTTGTCAAATTAACAAAATCTGTGACATTAGAGGAGTTTTTACCCAATTGTACAGACGGTTGCTATGGTAATTTCCTAGTGTGATGTCATAGTTTAAAACTGGGAGTAAAGTTTAAACCCTAAAAACAGCTAAACTGGGGTTAAATTTGTAAAGATTTTAGTAGAAATTTGAATATATTTATCTTAACTGCATTTTAGTTAAATGTGTCAGAGGCCCTTTAAAGTCCTTTAACTGACAACAATCACGTCGTTTGAGTTGAATAATGGCACCACTTTCTGTAAAAAATGTATTTATTCTGACAGAGAAGACGTTGTGCCACTTTTTGTTTCCTGTACACATACCCAGTAAATACAGAGAAATAAACCATAAACCAGGTCAAAACATCTGCAATCTGTTTACCATGTTCAATATTAAGAGTTAAAAGATTAATTTGACAAGTCTGTGCCGCAAATCCAAAACAAATAATGATAACGTTCAACATTTGTGGATCATAAGTTGGGAAATTTCTTTAAAAAACATAGAATCTTCCACAGAAATCAAACCGGGGACCTTGTTGCTGTGAGTCGGCCGGCCCAGATTTGAGGACATTACGTGATTAGAGCAGGTTTGACCATTAACCTTGTCCTTGTTCTCGTAAATCAACACATTTTTGTATATTTAATGGAAACTCCTGAGATTCCAGTCCAGTGAAAATTCTTCTGTGTCGCGCTCGGAATGAAAATATTTTGGAGACGATTATAAAACAAACAATTTTATCGCCGCGTTTCATCTGCAGCAGCTGCGGAAAAGTTATGTCATCAAATAAAACCGAAGCAGGTCAAGAGTCGTGTGTCATCGGCAAAACAAACGATTACACAAACGCCGTAAACCCAAAGGAATGCAGGCGTTATGTTTACTCCATTTACCAAAAATAATATCTTTAATCCAGTTTATGTTATTATTATTGAGTATAATTTATCTTTTCTTAGTGAGTATGTAACGTTGGCCCTTGCTTTAATTGTTTCTACTGGTTTTAATCGTTTAATTCTGTTTTTAAAGGTGCACTGTAGCCATGTTTCCACTGGTTCACTTTGGAGCGGTTTGGTTCGGTTCAAAAGTTTCTAAATAAAATCATTTCTCACCAAAATCTGACTTGATCTTGTGATGAAGCGCCGTATTTCCACTGATGCTAACATATGTTGAGCCTTTAGCAAAACAAAGCTAGCAAAGCACGTTAGCATCAGCTGTTTCCTGTTTATCGACGCACGGCACTCGCTTTGTCAAGACCCAAAATATGATATTTCGAGTCCAAAATACATCTAACATTATCCAAAGTCAATGCATTACATTTTTAACTTTTTATGTCAAGTTTCTGTCACTTTGTAGTCACATTTTTTCGTGTTTTTTCACTTTTTGGTCCAATTTTTGTCACTCTTTAAGTCACATTTTTGTTGTGAGCCAACTCAAGAAAACAATTCATGTTTTTCAAGGTATTTTTTAGCACCAAAAAACACCTGTAATTGAATAAATGTGATATAGATGAGTTTAATGCCGTTTAATACTGTGGAACATTCTAGACAAAGCAAGGTCAAAGTCTCCACAGGAAAAGCTACATAGTGCACCTTTACAGTTAAATTGTTCAATTAAAATGTTTTTCTTTAGCCATTTATTTGGGTTTCACCTTTGTTTTTATTACACCATAAACATACAATTCTACATTTGCACAATAATTAAACAAATACAATTCATCTTTAGACTAAATAATTCTAATTGTTTAGTATATAAAAACAAACTAACAATAAAAAGACAGAAATCAGCTTTAAATTTGCTGAAAGAAGGAAAATATTGTAATTAGTGCTGTCAAACGATTAAAAAAATTAATCTGATTAATCACACTTTGGAACTGTGATTAATCACGATTAATTGCATCACATGCTTTTCCAAGCGTTATTATTAACATGTGTATTTTGAAGTATTTTTGCACATTTTCTTCTGAAAATTAAATACTTTTATTATTTCACAGATCTATTTACATTATTAAAAGCCCAACTAATGAAGTCTAGACCAGTGTTTTAAAAAAAAATTTGAGTTGTGGCACACGTTTTGGGTTTAAAAGCTACCACGGCCCGTCACCTACCACTAAAACATGACCAAATCAGACCATTTAGTTAAAATATTGTATATAATGAGGCAAATAATGTCTGTGGCACTGTCTGGTTCTTTAAATGTGGTAATAGCGCATTTGCGTTCTTTTTTTTGGTGCAAATGTTGCTAAGGACACTCAAAAAAGGCAAATTAGTTCATTAAATCTGTATTTGTGGATCCGTTAACTCAAACCGGACATTTTCTCAAGGCACACCTGGCAACACCTCGAGGCGCACTAGTGTTCCCCGGCACTGGAGGAAAATCAGGGGCCTAGACATTTATTTCATGTTGAGTCTGTGGCTTCAAGTTTCAGGTAAATCTTAAATGGATTAAGGGCCCTTCATGCACTCATAGACCTACAGTTACACATAGGTAACTGACCTGCACAGATGGCGCTGGCGTTGGTCTGGTGTCGACAAGTGCTCTATGATAGTTTGGTGTCAGGTTCGGTCCAGTTCACTTGTTTTAGCGTCACTTGCGAGTTTAGTTTTCGTCGCGGTTTAACCTTGTCCTTGTTCTCGTAAATCAACTCTGAACAAACACATTTTTGTATATTCAATGGAAACTCCTAAGATTCCAGTCCAGAGAAAATTCTTCAACAGTTTTATCGCTCGTCTCCGTGAGGACGATTAATCCGCGTCAATTTGTGATTAACGCGTCAATTTTCTCGGATTAATCGCATGAGTTAACGCGTTCACTTTGACAGCCCTAATTGTTAATACTAAATAAATTCAAATGCATTGTAAATATTGTTAATAAAAGTCGTTTTAACTGTTTTGGAGTGGAGTAATAGTACCAGATGTTTGAAGGTAATTTTAGTTATTTTACCTTGAATCGTCGAAACAAAACGATGCAGCTTCTCCTCCTTGTCAAACGTCTCGTCCTGACTTGTTTGTCTGTAATTACGTCTTCACTTCAGCTGATGTTATCGACGGAGGATGTGCAGCTTTATCTAAAACGGCAGAAAATAAAACGTAAATATACATTAAAACATTACGGGCTCTGGGCGCGAGCTTTGTGGACTCAAGCTCAAAACGGCGAGATTAAACGTGGAGGTAAAATGGAAGATAATTGTGGACAAACAGAATAAAGGACGACTGTTTGTGTCTGTAATTACGACAAATGTGCCGGTGTGTTGCTTTTCTGCGGCGGTCCAGATCCTCCGTGTTTTTTTTCTGTTAAAGCGTCATTGTCCGACACGTTTGAACACGACGCGAAAGAAGGTGCTCCGTGATCCGTGCTCAGTTTGATCTGTTATCGTTTGTCATTCACACAGAGGAAAGATGCGACGTGTCTTGCCAAAGGACACAACATCATTAAGCACTGGTACGAGGCGGGGTTTAAGTTAAGGTTAAAGGACCCATATTCTGCTATTTTCCCCATTACACAGTCGATCCTAAGGGCTTTGTTGATAAAATTTTGCGTTGGATCTGACCTGGAGTTTGACGTGCTCCAGGGCCTCAACGAAGGACGTTGCCGTTTGGTGAATAACAAGCTAACTCTTCGATCTGTCGTATCTATTGTGTATCTAATTGTAATACTAAATAAATTCATTTGAGTCAAAATACTTAATTATTAGACGCCGACAGCACACAGAGGTCTCACTTTTTTCCCAAAGTGCTGCTTGTACAAGACACTCTTTGGAGGAAAACACAAAAATGTACTATTTACACCCAAAAAAGTCAGATACCCCAGCTTTAATCTTATGCTTAAAGTCCTTTAACTGACAACAATCATGTATTTTGAGTTGAATAGTGGCACCATTTTCTGAAAGTGTCATGTATCTATCGTGTAATTACTGTGTAGCATTAGCATGAGCTATTTTCATTCGTTTTAGGTGCACTTGCCGGAGTTGTGGGACTTTGGCCACAGAAACGGAGAACGTGCTGTCGAGAAATTCCGAAGGCAAATGTGTGTATTGTGTCATGAATTAGTGCAAACGGGGGGAAAATAACTCAGATGTATGTGGGTGTGGCTTATACTTTTCTTACCGTACCTCACAGTATGTACGCCATTATGTTACATAGTTGGACTATTTGTTGTTAAACTGGTTCAAAAATAAATTCAACACAATATTTTGAAGTGAACAATGAAGATTTAATAGTTCTGTTCATCCACTTTCCACGTACTGTTTTGTCTCTCGGCAAATAAAATAGTCTTGAGAAGTATTTACAACCGAACACAGATTTTCTGAAAGACGACATGGCTAGTAACGAACCGTTGTGTTAGCAGCAGCAGCAACATACGAGGCCCAAATAGCACTGGAGGAAGGTTAAAACCTCTGAAAAGTCGATTTTGCAGGATATGGGACCTTTAAAGTGCCCATGATTTGGTTGGGCTATTCATGTAACCAAAATGCAGTTGACATTATTACAGGACATTATTATTACTATTTTTAGGTTTTTAATTTTACTTCCTGGTTGTAAATTATGACATCATAGTGGGAAATTACCAAGAAACATCCAGTACAGTGCAACAAAACTCATATAAAGTCACAGATTTTTTTTACTTGACAAAGAAAAACACACGTGAACGCCTTTTATTTTGTTGAATAAATGTTCAAAAGGGTCAAAAAAGTAGTTTATTTTGTGTAAATTATGCATAACCTTTGTCTCCACAGTGTGATGTCATCAGTTTGTTTACTTCCTGTAATTTTGAACAGATTTTTCAACTTTTCTCCACAAACAGCTCCTGATTGGTGTAAAACTACAATTTATATTTACAAAAGGTATTAATACACGGAATAAAGTCCAAATTAGAAAATCATAAACACCTGTCATAGGCACTTTAAAATACACTTTATTTTTGTCTTCTGCATTTGACCCGGAAAAGTCCATACAAAGGGTCTCGAAATGTTCCAATCATGACTTAGTTTGGTGGGAGGGCACCTGTGGAAAGGATTTTTTACGGTTTTACATCTGTGAGGTTGCAGTTTGAGAAGAAAATTCGAAAAATAAATGTTTAAAATGACAGGAAGTGGTGCTGACTTCTAAAAAGGAATCCCTCTGTGATGTCATCAAAAAGCGACAAACCACTGAAAATACAGAGAGAGTTTATGCACAACTGACGCAATTTTCTGACAGTTTAAACCATCATTCAACAAAATAAAGGTGCTATCAGGTTTTATTATTTGTCAAATCATAACTGTTGTGTAATGTATGTGGATGTTGGCCCTTGTTTACAGTCTGGTTGCTATGGTAACAGTTGTAGAATGACCTCTAACTGTGTCATATTTGTGCTCATGTCCAACCAGGAAGTGACATTATGAACTTTACAAAAACAGGACAAATGGGCAAAATGTTTTAGCCAGGCATGTCCAAACTCAGGCTCGGGGGCCAAATGCGGCCCTCAGATCAATTTTTCTTGGCCCTTAGTCTTCCTGGTGAACTGGCCCACATTGTCCTGATAAGTACTATTTACAGCACATTTCAGATTTTCTACAATTCTAACCTAAATAACTAACATTTTAGTGCAAAACAGACCTGATATTAAGACACTGAGACTGAATGTAGATGTGGTGGAGCTTAAAACATCAGATAAATGCAGCTTTTTTGAACATTTCACGATGGTTTTGTGGCCCTCCACTTTGTCTGTATTTCAATAGGCGGCCCTCGATGGAAAAAGTTTGGACACCCCTGGTTTAAGCAAATCTCAAATATGATCATGTTCACTACGTTTTAGTGAAATGTGTCGTCGAACTTGTCAGAGAGATTTTAACTAACATCGTTTGTGAAGTGAGAGGCCGGTGGGGGAGGTGGGAGGGACCGGGGTGGGATTGGCAGAAAAGTCTCTGGTCGTCTGCAGCGTGGGCGGCTTTGGGCTGTAGTTGGTGATCTGCCTGAGCCTTTTCCAAACAGCAGCAGGTTGTTGGCAGAGAAAGTTTAATTTAGGCGTGTGTCGTACAGAGATCTTGCTCTTGCTAAATCTGTACTTTGCACCTTTGTAGCTCTCTCTGTCCCCTGCTCTGAAAGCTGCCTCCTTCTGCTCCTGAGCCTCAGTTTGGGTGTGAACCAGGGCTTGTCGTTGTTATAAATCACCCTGGTGCGTGTGGGAATGATACTGTCCTCACAGAATTGGATGTATGACGTCACAGTGTCCTGTACTCATCCAAACCATCCGTGGCAGCTCTGAACACGTCTCAGTCTGTAATGTCCAAACACGTAGCTCCTCCACTGCCTCGCTGGTCCACTTCAGTCCTCACCACAGGTTTGGAGAGCTTCAGCCTCTGTCTGTACGTGAGGATCAGGTGGACCATGGCGTGATCTGAAAACCCCAGGGCAGCACGAAGAACCGCTCACTGTAGTGTAACAGTGATCCAGCGTGCTCTGCTCTCTGGTCAGGCATTTAATAAATTGTCTGTAGTTGTCTAGAGCATGAAGCCCCTTCGTCTCAGTTCATCGTTGTTCTCGTTTCCTGATCTCTCGTGTGCAGCATTCATTGTCCTTCTCTTCACATTATTTCTGGTTTGTCCATCACACGATTCTCCCGTTTGTAGAGTTCAGGTTTTCCTGGTGTCTTTTTCTTTCCTTGTTAGTCATTTGCTTGTTTGCTTTTTGCACAGATTGTTTAAACATTTCAGAATGTATTTATCTCCTGGATGTTTTAAAATGCCGGACATTGGTAAAAACATTCAAGCACAGAAAGAATTGCTGTGAGAACAATCCACATCTGAGCCCCGACTAAAGCTTCTTGGTTAAACACAGCAGAACTTCTTTGAACATTTCTTTCAGTGTTCATCTCCTGAATGTTTTACAAACGTCCTCCTGTAGTTTGCTTTTTCACATTCCTATAATGTTTTCTTTCTTGTGCTCCTCCTGTTTCTGTTTAGTAAACTGTCTGTAGTTGTTCCTGGCTGAGATTTCCTTTGTTAAAATCCTCGAGCAAAATCAACGAGGAATCGGTAAAGTCCGGTATCCAATCCGGCAGCGTGCAGTCCAGGTTCGACTCGCTGAGCCACGTCTCCATGAAGCACAACACAGAAGACAAAGAAAAATCTCTTTTGAGTTTCTGCTCATCAGCAGCGCCAGTTCGTCCGTCTTGTTTGAGCGGACGTTGGAGAGGAACATCCAGGTAAGGGCCGTACACCGCGTCTCCTAAAGCGCACGAGAGCCCAGCGCGCCTTCCTCTTCTGCGGCGTCTCACTCTCTTGGACAAAACTAGCGCTAAATCTGCAGCAGTGGTCAAGAAAACTGGAAATAGATCTGTGGGAGTGGAAGTTCTGATGTATAAGAGCTCTTCACGGCTGTAAGAGCAGCGGACACACGATTTACGCACAAAAACACAGAGCGCACCAAAACACCATGGCATCCGCCAGCGCCGCCGTCTCGGATGAATATGTTAACCCTGTTGAACAATGTTCATCATCAAAATTCAGCTTCTTTCACGCTGTTTTGAGGTATGTTGGTTTGAAAATCCTCTCCCTCCGATCGTCAAACACACTTCCTACTGAACTCCCTCGATTCGTGACGTTTTTTCAGATTTCATACGTCATTTATCTGAGTATCCTTGGCTATTTTAGATCCTTAAATCATTGCTAAACTCGTTCTGAGCATTTCTGCCTCTGAACACAATCACTGCTATTGCTAACCACATCATCTTAAAGTGACTAAATTGTATAGAGTGCTAGGCTGCATGCGCTCAGTAAGTGTCATTTCAAACAGCTGAGAAACTTGTTCATTTAAACCTTGATAAACTTTTTGTTTTTGTTTGTTTCAAAACATGAAATGGTACTCAAGAGCACGTGTAAAGGCCAATGACTTGCATAATGTTTTTAAGGGCAAGACACCACAGGCCAAACTCATTAGGCCGAGCGCGTGCCCTCAGAATGACTCGTGCACTGTCGGCGTGTCTCGTTCTTTTCCGCGCTCTTCTGTTGAACGCCTCATTCTTCACAAACGCAGGTGCAATCGCCGTGGGCCTGTTTCACTCTTTGTTCAGGATTTAAATAGAATGCATTCTTCAGTCTGAGCGAGAGACGTTTCCATTGCATCAGAAAAAACAAGTCCACCTGAGCAGACGGCCCGGTGTGTCATCGCTGTAATTACGGCTCAGGAGCGAGAATGTTGTTTGGAGAGTCTTGTACGGATATTCAATTACCTCTAAATCCAATGCCAAATGTCTTTCATGCACCGCTGCAATAAATAAAACGGCTAAACCTGTTGTCTAAATGCATCGCCGCTAAAAATAAAACAGTGGGAACTACACAAAGCAGGGCTGTTCAACTGAAGGCTCGGGGGCCAAATCAGGCCCTCCAAGAGGCATGATCCGGCTCAAACCATCTTCAGAAAATACAGAAAATATTATATCTCTTGTTATTGTTTTAAACCTGGTTTAGTTCTGGTTTAGACCAGGTTTAATCCTGTTTCAGCCCTGGTTTAGTCCAGGTTTAGACCTGGATTAGTCCTGATTTAGTCCTGATTTAGTCGTGGTTTAGTCGTGGTTTAGTCCAGGTTTAGTCCTGGTTTAGACCTGGTTTAATGCTGGTGTAGACCTGGTTTAGTCTTGGTTTAGTCCTGATGTAGACCAAGTTTAAAAGTGGTTTAGACCTTGGTTTAGTCCTGGTTCAGTCCTATAGCTGTTGTTAAAGCCTTTCTGGCCCTGAGGACAAAACTACTAAAAATCTGGCCCTCGATTAAAAAAATCAAAATAAAGTTGAATAGCCCTGACATGAGGCTTTGTGCAGTTTCATGACAAATGGAAATGTATGATTCTCTGCCATTTGATTGGCCAGTTCTCTCTCAAAATAGCTATTTTTTGCTTTCAAACTTACACCTTGACAACATTCTTCAATCTGATCCTAAAGATGTTATTCTTCATTGACTCCAATTCTGCGATAAATGACGTATGAAATCTGAAAATCCGTCGGCGATGCAGGGAGTTCAGCAGGAAGTGTTTTTGATGCTCGGAGGAGAAGATTTCTAATAAACATTCATCAAAACAGTGTGAATGCAACTGAATGTAACTCCAGGTTGTGAAAAGAGCTCAAAACGTCACTGTAGCAGAATGTGTGTCCTTTAAATATAATTTTCTAAACAAAAATATCTTTCTGCTTCATTCTTACTGTAAGGAGCCAGTGCAGAGCTTTGAGTGAAGTGAGTGTGTTCTGTTCGTCTGGAGAGGACAGACATCGATTCATAACATGTTTATTTTAATGTGGCACAGTTTATTGCGTCCCTTTAAGAGGCTCCGGTCTGAGACGCCAAATGGAAGCAAAGGTTACTGTGTTTATTACTTTATTTAATTAATAGATTGTAGATATGATTTGATAATATTTCAGCTCCTTAATGACTGTTTTATAACAGGCTTATCTCACTCTGCAGTTTCCTGTCTCCTTTTTACACTTTGCACAAGTAAATCATGTTTGTTTTTCTGATGCCAGGGCACAGAGGAAGGAATGGAGCCATGGAATCATGGCATAAGACTGAATGTTAGAGTGAAAACATTCAGGAGAAGTGAACTCTACGGCACGAAAGATTGAAGAAAATATTATCTTTGAAGCTCATGCAAACCGTGGATGGATCTTTTAAGACAAAGTGGGTGGTTTTACCTTCACAGCGTCACCTGCAGACGCCTCGACGCCTCGACGGTCACGTGTCACTTTCATCCCGTTGCCCGGTGCTCCCTGGCCCCGCCCCCTGTTGCCCGGTGCTCCCTGGCCCCGCCCCCTGTCGCCTGGTGCTCCCTGGCCTCGTCCTCTGCCACCCAGTGCACCATGGCCCCGCCCATTGTTGCCTGGTAGTCCCTGGCCCCGCCCATTGTTGCCTGGTGCTCCCTGGCCCCGCCCCCTGTTGCCCGGTGCTCCCTGGCTCCGCCCCCTGTTGCCCGGTGCTCCCTGGCCCCGCCCCCTGTTTCCCGGTGCTCCCTGGCCCCGCCCCCTGTTGCCCGGTGCTCCCTGGCCCCGCCCCCTGTTGCCCGGTGGTCCCTGTTCCCGTCCCTTGTCACCTGGTGCTCCCTGGCCCCGCCCCCTGTTTCCCGGTGCTCCCTGGCCCCGCCCCCTGTTGCCCAGTGAACCATGGCCTCGCCCCTTGTTGCCTGGTAGTCCCTGGCCCCGCCCCCTGTTGCTCAGTGGTCCCTGTTCCTGTCCCTTGTCGCCCGGTGCTCCCTGGCCCCGCCCCCTGTCGCCCGATGCTCCCTGGCCCCGCCCCCTGCAGACGTTTGTCTCAGACGTGTGGAGCATGAAGCCCCTTCGTCTCAGTTCATCGTTGTTCTCGTTTCCTGATCTGTGCAGCGTTCATTGTCCTTCTGTTCACATTATTTCTGGTTTGTCCATCACATGATTCTCCCGTTTGCAGAGTTCAGGTTTTCCTGGTGTCTTTTTCTTTCCTTGTTAGTCGTGTGCTTGTTTGCTCTTTGCACAGATTGTTTGAACATTTCATGTGTTTATCACCTGGATTTTTTACTACGTCAATGTCAATGTCAACTTTATTTCTATAGCACATTTACAACAACAGCAGCTGCCCAAAGTGCTTCACCTGCACATCATGGTAAAAACATACAGTAAAAGAACAAAATGATTACAAACACAGTTCACTTGTGTTAAAATCCAAAGCAAAGAAATGTGTCTTAAGAGCAGATTTAAAAGACTCTAGTGATGGAGCAGCTCTGATCTGAAGAAGGGGCGGCCACAGCAAAGGCCCCGTCTCCTCGAGTTTTTAATCAGGATCTGGGCACATTTAACTGATTTTCTGACCTCACTGATCTGGTCGGGACATGAGCTGTTAAAAGTTCAGACAGGTATTCAGGGGCCAATCCATTTAGGCATTTAAAAACGAACATCAAAATCTCAAAATCAATCCTGAATTTGACAGGAAGCCAGTGAAGGGAGGCCAGCACTGGGGTAATGTGCTCACGCTTTCTCGTCCCCTCGTCTCATCATTGTGTATTTGAATCTGAATTTCTGAGGGAATCCATCTCCTGATCTTGAGCTCAGCTTGGTCAGGACTTTGGCAGGTTTGTGTTGATGGAGGAAACAGCCAGACATGAGTATAAATATGCAAACTCTGCACAGAGAGAGTCGGTCTGGTCATTGCTGTGAGGCGAGTGCTAACCACTCCAGCCATCGTGACACCACAAGGACAATCCACATCTGAGCTCCGACTAAAGCTTCTTGGTTAAACACTGCAGAACTTCTTTGAACATTTCTTTCAGTGTTTATCTCCTGAATGTTTTACAAACTTCCTCGTGTAGTTTGCTTTTTCACATTCCTATAATGTTTTCTTTCTTGCGCTGAAGCTCCTCCTGTTTCCTCGATGTTTGATTTATTATATATTTTGCATAACAAGTTGCATCTTGTTTTGTTTTTTCGCAGCAGACGCCTCTCAGCTCAGATTTGCATATTGTCTGAGCAGCCGCAGTTCCACCTCTGACCTGCAGGAGTCCCCGGTCTGAGCCTGTTGTTTGTGAATTCAGACTGAAAAATGTTGCTAAGGGCCACAGCTTTTCACAACAAAACACTCCCTGAATAATGAGTCACAAAAGAGGCTCACACGCAACTCTCGGGATTAAATATTCAATTAGAACGTCAATATTGGTTTCATTTTATCAACAGACTTTCTCAAATGACTTTCCACAAATAGATACGGTCAAATAAGTGAACAATTGCCAATGAAACGGGTTGAGAAATCACAGAAATTACCCGTCGAAACATGTCAGAGTTGTTACATAATCTAAGAAACAACAAAACTAATTACTACATCAACTTAATGTTCACGTTAAACAATATTTATCGTGTTTAAGTTTTATTTGCGCTGAAAAAGACGCCAGTAAAAGTAAAAATTTTAGTCCAACACATTTAAAAAGTGAATAATAAGGCGGATATTTTATTGCGTGTATTTCGGAAATGTTAATTATAGGCCTTAGCGAGTGGAACGGAAAGTTTATGTCACGTTTTCTGAGTCACATCAAATGTTTTTTTTGTGACAGAATTATCTCATCACTTTGTCACGAAGCGAAATAATGACGACATTTTCTCTTAAATTGTGCGGAACAATGTATTGTAAAAGTATTGATATTACAATATTAGGTCATATTATAATCAATATTGACGCAAACGTATTAATAAATGCGTCGTAATTAAACAAATGTTCTTCATCTGACAGAAAATGACCGTTTTTAAGGCGAGACACTGCAGGTGAATAGGAAAAAAACTTACATTTAAAGATATCAATGTTAAACTTCTCCTGTTGTTTACTCACATAAATGTAAGAAAAAAATGTATTACAAGTTTTTCATCATGTCATGTTTTCATGTAGAAATAAGGCATTTTATGTGGAAAAACAGCCAAAAATCCACATATTTGGGACATTTAAATCTGAAAAATGGACAGAACCAGGTTTAAATTTCTTGGTTCATTTTGTAACATATTAGTCACAAAAAATTACAGTGGGATTTGGATTTCTTAATTAGTTTTTTGAGTAAATATTAGACTGAAAATTGTCCTAAAATTTCAAATCAGGCCTCAGTTTTTTAACTTAAAACTTCAATAAATCAGTTTTAGAATTAGATATTAAAAAATCCTTCTGCACGTTTGGTCTAAATCTCGTTGAGTCCAGATTGTACAGTTTGGTGTAGGATCTACTTTTAGGCTGATCTTTATGTCTCGAGGGAGAAAAATGCGTTTTAAGAAAACGGCCTTTGGAGTTTGTTGCTTTTAGTCCCGTTTTTGTCGCTTTAGGATGAATTTTTGTCACTTTTAGTTGTGTTTTTTCACTTATAGTCGCATTTGTGTCACTTTTAGTCATTTTTTTGTCGTATTTCGACGTGTTTTCGTTGTATTTCGTTGTGTTTTTGTCGCCTATAGTTGCGTTTTTGTCGCTTTTAAACACTTTTTTCACTTTTAGTCTAATCCTTGTGTTTGGTCTAAATCTTGTTGAGTCCAGATTGTACAGTTTGGTGTAGGATCTACTTTAAGCTGATCTTTATGTCTCGAGGGACAAAAATACATTTTAAGAAAACGTCCTTTGAAGTTACAATGTCCCAGAGAAATCTATGGATGAAGTGGATTCAATGGAAGAATAAAACATCTTTAGGAGCAGATTGGACACGATTGTTGTTTCCACATGAAAGTCAATCTGTGAGAGAGAAAACTGACCAAAAAACAAAAAATGTCCTTGTCGTCTTTTTTTGTTCTTGTTTAAAACGTGGCAGATATTACTTTTCTTCTTCCTGCTTGACTTTTGACTTTTCATGACTTAAATTACTTACTAAACTGTGCACAATTGAAATGAACCATAAATAAAATGTCAATCATGTCGATATTGCACTTCAATAACTCATTAACTCCTTAAAAATGTGACAAACTGCAGCTCTCGTCACCGAAGCGCGGCTCATAATCCACTGTTTAAGGAGTGAACTGTGAGTACTTTATAATGACGGCAGCATTAGCGACACGACTGGAGCTAAAGCCGTGTAATCCTCACAGCGTCCTCCTGCACGCTCCTGCACTCGCGGCAAAAACACAGATCAGCAATAGTTTCTGGTCCGTGTTATGAAAAGGAACTCGTAAAAACTTCAAAAGACTTCAAGCTTGGATTAACTTTGCGATATTTAATTATTTATTTGAATAAATGAATAAAAAATAAAAGCTCTGTAGGAAGTCATAATTTTGAGTTTTAAAGTCATAATTTCTGGTTTTTCAGGTTATGACTTATGACTCATAATAATGACTTTAAAACACGAAACTATTACTTTAAAACTCGAAACTATTACTTTAAAACTCGAAACTATTACTTTAAAACTCGAAATTATTATTAAATTATTAATTAACAGCATCTATTCGGGTGAAAATGAGACAGCACTTTCTCTGCATCTGTTTACTGGGTGTTTTCTTCTACAAGAAACAGGAAGTGCGCCGTTAGCATGCTAATGTTTAAAGGAAAAATATTATGCATATTTTGTATTGTTATTAGCCGTTAAATATGCTCTTGATTATCTTTATTTGATATCTCATGTTTTTAAAAAAAAGTTTATTATTAAGAAAATGAACATCTGTATCTCTGTGTTTCCCACGGCATTTATTGAGTTTGGGCGCCATCTACTGGCTGCATAGCAACTAAAAATGTTATTACTCAGAAATGCTCAGAGCGAGGATGATTTAAGAACTTAAAACAGAAAAACATTCTCGGAAAAGTGACGTCAGTTACTGGAAAAACGTCATGGATCGAGGGAGTTCAGCAGGAAGTGTTTCTGACGCTCGGAGGGAGAGGATTTTCAAACCAGGATTCATCAAACGAGCGCGAATGAAGCCGAATGCAACTCCAGGTGTGTTTGTGATGATGGAATGCTATTAGTTCAGGGTTAAAAGCTCAAATAAAAAGCTCCTCTAAGTCGATTTATGCTCAGAGTGCCTCCTTTAAAGACGCACGGCCCACATTTTCCCGGTAAACGCCCCGCTCTGATCCCACTCCCTGCACCGTGAGCCGCTAAGTGGGACACGAGGAATGTGTTTGGCTCTGTGGGCGTGTCACACATGTCCGACCCTGTGATGTAAGAGCGGCACGCGATCCAGCCCGGCGTGCGAGGCTCGGGGCTCGGGGCTCGCAGGTCCACGCTTTCTCCGGTGTTTGAGGACGACACGCGGGGGAAAGTGCAAATGTTTTAGAAGTGACTGTGAGGCGAAAGTGACTCCATGTTCGCTCCAAAAACATGTCTGGAGTTGTCGGCATCAAGTAAAAGTACAGAGAGAAATTCAGGGCCGTCCACAGAAATTTGGGGGCCCGGGGCAAGAATCCTCACATTAGAAGCCCCCCCTCTAATACAAATTAATAGGAAGAGGTTCCAATTCTGGGCCCCTAAGACCCTGGGGCCCGGAACAATTGACCCCTTTGCCCCCCCCCCCCCCCCAAGTTTTTTATCATGTCATGTTTTCATGTAGAAATAAGGCATTTTATGTGAAAAAACTGTCAAAAATACAGACATTTGGGACATTTAAATCTGAAAAATGGACAGAACCAGGTTTAAATGTCTTGGTTCAGTTTGTAACATATTAGTTATAAAAATGTACTGGGGGGATTTGGGGATTTCTTATTTAGTTTTTGAGTAAACTAAGTGAGCCGTCCAAACTGTCAGGCAAATCCATGTTTTTCAACCTTTTCATGACCCGGGGTACACTTTTTTTTAATTATAAAGATTCCATGGCACACAACCTACTAAAACATTACCAAGTCAGACCTTTTAGTAAACAAAAAAAGTGTCATACAATATGGCAAATTATGTCCGTACCATTGTCTGGTTCTTCAAAGTAAAAATATTCTGCATTTTTCGTATTGTTATTAGGCTTTAAACATGCTCTTGAGTGCCTTAAATTTGCCATCTCATGTTTTAAAAAGTAAATTTAAAAAAGTTTCTTCTTCATTCTGTGACCTGTGTTATCAGTAACTGTGAAATGACACTTACTGAGTGCATCCAGCAGATGGCGCCAGCTCTATATACAATCTAGTGAAGTTAGCGCTGAAAAGACGTCATTGTGTGGATTTGCTGCAGCAGTTATCGAGTTTAGAGGCAGAAACGCTCGGAACGAGTTTAGCGATGATTTAAGAACTAAAAACAGCAGAAGATTCTCTGATAAATGACGTATGAAGTCTAAAAATACGTCCGAAAATCCCAGAAGTTCAGCAGGAAGTGTGTTTGACGCTCGGAGGGAGAGGATTTTCTAGCGTGAATGAAACTGAATGCTACTCCAGGTGTTTTTGATGAAGGAACATTGTTAGAACAGCATTTAAAGAGAGAAAAAGTCACTGTAAGGTCAAAGGTCAAATTTATTTATATTCACTTTATTTATATTCACTTTATTTATATTCACTTCCTGAAGTTGTCGTGGGCGCCGCCATTTTGTTTCCATTGTAGTTCACACGGGGCAGAAAATAAGTTCTACTCGACTAAAAAGACGTTTTCAGGAAATCGTTGCGTCGTTGACTTGTTGTTGCTCGTGTTCATTAAACATTTTACACAAATCAATCTACTTTATGTAACATTTTAGCGGCGAGACTTTTCCCTTTTTCACCGTTAGCTTTAACAGAGGCAAAAGTGGGCGGGGCAGAATAAGGTGAATAGCACATTTACAAACAGATACACTGCCCCAAAGTGCTGCACACGTAAAAAACAAAACAAAACAGAACACAAAGAAAATTATTAAATATTGTAATACTGAAAAATTCAAGTAAAAACAGAGTGTAGGTTTAATAAAAATGTCCAGCTCAGCTTAGATTAAAAGCCTGTGTAAAGAAATTAGTTTTTAGCAACGATTTGAAATGATCTTCTGTTCAGGGAAAGAAAGTTCCATAGTTTAGGACCGGAAACAAAAAAAGCTCTGTCTCCTCCAGATTTTAATCCAGACCTGGGACGGTCCAGGAGTGGAATATGTCTCCTTTAAAGTGCGTATGACAGGTTTCTATGATTTTCTTATTTTGACTTTATGTAGTGTATTAACACTTGTTGTAAATAGAAATTATAATTTTACACCAATCAGGTCACTGTTTGTGGAAAAAAAGTTGAAAAACCTGTTGAAAAATACAGGAAGTAAACAAACTGATGACATCACACTGGGGAGACAAAGGTTACGCATAATTTACACAAAATAAACTACTTTTTTGACCCTTTAAACATTAATTCAACAAAATAAAGGTGTTCACATTTATTTTTATTTGTCAAATCAAAAAAATGTGACATTAGATGAGTTTTGGCCCGGTGTACGGTGTTGTTGCTATGGTAATTTCCTAGCGTGATGTCATCATTTACAACCAGGAAGTAAAATTAAAAAGCTAAAAATTGCGAAAACTGTGTAAAATTTGTAAAGAATTTTAGCTAATTTTGAAATATGTTTATCTGAACTACATTTTGGTTAAATGAGTTGTCCAACCTGTCATGGGCCCTTTAAAGTTGGCTATTGCTTTCTTTTATGGTGTAGAAGTACGTTCAGGACGCCCCAAAAAGATAAATTGTCCAATTTAACCCATTTGTAAATCCAAATTGGACAATTTTTCAGGTAATACCTCAAGACTCACTGGTGTTCCTGGTGCAATGGCTGAAAATCAAGGAGATAAACAAACTGGTCTGAAAAAGTAACCTTTCAAATAAAACATTGGACCAATTTTACCTCATTGTACAGTGAAAAACAGCAACTTACACCCTTGGTTTTCCTCCAGTGCCGGGGAACACTTTAAGTTTTGCCCGGTGTGCCTCAGAAAAATGACATAAAGTAGAGCTCACAAATTCGTCGATGTAATCCCTCATTCGTCCAGGCCAAACACCAAAACTTCACAATCTTGCATTCAACAAGATTTTGACAAAATTTACAGAAGGAATTGTAAAACTGATTTATTAAAATTTTAAGTTTAAAAAAATGAGGCAAACAATTTTCAGTCAAATCTAGTTTACTCAAAAACTAAATAAGAAATCTAAAATCTCCCCAGTAAAGTTTTTTTGTAACTAATATGTTACAAAATGAACCAAGAAATTTAAATCTGGTTCTGTCCATTTTTCAGATTTAAATGTCCTAAATATGTGTAAATTTGACTGTTTTTACACATAAAATGCCTTATTTCTATTTGAAAACATGACATGATGAAAATGTTATAATACATTATTTTCTTACATTTATGTGACTAAACTACAGGAGAAGTTTCAAATTGATATCTTTAAATTTAAGATTTATTCCTATTCACCTCCAGTGTCTCATGTTATGTTATGTTTGTTAAATTATTTAAAGGATGCACATAATGCAAAACCGACTGTTTTTTAAACTTTTAATCACAAAATTGTTGCCAAATTTGAGTTAGCAGGTTCAGAAATGCCGATGTAAATAAATAATTTACTTTTTACATAGAGAGTGTCCTGAGTAGCTTCTGCACCAAAACAGAACGAAAAACCACCACGAATGCCAAATTTAAAGCACCAAACAGTAGCAGGAACATGATTTGGCTCATTATATGCCATATTTAATTAATTAAATGGTCTGATTTGGTTTTTGTTGATGGTGTGCCGTGGGAATCTTTTAAACCCAAAAAGTGTGCCGCAACTAGAAAAGGTTGAAAAACATTGACTCACACAACGCTTTTCCTTCGTTCTCGCCGCCATCTTGGAACTTCCTGTTTACTCCAAACGCTGTGTTTTGATGGATCCGTCTCGGCTGTCGAACCCTTCTTCCACAGACGTTTGCCGTGAGGATGTTTTCAGCACCTCCAGTGATAAAAGATCCCTGCGCTGATATTCCACCTCCATAAAGTCGCTCCAAAACAAAACAAAGCGCCACAGCCAGCGCCCGTCGTACGGACTGTTTGCTGTCGTTTCTGGGACGGTCGTGAAGGGGCTCGGCCCGATACCGATCTGGATTATAAAACGCCGCGGAGAGATGACAAACACCCGGCGGCGTTGGATACGGATGAAACGAAAAACAGCGTGAAAAAGTGGCACGACACAGAACATAGATCTATAATAAAACCTGGAAGATGAACCCAAAATGGCGCCCTGTTCCTCCCTGTGGCCTGAGCTCATTGGTGAATGACCCAAAAAATGTCTTACTTCTGCATTTACTTCCTGATACGGAGGCGGCCATCTTTGCTTTAGGGCGCCACGTGACGACAATCCCCCATGATACTTTGAGGGAGCGATCACACAGCTTAGTTTTTGTGTTAGCGTTAGCTTGTGTGATTGTAATTGTGTTCTTCATGTTAGACACACGTGAAGCGTCTGAAATGAAATAAAATACAACTTACAGGTGTCTCTAGTCGAGCCTTTTCCACGAGCTTCTGTTTGTATCGTCCGACGCTCGTTCACGTGACTCGCACATGTTTGTGTGACGTCACTTCATATAAAAACGGTAATTTCTGTGATTTTAGAAACGGTAGAAAAAGAAAATTTCCTTCTATTTTATTTAAATACCCATAATAATTCAGTCCTGTCTGTGATTATAATTTTAGAAAAAGGCTGGTTCCAAGAGGCTGCAGTACCTCGCACGGCCACTAATCAATCTGGGACACGGACAGAGGGGGCGTGTCTTATCCAGTTCATTTAATACATCCATGACACAGAAGCCGGAGCGAACGTGGCGCCGATGTCGGACTCCTTAAATGCGCTAAACTCTAGAGTTTCACCCGTAATAATAATGTGGTTTTGTTGCGCATTCGTCGGGAAAACGATCTGGCGGGCCTGTCGACGTTAAAGTACGTATGACACCGGTTTTCGTGATTTTCTAATTTTGACTTTATCTGGTGTAGTTATACATTTACGTTTTACACCAATCAAGCGGCCATTTGCGGAGAAAAGTCGGAAAATGTGTTGAAAATTACAGGAAGTAAACAGACTGATGACATCACACTGGGGAGTTTACACATAATTTACACAAAAACAACTTTTTTTTTATCCTTCAAACAACGATTCAACAAAATAAAGGCTTTCCCGTGTATTTTTATTTGTAAAATTAAAAAAATCGGTGACATTGAATGCATTCTGGCCCCGTGTACAGGATGGTGGCGACGTAATTTCCAAGTGTGATGTCATCATTTACAACCAGGAAGTAAAACGAAAAAATGAAAAAATTTGCTGTGAAGTATTTTAACATAATTTGAACTATATTTATCTTAATTGCTTTAAAGTCTATAAGAAGTTGGGCTGCGGTCTTATTTAGGGAAGTAAACGTAAAAAGTATCTACGGTAAAAATGACTTAAAAAAAGTACAGATACCTAAAAATTTTACTTAAACACAGTACGTTTTCTTTTGTACTTTGTTATTTTCCATCTCCAGGAGTTGTGTTTAGCTTCATTCACACTTATTTCATGAATCCTGTTTATGAGGTCCTCGCAAAAATAACCAGTTTCAAATTTCCCCCGATTTGTCACAATCAGAAAAAGGTTTATTGCCATCGTCGGTGAACAAAAGTCACAAACTAGGAGCTTGCTTTGGCGTAAAGTGCGAGGAAAAAAAAAGAGCTTGCATCTTTTTCCCGGCAGCGTGTGTTTTCACAAGAGACCTGCAGGGGGAGCTCTCTGTTACTCAGTTCTGCTTTAACGGGAGAATAAACTGGTCTTTTTCACGCTCCCACACCTCGGATACGTTCTGCCCTGAAGAGGTCGGACAGCAGATGGCGCTGTCGTCAGCTGAAAAGAAACGCTGAGTGACTCTGAAGAAGACTGCGGGCTGAGACGACGGCTCTGGAGCAGACGGGTCTGTCGACGTTTAAGTTAAAGTTTTTTGTCCCAGGCCTCGCTTGAAAAAAAGGTTTCGATTTCAGTGGGTTCTTAGCTGGTTAAATGAAGGTTAATAATAATAAAAATACATGTATTAGGATTTAAACATGTTCTTGAGCACCTTAACGTATGACACGTTTTTATGATTTTCTAGTTTTTACTTTATTTGGTGGAATAAAGCCTGTTGTGAATATGAATGATAGTTTTACCCAAATCAAGAGTCACTTTGTGAAGAAAAGTTGAAAAATCTGTTGAACTTTACAGGAAATAGAGCAGAGTTCCAAAACACGATGACGTCACACTAGGGAGACTCACCAGGGACAATTTACAACCAACAAACACATTTTTCTGATCCTTCAAACATTAATTAATCAAAATAAAGGTGTTCTCATATATTTTCAATTGTCAAAAAACATTACAGGAGTTTTGACCCAGTGTATAACATGGTTTCTAGGTAAAGGGGCGTTCACACCGCCGCGACCAACGCGACCAGTTTACATGTAAAGTCTATGATGTCGCGCGAAAAAAGCCTTCTGCGATTTTGCGGCGCGACAGGGGCGACCGGCGCGGCGCGAATCCTGCGATTCTGTCATTCGCGCGACCGGGGCGACCGTCGCAGAAGATAAACAAAGCTGAACTTTCTGCGGCCAACGCCGCGACCGCCGCGGATGGCAAGCAATCAGAGACCAGCTCGATGTCGTAACTCGTATTTCATTATCCGGGAAGAAGGACGAAAACAAACCAGACAGCGGCAACAGACATGGACGACAAACTTATTGTGACCGTGTGGCAGCACCCGGAGCTGTATGATGTTACGTTGGCGGAGTATAGAGACAGGAACAAGAAGGACCTTGCCTGGAAGAAGGTTGGCCAGGAGATTGGATTGTCTGGTAAGTTATCACAACTTTGGAGCCGTGAAATATTTGTCGTCTTTTTGCTAGCCGTGCTGCTAACATAATTGCCGCTAGTTTGTGGTTTGACGAGTTCATGTGTTTATTCAGAGGATACATGCAAGAAGCGGTGGAAGAATCTTCAGGGGACACTTATTTGAGGGGAGAAGAGAGGAGAAAGAAGAAGAGGAGGAGTGGGGCAGCAGCAGGTCAGCCACGAAATGGCGGTTCTCCGGGGTCCTGGCATTCCTCGAACCGTTCATCACCCCCGCCAAACTAGCGGGAATATGGAGACAAGGGTCGAGGAAATGCAGGTCACTGAGGACCAAGAAGAGCCAGAAGAAGCAGCAGCAGGGCAGTCAGAAACTGGAGGTCTGTTGTTAAGTGCAGTCATAAAACTGGAAAATTATACAGGTTTTGTCTGTCTTGTTCAATATGCTGTATTCCAGTAAGGGTAGGAATAATCACGGCTGGGAAAGAAACTATTCCAAATACTCACCTAATGTAATTGAGTATATTTTTCAGTCATTGTACTTTTTCAGATTTTACAGCAGTACTTGTTATCAAGTATGTCTTTAGTCACAAGTCACGTACTTTCACTTGAGTACAAATGTTCTGTACTCTTTCCACCACTAGAAATGTACAAGGCTAAACTATATTCTTTTTGATTATCATGACAGAAGCAGAAGATCTGGGCCATCACCACCAGGGGTCAGGAGTGTCTTCTGCCAGAACTGCCTGCTGCTGCTTCTTCTACAGCCAGGCTGGCCCTTCTGCTGCACCTAGAGGTGTGTGGGAAAGCATTTTGTTGGGGGAAAATCCTTTTTGGTTTTTAGCCTTTAAGTATCATTCTAATTTCAACTTGTCTTTTTCTAGGCCCACCTAGGGGAAGAGGAAAGAAGGGTCCAGGAGGAGCCATCAGCTTTGAGAAATCCGTTGCTCGCTACTATCCAGGACTATCTTCCGCCTCCTCCTCCTCCTCCTTCTGCTCAATCAGAAGATGAGCATTTTCTTCTTTCTCTGCTTCCTCTCCTGCAGAAGAGTACCACCTCATTCCAGAGACTTTGTAAAATTTCAAATTCATAAATTACTATATGAGAATACATCATATTCTCTAAATCTGGAACCATTGGAGCCCACTGAATAGATAAATGAGGTGGTATCTTCTGCAGGGGTGGAGACCAGACTCTCCTTTCTCTTCTTCCTCATGTGTCCCTTCTCCAGGCCAAGGTCCTTTTTGTTCCTGTCATAAATTTTGTATATAGTTAAATTATTTTCATACATCTGTATATAGTAAAAATATTTTATTCTAATAAGTTTCAAAATAAAATGATTTTTTTTTTCAACAAAAGAGAGTGGCCTATATTCTTCTATGCATAATATTCATAATGCTGGGTAGTTGGTGAGTATTATCAGTAACATGTGTAAAATATTTACATATATGTAAATGCTAACTTTTATTTACCATACACAAAAACCAAGCAAGTACAAGAGCTAAGAAGTTAAACACTGTATGTTTTATTAATTTAAGCTTATCCTGTGTAAACAACTGGGTAATTGGGGTTAATCTTCAATGGGCAGGTTGTGATGAGACTTGGCAGACACTACCTGCAATAAGAAAGGCAGAACAGCATGAAAAAACACAATACAGCAGGCTGTAGGTTCATTTATCCAAAAGGTACAATATTTAAGCTATTAGTTAATCATTCATTGCAACTAAAGCTAAATGTAATGTAAGATGTTAAGCTCTTTATTGTTTAGTGGGTGGCTCTTAAAGAGCCGGTGTGGGACAGTCCTGTGTAGGTCATGGCGTGACTTATTCTGGCATGGGTTGCCACGGCACTGCTCCCTCCTCATGAAATGGGCCTTGAAGACTTCCCTCACCCTTGAGGCCTCTTGGGGGCCAGGGTTGTTTGCCCCCCCAGCCGCCCTACACCTGGAAGTGGCTCTCCTTGTTCTCCAGCTCCCCCACAGTCCAGGCGCATGCTCGGTGCTGTAGCCCTATGAAGTTGTGGAGAAGACAAGTTGCCTTCACGCTTCTCCGCGCCCAACTTCTGGGTGGACTTCTAGTTCCGCGAAACATTCTCCTCATGAGGTCCAGATCCCAAAGGCATCTTCCACAACCAGCCGTGCCGGGAGAAGCGATAATTAAAGATGCGCTCTTCTGGGGAAAGCGCCACGTCCTGGAATAAGGTCGCATCATGTGCCTTTGCAGCGGGAAGGCCTCATCAGCCACAAAGACATGGGGCTGGGGGCCTCTGTGGTCAGCTCCAGGCAGGTTCTGGTCAGGGGGGCAGATGGAGAGTGCCCTCCCGCAGTCCCTGACCAACGGCAGAGTTGGCCAAGATCCCCCCATCACTCGTCCTCCCATATCCCCCAACATCAATTACCCGGAACCGATACCTGGCATCAACTACAGCGAGGAGAACCAGAGAATGATCTCCTTGGTAATTGAAGAACAGGGATCCTGAGTTGGGGGTGCCTTCAACTTCACATGCTTCCGTCCACAGCTCCACAGCAAGAGGAAAGTTCCATCGCTCCTCAAACTCCTCAGCAATGGACCTCCACTCTCCGGTCAGGGCCCAGCCATGAATTCTGCCACGAGGAGTCCCAGATGGCTGTCACCACACATCAGGGATGATGGAGCAGACTGTGGACACACCAACCCTGAAGCTGCTGGGCAATTGTCCTGTACAGAGTCCCCAGTGGCAAGAAACCTGAATAAAAAAATAACATAAATAACTATACCCTAAATGTACCAAGATGTAACAGAATCTAACCTGAAATAATGCACTAGGTCAAAATGTTTTTGAAAGCGTTCATTTTACTATCATCTTTTCACACACACACACACACACACACACACACACACACACACACACACACACACACACACACACACACACACACACACACACACACACACACACACACACACACACACACACAGGACACACAGACAGACACACACACACACACACACACTGTACACACACACACACTGTACACACACACACACACACTGTACACACACACACACACACACAGGACAGACAGACAGACAGACAGACAGACAGACAGACACACACACACACACACACACAGATAGAAGAGCATTAAAAACATGTTTTAACAGCAATAAACCTATTGTAGACATTTCAAACGTCTTGTTTAAATAGGCTTTACACATTATTGTTATTAGGCCATTGCACTCAGAATTATCAAAAATATTTTCTACTAACCGAAGACAGATTGACAGGCGCTCGGCAGCTGGAATTGAGCGCCTGTAGTTGGTGTCCTGGTACGTTATCCGCGCACCAATGCGGGACAACAAGTCGTCAAACTGGGCCCGGGAAAGACGAAAATACCGCTGGAAGCGATGGTCATCCAGACGGAGCTCCTGGAGCAAATGGTGATATTCACCAAAGTCGGATCGACTCTGAAGTATCTGGTGGACCCAGACACGCCGCCGAGGCGATCTCCTACACGTTAGGCTTTGTAAAGTAAATACACCAAAGCACTCGCTTCACCCGGTCTGCCATCGCACCAACAGAATAAACACACCGGAAACACAACTCCTCTGCCGCATAACGTTGGTGGCGCTGGAGTCGCGGCGTGTCCGCTGGTGACTTTTTCGACAAATCAAGTCGCGCGACTAAAGCGACTGTCCTTAAATGCACAGGCGACAAACTAGGGGCGACAGACGCGATTTTGTCGCTGCGGTGTGAACAGGGCTTAACAGTTACAGAATCTCCCAGTGTGATGTCATGATTACAACCAGGAAGTCAAAATTTAAACCTAAAAAACTGCCAAACTGGGATAAAAATGGTTTTATTTTTAGCAAAATCTTGAATATAATTATCTTAACTGTGTTTTTGTAAAATGAGTACTTCAACCTGTCATAGGCCCTTTAAGTTTTCCATCTCATGTTTTGGAACGAAAAAAAAAAAGTTTTTTTTTCAAAATGAACATCTTTGTCCGGCCTGTTTTGCCCTGGAGTTTTGTTATTACTCAAGGGACTGTGTGAGACGCAAATCAGAACGTTTCAGCTGATTTTCACTTCAGCAAAAACGTGTAAACAGAAGAAACCTTCAACACAAAAGTGCAATCCTCGCTGCCAGAGATGCACAGTGTGGTTGTGTCCTTGGGCAACACCTTTTACACACACCAACACTCTATCTTTTTGTTGTTGGTGTTCATGTTCCGTTTGGAAGTCGACCTGACATTCCCAGAAGATTTTTGGGTTCATTAAAGTTTGTAGCTCAGAGCCAACTGTGATAATTGCAATTATTATTTCCGTGTTTTGACTTGTCGGGCTTTTTACCAGGAATCTCTGAATGAAACGTGCCCTGGTGTTACTGTGGCAGAGTGGTTAACCTGAGGCTCTTACACTGGTGTCACTTTAGAATTGTTTTCGTTTACAAAAGACTTAATTCACACTGAACATTTCGTTTATTGAGCGGGATTCTTGGTAACTGTGTTTGTCACAGGTTTGAGCTACAGACAGGTGCAGCTGGAAGTTACAGCCAGTTTGAAATGGAGCAGGAAAAATTGGTTTGAATGTATAAATGTCAGGCTGGTTAAAAGAGGTTAAACTATTCTAAAAAAGTCCATAAATAACCCCATAAAGACTAGATAAAACCATAGGGCTGCTATTTATCTTAATTGCTTTAAAGTCTATATGAAGTTGGGTTGCGGTCTCAAATTTAGGGAAGTAAACGTAAAAAGTATCTACGCTAAAAACGACTTAAGTAAAGTACAGATCCCTAAAATTTGACTTAAATACTGTACGTTTTCTTTTGTACTTTGTTATTTTCCATCTCCAGGAGTTGTGTTTAGCTTCATTCACACTTATTTCATGAAACCTGTTTACGAGGTCCTCGCAAAAATAACCCGTTTCAAATTTCCCCCGATTTGTCACAGTCAGAAAAGGGTTTAGGGTTTAGGAGTCTGCATGTCCTCCCCGTGTTACCGTGGGTTCTCTCCGGGTTCTCCGGCTTCCTCCCACCGTCCAAAGACATGACTGTGTAGGTTAATTGAGAACTCTAAATTGTCCGTAGTGTGTGAATGTGAGAGTGAATGGTTGTCTGTCCTTGTCTCTGTCTCAGTGTTTGCTGCGACGAGTTGGCCACTGTCCAGGGTGTACCCCGCCTAAGGCCCAAAGTCACTGGGACAGGCTCCAGTCACCTGCAACCCCTAACGGGAATAAGCGGTAGAAAATGAATGAATGAAAGAAAAGGGTTTATTGTCATCGTCGGTGAACAAAAGTCATAAACTAGGAGCTTGCTTTGGCGTAAAGTGCAAGGGAAAAAAAAGAGCTTGCGTCTTTTTCCTGGCAGTGTGTTTCCACAAGAGACCTGCAGGGGGAGCTCTCTGTTACTCAGTTCTGCTTTAACGGGAGAATAAACTGGTCTTTTTCACACTCCTACACCTCGGATACGTTCTGCCCTGAAGAGGTCGGACTGCAGATGCAGAGGGCTGCAAACCAAGGCGTTGGTCCAGTGTTCAGACGATCTTTGGTTCTGTCCCGGCAGCAGATCCACAGGGCCACACATTCCACGGCCTGTTCTCTGTCTCTGATATTGATGGAGCGGCTAAAACGCAGACACAGACCAGCGACCACACGCACAGCCCCCCGACGTGTCCCACCGCCATGAGCTGGTGTTTGAGCTCCACTCAGTGTCAATGGTAAATAGTCGCATTTATACAGCGCTTTTCTACCTCTCAAGGCTCGAAGCGCTTTATCAGGGAACCAATCCACTCACACATTCACACACCAGTGGGCACAGACACTGGGGCGAGGAGGTTTAGGTGTCTGGCCCAAGTACACAACGGCAGTCTTCATCTGAGGGAGCTGAAATCGCACCCTCAACCTGTGGGTCAGTGGATCCAACCGCTCAACCAAGGAAGTTCATGTCAGAGCGGGATTCACCGACCAGATCTGAAGCCGACCACTGCCAATTATCTGTCACTGGTTAAGATCATTTCACTGACCCACTGACAAATGTATTTTCTTATTTTAAGCAAAACTATCACAGGATCATCAGAAATACATTGAAACCAGTGAAATATTCTGCTTCACATCAACAATTAAATCTCGTCAAAACTTCTCAAATCCAGATAAAAATGATAAATTCAAGCCATTTTAAGCTTTGATAGATTTACATTTTTTGCTTCAGGAGATAATTTGGATTGAAATAAGAAATAATGTGTTAAAACAAGTAAAATGATCTAGTTCCGTCAAATAAATCGTCTCCACTGATCTTAAAGGGCCTATGACAGGTTGATGTACTAATTTTACTAAAACACAGATAAGATAATTATACTTAAGGTTCTGCTAAAGAATTATATATTTTTTTGGTTAAAATCTTTACTTCCTGGTTCTAAATCATGACGTCACACTAGGAAATTCTGTACCTGTCACCTAGCAACCACGTTATAAACTCCTCTAATGTCACAAAAATGGTAATTTGACAAATACAAATGTACGGCAACACCTTTATTTTGTTGAATTAATGTTAAAAGGATCAGAAATTGTGTGGTTGTTGGTTGTAAATTGTCCCTGGTGTGTCTCCCTAGTGTGACGTCATCGTGTTTTGGAACTCTGCTCTGCTTCCTGTACATTTCAACAGATTTTTCAACTTTTCTTCACAAACTGACACTTGGTTGGTGTAAAACTATCATACATATTCACAACAGGTTTTATTCCACCAAATAAAGTTAAAACTACACTGCAAAAAGTGCCTTACTAAAAACAAGAAAAAAAAACTTAAAATTGGACTAAAATTGCTTGTTTTAAGCAAAAAAATCTGCCAATGGGGTAAGCAAAAATGTCTTGCTTAGAAAACTTGTTTTAAGATTTTTTTTCTGATGATCAAGAAAAAAATAAGTCAACAACAAGAAAAAATGTCTCAATTGAAGCCAGTTGCTCCTGTAAATGGCTTGATTTAAGCAAAATGTTCTGAATGAACAGATTCAAGGAAATTATTCTCAAAAAAAGAATAAATCAGTAAAGATTGGTTTGTAAATTGCTCAATTTAAGAATATTTTTCTCATTTTAAGACTAGATGTTGGAAAAATATCCTTAAAATTGTAAAATGTAAGCAATACTTTCTTATTGGATATCACATTTCAAGGACATTTTGCTTGATTTAAGTAAAATTATCTAATTTATTCCCATGAATTACAGCTTTTTTCTTGATAATGATATCAAGACATGTTTGTATTCTTACTTTTTCTCAAATGAAGAAAAATACTCTTAGTCTACAGTTAAATAAGATTCAAAATAACCTTTGTATCTTGTTACAAGCAAAAATATAACAGATTTGAGCAAATATATCTTAATAAGAAAAGGCTAGGTTTGATTTCTTAAAATAAGATTTTTTGTCTTAAGATTTTTTTCCCAGCCGAGATTTTTTTTTCTTTTTAGAGAAAAAATAAGAATTTATTTCTTGTTATAAGACTTTTTTACTTTCTTAAAATCCACTTTTTGTAGTGTAGAAAATCATAAAAACCTGTCATACGCACTTTAACGAGTCAAAACGTCTGAAACACAGATTAATATCCTCAAATCAAGACGTTTAACTCATCTAGAAATTCGTTTTTGCGAGACATAGAGACATTGTTTACCGTTGGCTCTGATGTGTCACGGCAACACCGGGGTTGGCCGTGAACTCAGGTTGCGGTATTCTCTCATTTAACTGACTTTAATTAACTCTCAGTCCGTGCCATTCCGTTTAAACATTAAAGGTTGCGTTGCCAGGTTGAGGTTGAGCGAGGCTGAATTGAAAGCTTCCTCCGGCTGCTTCTGTTTCACCCGCGGGGCACGTTTTACTTTTCATTTCTTGGCTGAGGTTTGGAGCGCCCAGAGCTGCCAAGTGCATGATTATCTGGCAACGAGCGAGCTGTTGCGAAACGCCATCTAAACGCGCAAACAAATGACTGCGTTCTGTCATCGGCCGTGTAAAAGTCGGTCGCCGTTTCTTTGTAGACGTTTTACGAAGACAAATTGCTGTGTTTTTTCGTAATTAGAATTTTATGTGACCACTTTTCTCATCCTTTTCATTGAGCGTCATGTTTAGGAACACCCTGAGATTCTGCGCGCAAATAGTAACAGGGAAAGTCCAAACAGTGACAACACGGATCAGGAGTTTAACCCACAACCTCCAAACTGAGAGGAGGAGGAAGAAAAGCCCATCCATGCATTTCTCTGGGACCTTTTCTCCAATTGCATTTTTGTCCCACAGAAACATAAAGATCCAACATCAAACTGTACAATCTGGACTCAACAAGCTTTAGACCAGGCATGTCCAAACTCAGGCCCGGGGGCCAAATGCGGCCCTCAGACCAACTTTTCTTGGCCCTTAGTCTTCCTGGTGAACTGGCCCACATTGTCCTGATAAGTACTATTTACAGCACATTTCAGATTTTCTACGATTCCAACCTAAATAACTAACATTTTGGTGCGACACAGACCTGATATTAAGACACTGAGACTGAATGTAGATGTGGTGGAGCTTAAAACATCAGATAAATGCAGCTTTTTTAAACGTTTCACGATTGATTTGTGGCCCTCCACTTGGTCTATATTTCAATATGTGGCCCTCGATGGAAAAAGTTTGGACACCCCTGATTTAGACCAAACGAATACAAGGATTTGTTCAGATCTAATTCTAAATGTGATTTATTAAAGTTTTAAGTTTAAAAAATTAGCTGAAATTTGAATTTTAGGTCAATTTTTAGGTCAATGGTGAATGGTCACATATTTATAAAGCGCTTTTCCACCTTCGAGGCTCAAAGTGCTTTTCGTCGAGGAACCATTCACCCATTCACTCACACATTCACACCAGAGTACACAGACACTGGGGGCGAGGCGGGTTAAGTGTCTTGCCCAAGGACACAACAGCAGTATTCACCTGCAGGAGAAATTGCACCGCCAACCTGTGGGTGAGTGGATCTGACCGCTCAACTGAGGATGTTTATGTCAGGAGCAGGATTCGAACCACTGACCTTCAGATCAGAAATCCAAAATCCACTCTGTACATTTTTCTTGCAATTAATATTTGTAAAAAATTGAACCAAGAAATTTAAGCCTGGTTCGGTCCATTTTTCAGATTTAAATGTCCCAAATATGTGGATTTTTGGCTGTTTTTACACATAAAATGTCTTGAATGACATAACATGACATGATGAAAAACTTGTAATACATTTTTTTCTTACATTTATGTGACTAAACTACCGGAGAAGTTTTCAATTAATATCTTTAAATTTAAGATTTTTTCCTGTTCACCTGCAGCGTCACAACCTAAAGGACAGATACTCTGCTACAGTGACTTTTTCTTTCTTTTAACCCTGTTCTAATGACGTAACATTCAGTTTCATTCACACCGTTCTTTAGTAAATCCTCTCCCTCTGAGCGTCAAACACACTTCCTGCTGAACTCCCTCGATCAATGACGTTTTTTCAGACTTTCATACGTCATTTATCTGAGAATCTTCTGCTGTTTTACGTCCTTAAATCACCAGAGAGCATTTCTGCCTCTGAACACGATAAGTGCTAACGCTAACCGCATCATAGTGTCTCTTAAAGTGATAATGTACCCAAATTCCGTAAGCAGTAGGTGCCATCTGCTGGCTGGATGCACTCAGTAAGTGTCATTAAAGACAGCAAATAAATCCTTTCATTTAGTGCATAATAAACATTTTTTTTGTTTCAAAACATACAATGGCAAATTTAAGACACTCAAGAGCAGGTTTAAAGGCTGATAATAATATGAAACATGCAGAATATGCGTCATTTAAGAAAACATTTGTTCTTTTTGGATGACATTAGCTGCTTATGTTAAGTTAAGTCTTTATTTGAAGGAACAGCGCACCGGATTATCACTAAATATCACTACGTTTCCATCTAATTTATCCAAACCTTTGCTCCCAATGTGACAAAACATTTAAAAAACAACTAAACCGGAGTCAAACAAGTGAATATTCTTGAACAGAGGTCAGAGCCGAGGCCCGGAGGAAAACCCAGCGCTCCATTGTTGTCTTTGTGACTTTGTTTACCGTCATTTATCTGCCTTTATTTGGTCCTGAAGTGTGCGGCGGCGCCATGGCAACGGGTCGAGCGATGGAGCGGCGTCGGGCAGGAAGTAGTTTGCGGACAACAGGAAGTGCTCTGGCTCCAGCGCGAGGCCGAGGAGAATGACAGGAAGTGATTGTTCTGTGGAACGAGCCTGGAATCTCAGGAGCGCCACGAGAAACACCGAGGAATGTGTCTGTGATCGAGCCGCGCCGTTCTCAAGCGTTTTATCGTGTGTTTATGCCGTGTGTGTTTCATAAAGACGAGACGGAGGAATAAAGCTTTAACCACACGCCGCTCGGACCTGTGTTTCCTCAAACGTGTGACTGAAACGAGCCTCAAACTGAAGCTGTTTCTGATCCTTTGGACACAAACTATTGTCTGACTCTTTGTGAAGCTCAGACTCTGGAGTTTTGTGTCTGATTTACTCTGATTCCACTGAAACAAGCTCCGCCCACAGGAACATCAGACTTTAAAGTCCAACTACATTTTCTTTGTTAAATCTATGAAGAAGTGAAGCTGTGTTTGTAGATTTTGTCTGATTGACACTTTTGGCTTTTGTTGGTTTTGACAATTCCTCTTTCAAAGCTGAAGATAATTTAACAAAAAATTTGTTTTAGGGACTTGAAATGAAGTAAAGTCCAGGCGGAATCCATATAAAAGTCCTATTAATTTTTAAATGTGTGCTTTTGGAGTAAAAACTGACTCTAATTCATCCCAGAATGTTTGATTTGACTTTTCATATTGAACACGTCCAGCAGCTGATCGTTTCCTTATATCAGATGTGGATAAAAAGGAATAAATTAATTTTAAAAATCGAGCCAAAATAGCCAAAAAAGCCAAAAAGTCCGATGTAGTTGAGATTTCGAAGCCAAACGCAGCGCATCAGCCGCACCACAAACTGGAGTCAATTTTCAGTGGAATCACACAGGGATTCTGTTTTACAACTTAGCGCTACTTCCTGTAAATTTAAACTTGAACTTTTCTATTTTTCTCGACAAACTGCCACTTGACTGATGTAAAACTATGATAAATATTTACCGCAGGAACCAAAGCAGCAAATAAAGTAATAATTATTTTTTAAAAACATCATAAGAACTCGTCAAATGCACTTTAAAACCTTCTGCATGAGCTTCTTCGTTTAGCTTCTCCGTCGCTAATGTTTAACCGTGCACAACAAGGCGCTCTCTGATCATGGATGTGTAAATGAACTGGATAAGACACGCCCCCTCTGTTTGTGTCCCAGATTGATTAGTGGTCGTGTGAGGTACTGCAGCCTCTTGGGCCCAGCCTTTTTCTATAATTTCACATTATAATTGCAAACAGGACTGAATTATTATCAGTATTTAAATAAAATAGAAGGAAATGTTCTTTTCTGCCGTTTCTAAAATCACAGAAATTACCGTTTTTATCTGAAGTGACGTCACTCAAACATGTGTGAGTCACGTGAACGAGCGTCGGACGATACAAACAGAAGCTCGTGGAAAAGGCTCGACTAGAGACACCTGTAAGTTGTATTTTATTTCATTTCAGACGCTTCACGTGTGTCTAACATGAAGAACACAATTACAATCACACAAGCTAACGCTAACACAAAAACTTGCAGCTGCTGGTCGTTCACGTCGCTCAAAGCATCATGGGGGATTGTGGTCACGTGGTGCCCTAAAGCAAAGATGGCCGCCTCCGTATCAGGAAGTAAATGTGGAAGTAAGACATTGTTTGGGGTCATGCACCAATGAGCTCAGGCCACAGGGAGGAACAGGGCGCCATTTTGGATTCATCTTCCAGGTTTTATTATAGTTCTATGTCTCTGATTGGTTAAACCTCCTCCTCTCTCTCTCAGATCGGCGCGTTTCCGACTCGTGCTCAGAGCTGTCGCCGCGGAAACGACATCCGCGAGGTCAGAGGTCACGCGCCGGGGTCAGAGTTTAACGCCACAGACGGATTTCAAACACAAACACCGGGGTCAGACGCACACGGCGCAAACGCGGATCACGTTTCGGGCCCAAGACGAACAAGACAAACAAGAGCGTCGACATTTTGGGACGTTTCAGGGGCGGACCTAGGAATTCAGGGGCCCAGGGGCAAAACTATGAACAGGCCCCTCCTCGTCAAGTGTGATTTTCTGTAACTTTTCTGTTGTGTCTTGTTTTTTGAATGTATTGTTATTGTTTTTTTACGTGTTGTGTTCTAATTCATATGTGCAATAGTTTATGTTATGTTAAATTATGTAAGAAATCAGACCATATTTCCTGTTTGTTGGTGCTTTTTACACATGTTCAGCCGATTTAAATACATGATGTTCATTTGCAGTTTTATAATGTTATATTTAATTTACTATTCAGCTTTATTAGGGGGTGTGGCTTGGGCAGAATTAATAAATAATAAGCGTTTGCGAGGATTTTCTAAACAGAATTCATCAAACAAGCGTGAACGAAGCTAAATGCAACTCCAGGTGTGTTTTGGTTTGAACAGTCAACGTTAAAACAGGGTGAGGCTGCAACGAGAGAATCGATTAATCGCAAATATCGATTATAGAAATGGTTATCAGATAATTAAATCATCGATTAATGGTCTATACAAAGATTCGAAAACATTTTATGAGCTGAAAGAAGAGGTTTTATGACCCAGACGGAACAGGAATGACACAAAAAACACAAAGGAAACTTGAAAATTGTGTGTTTTTTATTAAAATCCTTGTTCATCTATAAATATTCTCCTCCTGGACGACGTCAAAAGGCTTCACTTCAGCTTTGACTGCGTAAAATTTTGTACAATTCTCATTTTCAGGAGTTTTTTATTTTCTAAATAACTAATAATTGCTAGACTAATCAATTAACAAACTAGGTCTGGGTGATATGACAAAAATATATTATCACGATGTTCTTGGGGCAGATCATGATTTCGATTTGATCACGATTCATGTTCAGTTTGTATTTTTCTATTGTCTTTAATCGAGCTGCACCATTTAAGAAAAATATCTAATTGTGATTTTTCTGATCAGTGCGACTGTGATTAGATTTGTGATTTATGTTTTAATAATAGGATAGGAAAATGTAGTTGGACTTTAAAGTCTGATGTTCCTGTGGGCGGAGCTTGTTTCAGTGGAATCAGAGTAAATCAGACACAAAACTCCAGAGTCTGAGCTTCACAAAGAGTCAGACAATAGTTTGTGTCCAAAGGATCAGAAACAGCTTCAGTTTGAGGCTCGTTTCAGTCCCACGTTTGAGGAAAAACAGGTCCGAGGGGCGTGTGGTTAAATAAAATTTCGACTGTGAGTTGTGAGTTCTTCTGGAGCCCGGTGTGGACAGATGGACCGGATCTGTCCTCAGACACGACAGAGACGAGTCCTGAGTCTGAGGCGTCAAACCTCAGACCTGAGACCAAACTGTCACTCGGAGGTCAACGAGTCTGACCCGACGAGAAACCAAAGCCGCTTCAGTAATGAACGGAAGGACCTGCAGAGGTGGTCCATCGTGTCAGTCGTCAGCGGCAAACTCCAGCTTCAAACTCCAGCTTCAAACTTCAGCTTCAAACTTCAGCTTCAAACTCCAGCTTCAAACTCCAGCTTCAAACTTCAGCTTCAAACTAAAGCTTCAAACTCCAGCTTCAAACTTAAGCTTCAAACTTCAGCGTCAAACTTCAGCTTCAAACTAAAGCTTCAAACTTCTGCTTCAAACTAAAGCTTCAAACTTCTGCTTCAAACTACTGCTTCAAACTTCAGCTTCAAACTTCTGCTTCAAACTTCAGCTTCAAACTTCTGCTTCAAACTAAAGCTTCAAACTTCAGCTTCAAACTAAAGCTTCAAACTTCAGCTTCAAACTCCAGCTTCAAACTTCTGCTTCAGACTTCTGCTTCAAACTTCAGCTTCAAACTTCAGCTTCAAACTTCAGCTTCAAACTAAAGCTTCAAACTTCTGCTTCAAACTTCAGCTTCAAACTAAAGCTTCAAACTTCTGCTTCAAACTAAAGCTTCAAACTTCTGCTTCAAACTTCAGCTTCAACCTAAAGCTTCAAACTAAAGCTTCAAACTTCAGCTTCAAACTAAAGCTTCAAACTTCAGCTTCAAACTTCAGCTTCAAACTCCAGCTTCAAACTTCAGCTTAAAACTCCAGCTTCAAACTAAAGCTTCAAACTTCAGCTTCAAACTCCAGCTTCAAACTCCAGCTTCAAACTTCAGCTTCAAACTTCAGCTTCAAACTTCAGCTTCAAACTAAAGCTTCAAACTCCAGCTTCAAACTTAAGCTTCAAACTTCAGCGTCAAACTTCAGCTTCAAACTAAAGCTTCAAACTTCTGCTTCAAACTAAAGCTTCAAACTTCTGCTTCAAACTACTGCTTCAAACTTCAGCTTCAAACTTCTGCTTCAAACTTCAGCTTCAAACGTCTGCTTCAAACTAAAGCTTCAAACTTCAGCTTCAAACTAAAGCTTCAAACTTCTGCTTCAAACTTCTGCTTCAAACTTCAGCTTCAAACTAAAGCTTCAAACTAAAGCTTCAAACTTCAGCTTCAAACTTCTGCTTCAAACTTCAGCTTCAACCTAAAGCTTCAAACTAAAGCTTCAAACTTCAGCTTCAAACTAAAGCTTCAAACTTCTGCTTCAGACTTCTGCTTCAGACTCCAGCTTCAGACTTCAGCTTCAAACTAAAGCTTCAAACTTCAGCTTCAAACTCCAGCTTCAAACTTCTGCTTCAAACTTCTGCTTCAGACTTCTGCTTCAGACTCCAGCTTCAGACTTCTGCTTCAGACTTCTGCTTCAAACTTCAGCTTCAAACTTCAGCTTCAAACTAAAGCTTCAAACTTCAGCTTCAAACTCCAGCTTCAAACTTCTGCTTCAGACTTCTGCTTCAAACTTCAGCTTCAAACTTCAGCTTCAAACTTCAGCTTCAAACTAAAGCTTCAAACTTCTGCTTCAAACTTCAGCTTCAAACTAAAGCTTCAAACTTCTGCTTCAAACTAAAGCTTCAAACTTCTGCTTCAAACTTCAGCTTCAACCTAAAGCTTCAAACTAAAGCTTCAAACTTCAGCTTCAAACTAAAGCTTCAAACTTCAGCTTCAAACTTCAGCTTCAAACTAAAGCTTCAAACTTCAGCTTCAACCTAAAGCTTCAAACTAAAGCTTCAAACTCCAGCTTCAAACTCCAGCTTCAAACTTCAGCTTCAAACTAAAGCTTCAAACTTCAGCTTCAAACTAAAGCTTCAAACTCCAGCTTCAAACTTAAGCTTCAAACTTCAGCGTCAAACTTCAGCTTCAAACTAAAGCTTCAAACTTCTGCTTCAAACTAAAGCTTCAAACTTCTGCTTCAAACTACTGCTTCAAACTTCAGCTTCAAACTTCTGCTTCAAACTTCAGCTTCAAACGTCTGCTTCAAACTAAAGCTTCAAACTTCAGCTTCAAACTAAAGCTTCAAACTTCAGCTTCAAACTCCAGCTTCAAACTTCAGCTTCAAACTAAAGCTTCAAACTTCTGCTTCAAACTTCAGCTTCAAACTAAAGCTTCAAACTTCAGCTTCAAACTTCTGCTTCAAACTTCAGCTTCAACCTAAAGCTTCAAACTAAAGCTTCAAACTTCTGCTTCAAACTAAAGCTTCAAACTTCAGCTTCAAACTTCAGCTTCAAACTCCAGCTTCAAACTAAAGCTTCAAACTTCTGCTTCAGACTTCTGCTTCAGACTCCAGCTTCAGACTTCAGCTTCAAACTAAAGCTTCAAACTTCAGCTTCAAACTCCAGCTTCAAACTTCTGCTTCAAACTTCTGCTTCAGACTTCTGCTTCAGACTTCTGCTTCAGACTCCAGCTTCAGACTTCTGCTTCAGACTTCTGCTTCAAACTTCAGCTTCAAACTTCAGCTTCAAACTAAAGCTTCAAACTTCTGCTTCAAACTTCTGCTTCAAACTAAAGCTTCAAACTTCTGCTTCAAACTAAAGCTTCAAACTTCTGCTTCAAACTAAAGCTTCAAACTTCTGCTTCAAACTACTGCTTCAAACTAAAGCTTCAAACTTCAGCTTCAAACTAAAGCTTCAAACTAAAGCTTCAGACTTCAGCTTCAAACTAAAGCTTCAGACTTCAGCTTCAAACTCCAGCTTCAAACTTCTGCTTCAAACTTCAGCTTCAAAGTACAGCTTCAAACTTCTGCTTCAAACTTCTGCTTCAAACTTCAGCTTCAAACTTCTGCTTCAAACTAAAGCTTCAAACTTCTGCTTCAAACTACTGCTTCAAACTTCAGCTTCAAACTTCTGCTTCAAACTTCAGCTTCAAACGTCTGCTTCAAACTAAAGCTTCAAACTAAAGTTTCAAACTAAAGCTTCAGACTTCAGCTTCAAACTAAAGCTTCAGACTTCAGCTTCAAACTAAAGCTTCAGACTTCAGCTTCAAACTAAAGCTTCAGACTTCAGCTTCAAACTTCTGCTTCAGACTTCCGCTTCAAACTTCAGCTTCAAACTTCAGCTTCAAACTAAAGCTTCAAACTAAAGCTTCAAACTAAAGCTTCAAACTAAAGCTTCAAACTTCTGCTTCAGACTTCTGCTTCAAACTTCAGCTTCAAACTTCAGCTTCAAACTAAAGCTTCAAACTAAAGCTTCAAACTAAAGCTTCAAACTAAAGCTTCAAACTAAGGCTTCAAACTAAAGCTTCAAACTAAGGCTTCAAACTAAAGCTTCAAACTAAAGCTTCAAACTTCAGCTTCAAACTAAAGCTTCAAACTAAAGCTTCAGACTTCAGCTTCAAACTAAAGCTTCAAACTAAAGCTTCAAACTTCAGCTTCAAACTAAAGCTTCAAACTAAAGCTTCAAACTAAAGCTTCATACTAAAGCTTCAAACTACTGCTTCAAACTAAAGCTTCAAACTCCAGCTTCAAACTTCTGCTTCAAACTTCTGCTTCAAACTAAAGCTTCAAACTTCAGCTTCAAACTTCAGCTTCAAACTAAAGCTTCAAACTACTGCTTCAATCTTCTGCTTCAAACTTCTGCTTCAGACTTCTGTTTCAAACTTCAGCTTCAAACTAAAGCTTCAAACTAAAGCTTCAAACTAAAGCTTCAAACTTTTGCTTCAGACTTCTGCTTCAGACTTCAGCTTCAAACTCCAGCTTCAAACTTCTGCTTCAAACTTCAGCTTCAAACTCCAGCTTCAAACTTCTGCTTCAAACTAAAGCTTCAAACTAAGGCTTCAAACTAAGGCTTCAAACTAAGGCTTCAAACTAAGGCTTCAAACTTCAGCTTCAAACTAAAGCTTCAAACTTCAGCTTCAAACTCCAGCTTCAAACTCAATGTTAAACTTCTCCTGTAGTTTAGTCACATAAATGTAAAACAAATATATATTACAAGTTTTTCATCGTGTCATGTTTTCATGTAGAAATAAGGCATTTTATGTGGAAAAAATGGCCAAAAATCCACATATTTGTGACATTTAAATCTGAAAAATGGACAGAACCAGCTTTAAATTTCTTGGCTCATTTTGTACATATTAGTTACAAAAAAATTTACAATGGGGAGTTTGGCTTTCTTATTTAGTTTTTTAAGTGAACTAGATTGGACTGAAAATTTTCCTTAAAAAAAAATTGACTTAAAACTTCAATTAAGCAGTTTTATTGAAAAAAAGAACAAGAGAGAGACGACATAAATGTTATAGAAAATCACACTTGGTGAACAGGGCCCTCGTCCCTCAAAGTCCCAGGACCGCCCCTGTTTTGCACTTTCACAGGAGCCCTGCAGGGGGAGCTGTGTCGCTGAAATGACTTAGTTCTACTTTAACACTTTGCAAAATGTCCTTCCTGCTCTTCTCCCACATTTCACGCTCTTATCTAATAAATAATAAGAATAAAAATCCTCAGAAATAAATAAAGAGCAGATGGCAGAAGTGCAAATAAAACAGTGACGACAGAAAGTCATGGGTCCAGTCTGCAGTTTTCAAAAAGGCTCAATCAGAACTGTTCTTTTTGAGAAATCTTGAATGTGTTTTACCAGGACAGTGTGCTGTTTATGCTGTACTTCTGCGGCGGGACGTCCCTGTGGAGGGCAAACGTCGAAGGAAGACGCTGATAAAAAAGCCTGGTTCAGTGGTGGGTCTGAGTTTGGACGAGGACCAACTGACCAGACTGTTCTCTCTTTCAGACTATCCCCTCTGGAGCATTTCAATGATTAAAAGCTCCTTTAGTGGATGACGGTGATGCTTTTATAGCGTATCTATCTATCTATCTATCTATCTATCTATCTATCTATCTATCTATCTATCTATCTATCTATCTATCTATCTATCTATCTATCTATCTATCTATCTATCTATCTATCTATCTATCTATCTATCTATCTATCTATCTATCCATCCATCCATCCATCCATCCATCCATCCATCCATCCATCCATCCATTCATCCATCTATCTGCCCTGAGGCGACATACACAGAAGTGGCTGGTAATCTGTGCCTTCAGCCTCTGC